>CM076573.1:532693012-533023357 GCA_034641835.2 Pinus albicaulis | reverse complement strand
TGCAAAGGTGCAAGTGTCCTTTCTCCTGAAGCAAGTGCTCCTGCAGTAAGTGGTGGTGTAGGCTTCTTTCCCTTTGATTTATTTTTGTCAAACTTCTTGATCAACCTTTGAGTAAAATCTGCATATGCAGTCACTCTTACATGAATCAAATGGCTGAACCACCAATTTTGTGCTTCACCTTGAAGTTGCAACGTTGCAATCTCAACAAATTCTTTCTCTACTACTGGATTTAGTAGAAAAATGCATCCAACTTCCTCCCCCAAGCCGTTGTTGTGCATGAGGATGACCCATAAAAGGTAGACAATAGGAATCTATTGCCCTTCATTCTTCTATTGTTGTAAGGTATCCTTTCTTCTTTGAGCTGAATAAACTATGGAAGATTCAGATTCTTCTTGATAGCTCTAGGTTGAGACTTATATTCTGCAAGATATTCACTTAGAATCTCATGATCTAAGTATTCTTCATTTCTATGCCTCTTATCTTCAAATAAAAATGGCATAGCTGATCTCTTTCGAGCTCTATGCAATACCGGATCTTCTTTTTGCTAATAGGAAGTACTTGGAGCTTCCTCATCTTGAAACCCTAACTTGGTTTCACTTCTTCTTTGCTTGACCTCCTTGGTGAGGTCCTTCTTAGATCTGAAAAGAGATGAGAGAAAACTCATTCTTTCCATCATTCTGATCTTTGTCTTGAAACTCACAAGTTAAGCCAAAGATCATGCTCTGATACCACTGTAATATCCCAAATGGAGAATCATACAGCTCTAATACCACTGTAGTATCCCAAATGGAGAATCATACAGCTCTGATACCACTGTAGTATCCCAAAATGGGACTGCTTAGTAATGCATGCTAAAATAACGTATTTTTCAGAAATGTATGCAATTAAATTTAAATGCAGCTCATGGATCCCTTAGATATGATATTATAGTAACTGGATCTGAAAGTAAATCAGAAACAACTCACTATTGCATAGTTAAACAGGCCTCCCATGCCATAAATAGCTGAAAATCATGCAAAAATAGAGACTGCGACCATGTGTGAAAGCTGGAATACCATGACAACGTTATTTTATTAACTCTGCAATAGAAATATGTTGTACATCAGATCTAGAGCAATTATTTGGACAAAAAGTTAGATCTACAGCAGATCCATGCACTATACAAGCTCTTTTATCAATCCCCCTTGGGGTTTTCAACAATACACCAAGTACAAAGTGTAGATCTGAGTTCTAAGACTGTAGATCTATGGAAATATTCAGATCTGGAAAGTGGATCTGATATGATATAAACAATAATCTGATCTCCTCCAAAAGATCTCCAAAGTGAAGGGCAGATCCCCAACACTCAGAAAATCAGCGCTCCAAATGGTGCACTAAATCACCCTGCAGCAGCTCCTTCGAAAATAACACAGATCTGGACTCTCTCTACGTTGTAGGGGATAAAATGATGTTGGCCTGTAGCCAAGATATAAAAATATAGCTCACAACCTTCAATAATGTCCTCCCAATGGATTAGAAGACTTCTCCACTTAAAATAAGTATTGATATGGCCTAGATCTGAAGATCTAGCCTCCACTTGCTGCAGCTTTCTGAAACAGTCAAACCCTCAACAGGATCTGCGTTGTCAAAGGAAGATGAAGCTTGGCCTCAAGCCAGATAGTGGAAAATATAGTGCAAGGCTCCTCCAAGAGCTACTCAACGGAAGAGAAGGAATTCTTAAACAGGAATACCTTGTACTAAACAACACTCTATCTCAGCTAAACAGCCAGAGAAAGAAATATCTCTAAACATACCATATAATCATAAAATCATAATCATAAGCTTTTCTCATATGGCTGCCATCCTCCTCCTTATAAAAAATGTGAGCCTTCTCACCTCAGGTCCCACTCATTAGGGTTTCCATCTTCATGCAATGAATCTCCCTCCAAAATTACGATGTCTCCATTAGTCTTACTCATATTTTTACAGTGTTGTTTGATTTAGTCAATCTTGACTGGATCAACCTTGACTGGATCTCCATGCAAGTCTTCTTCCACACTCAATGTGGCTTTATTCTATCTATCTAAACAAGTCTATTCTCCCATTGATTTATCTTCATTAATGTTCCACATCCTCCATCTTAGCATAGTTGACTTGGTCAAACTTGACTTTGTCTACATGCATTAAGCCTTGTTCACACATGAAGGTGTTTTTATCCAGCTGTGAACATGATCCTTTCCCCATTAAGAGGGTTTTTATTACTGCTAGAAAGACTTATGGGTCTCCTTACCCATTTATTCATCTAACTATGTGTTTGGAGCAAATTAATATTCCTATTAGTTGCATGCTAATGTAGGAATATTACAGCGATGTACCCTGTTGTGTATTCGACTGGCTTCCCGAATGGGACGCACTCATATGCCCTCTAGGGGTTGTGGGAGGAGTGGTATGTGGTGTGGTGTTGGGAGACCGACTAGGGTTCCCAACTATGGCTGCCCCAATGATGGACGAACCAATAATGGTGGCAGTGTTCCGTTTTTTACGCCTTAATGGCGAAAGACCTGGAACCCCTCCCGGTAATGGGGGGAGGTCCAAAAGATGCCTGGCTCGACGAGGTTCTGTTGGGACCTTTCAGGTGTCGCCCAGGTTTTTTTTTGGAAAATTTTGAGAGGATAGAATTTATGATCAAAGAAAACTTCTTGTCACATGCATAAAACAAAGCAAAAAATAAAATAACTTTCCCTTTAAATTAATCTAGGTGATCAAGAAATCAAAAAAGTGGTTTTTGTTCGTTTGCGTATGATACTCAAAATCCTAGAAGACCTATGCATCCTCACACACTCAAACGTAACTGGGCCTTGAGAATATTTCTTGCAAGTGCTGGTACAATGTCCCGTAAGAGCTGGCGACACCCCTAGTTAGTCGAAGAGAATCCACCAAGGTAAGGGTAGAGGGTTTGACGCTTTCCTGCACCGTCACCTATAGGGAAAATGATGCCCTAGTTTTTGGCCACTGAGAACCACCGTCCCACGTGAGCATTCGATTCTTGGGCTTCTTGGTAGTTAGCTAACAGTACCGAGTATCAGTTGGGTCAGGTAGCCCCAACTGATACCGCACACACTGCGCCTAAGCCTAACCCCCTCTAAAATGGGTCTCTGCCACGCTCGGGTTTTCTTTGTCATGGGATGATAGGTGGACTTGAAGCTCCCTAAATACACAACTTCTATTTTTCAATATGAAGTATGATCAAGGCGGCTTATTGGATGCCTACCCCCTTGATCATAACTTAAGCTATAAATTCTTATGTGGCCCCTTTGGGGAAAATTTAGTGAGTTTGGTTAAGTTACTTTTAGGTGTCTTTGCTTCACTTAGTGGGTGAGTCTATGTGAGCACAAAGTGGACAAGCACATAGTTTGAACGTGTGGATATCGATGATCCTTTACAAAATCCCCTATTTAAATTATGTTGTATTGTTCCTGGATCAAATGAAAAACATGTGCGGATAATGGGTCGCTTTCAATTTTTCCTAGTTAATCTATGTGATTAACTATAGGGAGATGGTGAATTATGAATAGGGAGCATTCATATGCTTACCTAGGATCACCGGAGGGTGCAAAGGTAGCAGAGATTACTTGCTCTTCTAAAAACAATTCAATCATAGTCCCGGAATTCCTAGTGCAAAAATTGAACTAAACTAAAAACTTCTACACTATAAAAAAGAAAAATAGCTATGCATGTGTGGTCTTGGACCACTTGGGCTAGTTATCTAGGTGTGTAAGTACCAAAATTTACAAAACATAAAAAAATTTCGGAATGCAAGTTATTCCCCCCCCCCCCTGCTTAAACTATGTGTAAACTTTGCAAAACTTGAAGTAAAACTGACACTAAGCCTACAAGAAGTAGCTAAAAGTGAGTTTTAACAAGCTGCAGGGTACCACAACCAGTGCTGGCAGGTGTATTAGGGGCTACCAAGCACCTTACAAGCAGGAAAAGACATAAATTAGGGAGAAATTTCTCATTCTGTAATTTGCGCGTAAAAGGCTAAAACAGGGGCACTTTCTACGCGCGACTTAGCTCTGAACGTGCGCCCTGCGCATTTGTGAGGAAAAAATGCGCGCAAATTCCTGCAAGTAAAATTTTTAGGAGCTTCTCTTCTTCAGTCTGTCACCTGGGATGAACTAGGGAAATTCAGCTCCACTCCACATCATAGACAGAGGTCTCTGCAAAAAAGAAGGCACAACCACATAAAATTGGTAATAAAATGTTAGTGGAGTTGCCAATCCTATTGTAGTGTGTTTGGTGCACGTATGTACGAAATCACACCAACTTAATGGGTGTGGTTTACCCCGTTAAGATATTGGTAACATGCAGAAAGAAGTGGATTCAAGCAAGTTAGTGGAACAAGCTAGAATCAATAAGCATAATATATAGAGGAAAAAGCATGCAAATATAAACTAAAACTAAAAAACAAATAAACAGAAGCTCTGAAAAGAGTCAAAAGACAACAATAATGCAAACGGTGGCTCTAGGCCCCTCTTATTGAGCGTTGGTAGTAGGAAGAGTTAAACTTTACCCTCTTGCCAAAGGGCCCCTAGAAAATGGTTCTAGGTCCCGATGCAAGGATGTTTTTATCCCAAGCTTGCCTCAGTGCAGTCTCACTCTCTCTCTATTTTGTTGGACTAAACTTGTTGGATGGCCAACAATTGAGTCCCCTCTATCTTCAACTCTGGGTCACACACTACTGGTATTGCTTGGGCAATTCTGGCCAGCATAATGATGTGATCACCCATTCTTCATCTCATGGTGGCCTTATATATGATATTTCAAATCCTCCCTTCCCTCTCTTGGTACATGGAGGATGGTGACCCAAGAGAGGGGTATGATTCCTTTGTGTGCTCCAAATATTCCATTGTGTGCTCACATAGTGTCTAAGGAGGCGTTGGTGGTTGTCCTTAGGCGGCTTCATGTAGGGCATCACTTGTCCTTTGCTTTGTGTGGTCCCGAATAGTGACATTTCGCCACTCTCAAGAATGCACGCATATCGGGCAAAAAGGCACACAGAAAGCGCTCTTCACGAAGGATTATGCGCAAAAATAGCATTTAGGACTAGTTTAAATTTGATTTTCCTCGGACCTTAGAGATTTTTAAATACTTTCTAGATTTTGTAATGTCTTCCAGCCCTGTAAATCCTTTGGCCTAACATTAATTAATGTCATCTTCTGTTGTACGATTTTCCAGTGTTAACACTTCTGACTTAGGATAAAAGCATTTTGATCCCAAACTTAGGCTAATAGTGCATATTCTATAATTTTTCTTAAAATTTGGATAAAATGCACTAATAAGCCTATACTTTAAGATAAAACCTTTGTTATAAAATTGACCTCTTTTTATCCTTTCAACCCTTTTTGGAAATAATTTTCAGGATGAAACAAGTTTTGAAATAAGAAAAATTGTCTTACTTTATTAACCTAACTATGCTAACTTCCTTTAAAAGACTGATATGATGAAAATGAATCCTTGTTCACCCTATTTGGTGACATTTTTGGACTTTTCAGTGGAAAAACAAGGAGACCTAGATACAAACTTAGATGGAAATGGAATGACTGGCTTAAGACTCTAAATGACAATGAGTGACATGACCTCTGAGATGATGATGGCCATGGATGGAATGAGGGGAGCAACATTTTTGACTTATACCATATGCAGTGACCAAAATTTATTCGAAAACTTGTTTGAAAAGAAAAAAATTTTGACCTAAGACTACTGGCAAATAAACTGAAAGAGCATGTTGTTGGGTGTGGAGCCTGATTATCTTGTTTACTTTGTATCACAGTATTGGACCCCTGTACCTTAAATGGGGCGGCAGTGCCGCCCGTAAATTAATCGCTGCCGTGGGGGGTCCAGGGAGGGGCGGTAGCGACTTTATGGAGCCCCCCCCTGGCGGGGGGTTTCGGGGGCAGCACCCTCGAACCTAAAAACAAATGTAAAATTGCCTTGTAAAAGTATAGTAATTTCTAGTCAATCTGGGCCGTTCATTAGGCAAATGATCTGATGGTAGAAGTTATGTTTAGTTTAGGGTTTTTTGCCCTAGAAGGCAACCCCTCGCTTTTATGAGGGTATTGTATTGCATCTGTGTATTGTATGTGTGTATTCTCGGAGCGAGAAACAGAGAGGGAGACTGTGAGAGAGAACAGAGGATATTACAACGGATATGTTGTAGGTTGTGTCTCTTCATTTTGCTGGATAATAGAAAGGAAGGACTGGCTGTTTGGGGTGGACGTAGCCCAAACTGGGTGAACCACGTATATCTGTGTCTCTCTGGTTTTAAGTGTTTTGTGTGCTTGTATTTTCCACATATTTTATGTGTTGCATTGCTCTGTAATATATAATTTTCTAACAACTGGTATCAGAGCCAAAGGTATATTTGGCTGATAAACTCGCAGGAAAGAAGGGTTCCTGGTTCGAGTGGGAGCAATGGCGGAAGATGGTAAGTTTAGGGTCGAGAAATTTAACGGCCAAAACTTCCTGCTGTGGAAGATGCAGAAATAAGATTATCTGTATTAGAAAGATCTGTACCTACCATTGAGTGAAAAAACAAAGAAGCCAACAGCCATGACAGACGCGGAATGGAACATTCTCGATAGAAAGGCACTCGAAACAGTACGGTTGTGCCTTGCGGCGTCAGTCGCCTTCAATATTTCGAAGGAAACAACAACAGAGGGTTTGATGCAGACGTTGGCGAAACTATATGAAAAACCCTCGGCCTCAAACAAGGTATTTCTTATGAAATGACTATTTAATATGAAGATGTCGGAAGGTGGATCTGTTGCAGACCATTTAAATGATTTTAATACAGTTACCAGTCAGTTAAGTTCTGTAGGGGTAAACTTTGATGATGAAGTTAGAGCTCTGTTATTCTTGTGCTCATTGCCAGAGAGTTGGAATGTTTTAGTAATGGCCATTAGTAACTCTGTCTCTGGATCTAGTACTTTAAAGTTTGATGATGTTGTTGGTGCTATCCTTAGCGAGGAAATGCGACGGAAAAGCTCCGGTGAGACATCAGGTAATGCTTTGAGTGCAGAGTTTAGGGGAAGAAGAATGGAAAGAGGAAAGAGCTTGGGATATCGCAGTAAATCAAGGAAAGGCAGATCCAAGTCCAGATCGGGGATAGTGTGCTGGAATTGCGGAAAGAAAGGACACCTAAAGAAAGACCGTAGATCTCAGAAGGGAAAAGAAGGAGACATACAGCAAGAAAACAATCATGAAGCAAATGTGACAGGTGATGTGTTACAAGATGCTTTGATTCTTTCTTTCGAAAATGTTACTGATTCTTGGGTTGTAGATTCAGGGGCTTCATTCCATGCCACACCCGATAAGAAATATTTTCATGACTATGTCCAAGGAGATTTTGGACAAGTTCGTTTGGGTGATGATAAACCCTGTAAAATTGTTGGAATGGGTAAAGTTCTTGTAAAACAACAGAATGGAAACCAATGGCTACTAAAGGAGGTAAGGCATGTTCCAAATCTGAAGAAAAATCTAATTTCAACAGGGCAATTAGGCGGTGAAGGTTGTGTGACAACTTTCACGGATAAAACTTGGAAGGTCACCAAAGGAGCGCTGGTAATAGCGAAAAGAGAAAAGGTTGGTACATTGTATTTATGCAATGGTATTTCTAACTCTGTTAATGCTTTAACTTCCAAAGGAGCAGATGCAGCATTATGGCATCATAGGCTCGAACACATGAGTGAGAAGGGGATGAAGATTCTTCACTCAAGAAATTTGTTGCCGGGTTTGAAGAATGTTGATTTGGATTTCTGTGAGAACTGCATTTATGGAAAACAGAAGAGAGTCATATTTCTATGAGTTGGGAAAGAAAAGAAGAGCAAAAAATTAGAGTTTGTGCATATAGATGTATGGGGACCTGCTCAGGTATCATCTCTCGGTGGCTCTCGCTATTATGTTACGTTTATTGATGATGCAACTAGAAAAACTTGGATTTATTGTATTCAAAATAAATCTAATGTATTTGATCCTTTCAAGAAATGGAAAGCTTTGGTTGAGATTGAGACAGGAAAGAAGTTGAAGTGTCTCAGATCAGACAATGGAGGTGAATATTGTAGTAAAGAGTTTGATAGGTACTGTTCAGAGCATGGAATTCATAGAGAGAAAACAGTTCCAAGAACATGTTGTAGCCACTACAATAGCACCCAAAATTTTGGGGTATATTTAAAATTTCGGGTTCCCCCTCTGCTCGCTTAGGCGTTAAAGTCTTTCACTCGACCTGCAGTCAGTGACATCCCACCGACCTATCCCCAACCCCTCATGAGCTTTCTCACCATCATGATCAAATGTTGTTGCTGCAATCACGCCATATGTGGGAGGGATCATCCAGCATACGCCTGAACACTCTTACCGCAGTCGCGCCATGTGTAATGAGATTGCCATGCATACATTTGAATGGAAACCTTTTTGTGTATTGACGATTAAAGGCCCTCGCACCATGGGTCATTAAGCATGTTGTTTGAATACTTCTTTTAAGCTCGTAAGTCTTATATGTTTACCTAGGGACACCATTCTCAAAACAAGTAACTGTGATGTGATAATGTTCCACACAGGTCGACCCCATGAGTAACAAACTCCTCATTCGTGTCACGACATCAAGGGAAATAAAATTGAGCTCAACTACAAAGCCAAAGTTGCGAGACAGTGGAGGAGGAGAAGCAAGTGACCAGTACTGTTAAAAGGAGGATAGTATGATACAGGTGCCATCTTGCGTAAACCAGAAGCATTTGCTATGATCTAAGCTTACGTAAGGACCGGATGGAGTATGTTCTGAATAAGTCTTGAAGATCCTGCACCATGTCAGCTCCATGTCGATGTCTGCACACAAAGGAACATATTTCACCACTTCGACAAGTCTAGCCCGAAATATAGCCCGGTGAAAAAAGCGGACTCAGAAGGTTTCTCTAGAGAATGACAATCTCATTCGAGGCGTTCTTGTGCCGGGTAGCAGTGTGAAAGCACACATGTTGGTGTGGCAAGCCAACGGCAGAGTTTTCAAATATGTGAGCGCACCTTTGAGAAGCAACATTTATTAATCCTGAGCTACATGGTGTGGAATTATTTATGCTGCGAGGAGTAAAACGTGGAGGAATGAAAGGGCCTTAAAACCCTAGTCTCCTTTTCTCTTACATATCCATAAAGTTTGTCTATGCAAGACCATACGAGATGGAGAGCTTCAAATTGAACCTAAAAGGTCATGTTTAAATGCATACACCTTTTGGTAGCCAGGCACATTGATGCATATTCAAAGAGAGCCTTCAGAACCATGAGATAGAAAGGGTTAATATTAAAAGGGCCATCAATGTGGCTTGAGTAGAATATTTCGACTCTCGATCTTTCAAAACAAGAAGCCTTCATATTATGAGGTAAAGCAAATGGTCAAATTAAAACAAGGCTCGAAAGCACATGGTTTCAAAACCATAGGAGGTGGTGGAATATAACCATACGGACAGTTACAAATGGGCGCCAACGTGTTGATGGTGCATTTTCAATCCACGTGGGGCAGATGTATATAGCAGTCAATGTTACGTTGGAAACGTGGCGCAAAAATGCATGGGCACGTTGCATGGGGCGTAAATATTTCGATTGGCTCAAATGCTTTCATGCTGAATTTTCAATCCGTAATAAACATTTGCGGCATATATATAAGTGGCCAAAAGCTACGTTTCAACGTGGAGCATATACATATAATAGCCAAATCTATGTTTGAACATGAAACAGAACCCTACAACAGACATACGACAGCATGATACAACAATCATCGAGCGGTTATGCAAAACTATGTGAAAACATTATAAGGGCGCACATTCGATGGGCCAAAGTGACGTTGTATATTTAAAGACAAGGCACAAACAATGTAGTTTCCAAACCATATAAAACAGCGGTCCAACTTTATGATTGAATCGTGGATCGTGAACCATATGAAAACTCATTACAATTGAGCTCAAATATTGCTATGGTGGAGTTTTGACCTATGGTAAAACAACGTTGAGTGGATATATAATGGTCGAAACTTATGTTTAAAACATGGCAGCGAATATTATAAATATTATGGTGCAATGTATGACGATCTGCAACCATGTTTTAGCGGTGCAAGAACATGTGAGATGGTGCAACGAAACCACATGGACACGTGACATGGAGCCCAAGGTTTCGATGGCAAGTTTTCAACCTATGCTAAAAGGTTTGAAGCAGATATATTTTATGGTCCAAAGTTGCGTGTACATGTGGCAACAAAATATTATAATACGTTGATTAGTCAAAACTGCATGGATGAAATTTGCAACGTATCTATCTCCAAGTCTGCATGGCAACCGTCGTAAAATGACCGTGCGTTTCTGGTAAGTGTATAAGGATATCCTGCTGGAATAGAATTCGAATGATTTATGCGTTACAACTGAAGTCATGGACCAAAAAACCAGCGCCATAAAAGGCATGTTTTGTTTGACACTAAAAGAGCTATTTCAGAGGAATGGATAAAATCTGATTTCTGCAGCCCCGACAGCGATATTCCAGGAGAGAATCACTCTTTAAATCTGTTGCACTGGTCACATTTAGAAAGACGTTACCGCTACATATTCGTTGGGAGCTGATTTTTCGATATTGCCACTACTGACCACATCAAGCTGTCTCCACAGAGCTAATTTTCAATAATTTCTAAGGCGTTTTTTTTGTACTCTGTCCAAAGGCACTAAAAAACCGGATCATCACATCCCACGTAGATTCATTCAGTGCATTTTCCATTGCAGGCTCAGGCAGGAATGAGCTGCTCACCATAGAAGCAGAATGTCTATAATCGAGCATTGCACCAGAACGAGCCACAGTAAAAGAGACAGGTCGATGCATATGTCTGCATGCAATTAAGATGAAAGAGATGGTGTTGCATCGCTAGACAGAGAAACGAAGGTGGAGTACTTGAATGTGCAGCTGATTTCCACGATAGGAGCTGAAACGTATCACTTCAAATGTTAAGACGACAAGGAGGAGGTCGCAACCGTCCAGAGGTCACAGAGTCGCAACATATGCTTCCACACATGAAACGCGACCACACGACTATGCGACTCTGCCGAGGTCGCAAGGTCGCAAAAGAACATGTTTGAGAGGAACCGCGACCCGTTGATGTCCCCGACCCAGCGACCTTTGCTCCCGAAGTGTGACCTCCCTCGGAGGCAAACGCCCACGCCCATCTGAACGTAGAGCTGCATTCTTGAAACGAGTATTGGAAATCTTCTTATGAGTAGTTGGCTTCGATGTGGTAAAGGGTAAAATGAACCTGAAAGGCGCCCCACATAGCACGTGGAAACCCCAGCTCAATAAACAGATAATTTCAAGCCGGATGCAACAATGAAAGTTTGTCCTCTCTATAGCGAAGCGGGTGATATTGATCACTTAGCAGCCACATTCCTATTCACTCATGGTGGTGTACCTGGGGACAATCTAAGGAAGCCTCCCGCTTTGCAATACTCACTTTATCTGTCCCAGACACTTTAATGAGGTCGCACATCGTGGCTCATCCCAGCATCCAGTAACACAAAGGAGTTTCAACATCATTCCCGCTAAGGAGGAACGCCAAGGGAGTTAACTATTCATATTTATTAAATGATGAACATGGCTTGGCATTTCAAATTTTTCTTGCGTGCCAGCAAAAAAACTCATAGTGGATATGCACCAATCACTCATACATCTCCTACATAACAGGAATATGCAGGATTCCAAGATAGATGTTAAACTCCCATAGTTTTATTTTGATTCTTCCTTTTATGAGCCTTCGATTTTCTACTTGCTCAATATAGATATATTCACATGCACATATATATTCATGTATGTGTACGTGAGGCTGGTTTAGTGTGTTGCATACTGCTAATTCATTGTGTTTGCATGCGAACAGGATGAGGAGATTACAACCCAGCCGAAGAAGTTTCCACTTATCCAGAAAATTCTCAACAGGAGAAATGTAGAAGAGATAAAACCCCAGGTCGCAGATTTCTTCAGGTCGCCAGGTCGCGGAGTCGTGTTCCATGCCAAATGCTTGACTATGCGACCCAGTGACCCAGCGATTGGGTCGCAGGTCGCACATTTGCCGAGGTCGCAGGTCACAAGTTCCCAAAGGTCGCAAGTCGCAGGGGTCGCTGGGTCGCTAAGTCGCATCCCCTGTCAAATTCCCGACGGCGCGACCCAACGACCCAACAACTAGGTCACAAGGTCGCGGAACCCAGTCAGGTCGCAGGTCGCAACAACAACTTAGGTCGCAGGTCGTAGAAAAGACTGGGTCGCAAGGCAACCCAACGGTCAAGAATATGAAAAGTCAAGGAAGCCCAAAGGGTAGGTTTTGTATTATAAATACTCCCTCGGGAGCTTGTAATGATATTTTGTTCGGGACTCGATATGAATATATTGTATTACCAGAGAATTACACATTGAAGCATGAATACAAGCATTTTTAAAAACCCCTTTGTGGATATGATGTTGTCATGCGTATGAGCACTGTTGAGTATTATGTTTTCAGTTTCTGAACATCTTTAGATTAAGGGAACTATATCTTTAACTCACATCACAGTTACATAACAGTTTGCTGAGTATGTTAATGGTGGTTGAGTTTATTTCACTTTCTTAGCGAATTTTGATGACTTTGTTTATATGTGTTTGTGTTATCATTTAAAACCTTTAGGAGGTGAAGGGTGTTCTCGCCATGAGGAATTATTTCTTTCATGGTCAGAACAACTTACAAGCATGAACCTAATGAAGTGTTTCTAGCAACACTTCCTTCAGTCTTCATGCTTTATTATTTTCTCTTGCTACTCATAGTGTCGTATGTACATTTAATGCATCAATCATATGTCTTGTATCAGATTGATTAGGTGTGTATCCACTGTTTTATAGAGTTTAAGCGAGACCCTAAGCAAAGGAGAAATCAGTGGTAGCCAGACCCACACCCCGGACACGATCCCTATTCCAAATGGTTCAAGGTCTAATTGGGACCTTTTACTGGGGAGATCCCCTGCTGTTGGCAGGACAGATTTTCCCGTCAACAGAACACCACAAGAAAATGGTGTGTCAGAAAGGATGAATAGAACAATCATGGAGCGTGCAAGGTGCATGAGATTGCATGGAGGATTGCCTTTACAATTTTGGGCAGATGCTGTAGATACTGTTGTTTATCTAATAAACAGAGGGCCTTCAAGTTCCTTGGATGGTGATATTCCAGAGGAAGGATGGACAGGTAAAAAGGTAAACTACTCTTTTTTAAAGCCTTTTGGTTGTGAGGCCTTTGTCCATATTAATAAAGAAAATAGAACAAAGCTTGAGGCAAAATCAAAGAAATGTACCTTTATTGGATATGGTGTTAATGATTTTGGTTATCGCTTATATGATTATGAAAATCACAAATCATTAGGAGCAGAGATGTAATATTCAATGAAAAGGTCTTGTATAAGAATCAGTTGCAGGAAAAGAAACGGGAAAAAGAAAGCAAGGAATACATGGTTCTTGATGAGATAACTGAAAAAGTAAAGGTGCCTGAAAATAATAATAATCAACAACCACAGCAGCAGCAACCACCACAACAGCAACAGGCACCTCAAACACTTGAAAGTGGTGTTAGAAGATCTACTAGGATAAGTAGACCCCCTGAACGATACTCTCCTTCATTATATTATTTATTGTTGACTGATTCTGGTGAACCCGAATGTTATGTAGAAGCAATGCAGGTTGAAAGCAGGAAGAAGTGGGAGCTAGCGATGGAAGAAGAGATGGACTCCTTAATGCATAACCAGACTTGGGACTTAGTCAGGTTTCCTGGAGGTAAAACTACATTGCAGAATAAATGGGTTTATAGGCTGAAGGAAGAAGATGGAGGAAAACAGAGGTACAAAGCTAGACTTGTGGTGAAGGGGTTTGCACAGAAGAAAGGTATTGATTTTGACGAAATATTTTCTCCTGTTGTTAAGATGACTTCAATAAAAACTATTTTAAGTCTTGTAGCAGTGGAAGATTTACATCTTGAACAGTTAGATGTAAAGACAACATTTCTCCATGGAGATTTGGAGGAAGAGATATACATGCAGCAACCAGAAGGATATGAGGTAAAAGGGAAAGAAAAATTGGTGTGCGGGTTAAAGAAGAGCTTGTATGGCTTAAAACAGGCTCCAAGGCAGTGGTATCTAAAATTTGACAAGTTCATGTCTGAACAAGGTTATACTAGATGTCACTCTGATCATTGTGTTTATCTAAAAAGGCAAAATGATGGCAGCTATATTATATTGTTATTGTATGTAGATGACATGCTTGTTGCAGGGTCTAACATGCAGGAAATAAATGTGCTCAAAAGTAAATTGGAAAATTCATTTGCAATGAAGGATTTGGGAGCTGCAAAACAAATCCTTGGTATGAGGATAACTAGAGACAGGAAAAATCTCAAATTAACACTGTCTCAGAATGAGTACATAGAAAAGGTGTTGAAAATATTTAATATGAAAAATGCAAAACCAGTTAGTACACCTTTTGCTAGCCATTTCAAACTTAGTAAGGAGATGTGCCCAAAGACCCAAGAAGACATGGATTATATGTCTAAAGTTCCATATGCATCAGCAGTTGAAAGTTTAATGTATGCAATGGTGTGCACAAGGCCTGATATTGCACATGCAGTGGGAGTTGTAAGCAGGTATATGAACAATCCAGGAAAAGAACATTGGATGGCAGTAAAATGGATTCTCAGATATTTTAGAGGTACCACAAATCAAGCATTATGCTTTGGTGGTTCAAACATTGCTCTACAGGGATATGTTGATGCAGATATGGCAGGTGACAGAGATAACAGGAGGAGCACTACAGGATATGTATTTATTGTAGGTGGAACAGCTGTCAGTTGGGTTTCAAAAATCCAAAGTGTTG
Organism: Pinus albicaulis; assembly: GCA_034641835.2. Taxonomy (NCBI): domain Eukaryota; kingdom Viridiplantae; phylum Streptophyta; class Pinopsida; order Pinales; family Pinaceae; genus Pinus; species Pinus albicaulis. The sequence goes on along the minus strand of CM076573.1, from coordinate 533,008,423 downwards.
TTGCACTTTCAACAACAGAATCAGAGTATGTTACTGCTACAGAGGCTAGTAAAGAAATGATTTGGTTACAAAGGCTTATGGATGAATTGGGTAAGAAGCATGATATGGGAACGCTATACAGTGATAGCCAAAGTGCCATTCATCTTGCAAAGAACTTAGCATTTCATTCTAGGACTAAACACATACATCTCAAGTACCATTTCATACAGTCAGTATTGGAAGATGGAGAGTTGAAGCTCGAAAAGATACACACTAGCTAGAATCCTGCAGATATGCTAACAAAAGTTGTAACCAGGGAGAAACTGAAAATGTGCTCAATTTCAATTGGTCTTCAAGGATGACGATGAAGATGAGAAACAGCTAGGTCCAAAGAGGATTCATTGTCCAGCAAATGAAGCAGCGGTGGAGTTGCTACAATTAGTCTCCAAGTGGGAGATTGTTGGGTGTGGAGCCTGATTATCTTGTTTACTTTGTATCACAGTATTGGACCCCTGTACCTTAAATGGGGTGACAACGCCACCCGTAAATTAATCGCTGCCGTGGGGGTTCCAGGGGGGTAGCAGCGACTTTATGGAGCCCCCCCTTGGCGGGTGGTTTCTGGGGCAGCGCCCCCGAACCTAAAAACAGATGTAAAATTTCCTTGTAAAAGTATAGTAATTTCTAGTCAATCTGGGCTGTTCATTAGGCAAATGATCTGACAGTAGAAGTTATGTTTAGTTTATGGTTTTTTTCCCTAGAAGGAAACCCCTCGCTTTTATGAGGGTATTGTATTGCATCTGTGTATTGTATGTTTGTATTCTCGGAGCGAGAAATAGAGAGGGAGACTGTGAGAGAGAACAGAGGATATTACAACAGATCTGCTGTAGGTTGTGTCTCTTCATTTTGCTGGATAATAGAAAGGAAGGACTGGTTGTTCGGGGTGGACGTAGCCCAAACTGGGTGAACCAAGTATATCTGTGTCTCTCTGGTTTTATGTGTTTTGTGTGCTTGTATTTTCTGCATATTTTATGTGTTGCATTGCTCTGTAATATATAATTTTCTAACACATGTTTGATCACTGAACATATTGACACTAACACAACCCTAACTTAACCTAATTGACTCATGACTCAAAACAAACCTAATGGTTATCTTGGATAACAATGGCTCCAATGGGGATGTTGTGCCCCTCTGGTGCAGTAAAGAACCTCAGATCATTAGTTCCAGTGCCTGAACATTTGGACTTCTCCCGAAGCTTTGACATACTTTCCTTCTACCATGCAATAATGACCTATAACCTCTGCATTGAAAAACCAATAGCTGCTAAAAAACTGAAAGTACACATGCTGAAATTTAAAACTAAAATTGAAAAAATGCTTGATACTCAAGCTTATTTATATACAAATGATCCTACTCCACTTGCTCAACATAAAAGCTGAATAAAGTGATCTCACACTTCCAATGAAGCCAATCAAGAAGTTGGGTGCTGGATTGAAATGGGCATTCCACTTCTCCAATCACAAATTCATTCTTGAGATATGATAACTTGTTCCACCATCTGAAAGTGTCTACACAACTTATGATCATTACGAAACTCATTTCCATTGAATATTCTAGCAGAGCTACAAAAGGATCCTTGAGAGCATACACAAATAGTTCTTGTTGATTAGCAAGAAGACAAGAGTAAGTATGATATTTTGATGTTGTTCCTTGTTCAAATTCTTCATTATAACTCTTGTGACTATTTTCAAATAATAATAATAAAAAACAATGGATCATTGTTTTCATTTGCGAAGAAATACCTAGAATATTCTTGGACACTTTCAAAAGGAACTGCCTCAGCGTGTGCTACAGGAATTTCTAAAGGTAGCTCTTCGTATGATTCAACAAGCATATCCATCTGATGGTCTAAAATTTATGAATTCTGAACAACATTTTTATTTTGATTTGAAAGCCATATGCTAATTGAAAACTCATTTTCTATAGGAAGGATGAGCTCTGGACTACTAACCTTGGGTCTGAGATCATAATACTTATAATATTTAGCCATCACACCTCATATCCTGCTTTATACTACTCTGAATACATCAATAATGCTTCACTTGTTTTTTATTCATACTCTCCCTGTTGTTTGTCATAAAGATCTTCAAAATAAATGTCCTAACAAAGAAAATCTAGAGACTTTCTTTGATCAAACAATTTTCTTGTTCTTTCTCAAGTTCCTTAACGAGTTTCTTTAAACAATCAAACCTATCTTCTTGGCTAAAGATATTGCATGAATATAAATAAGAAAACAAAGTTGAACAAATATCTTCATACCATTGATCATTAGAAAATATATCAATCCATTCTCTAAAATCTTGAAGAGAAACAATATCTACGACAAACCTTGTTGTTTTGTTTGATGAAGTACTTGGATCTAAATCTAAGCTTTCCATTCTAAAACCAAGAAACTCTTCATACTAAGTGCTCTTTGAACAATGAAGTTGCCATGAAAGATTTAGCTCTGGATTCTTCTGCCAATGGAATCACCTTCAAACTGATTATCTGATGTGTGGAGTCGCAAGAGCAGGAATACAACCAATATGTGTCTAAGTGTATGCTGCTCTTCGACCTTAGAACTGAAACAATGTCGTTCTTCCCAGGAAAAATAATAGCAATTGGTCCCTAGCAATGGCACAAAAATGTTATCACCAAACTGAGACTAATTAAGTTGCTCAACAGTCAATCCAGTGTAACTATTTCAAACCACTTAGGGTTGGAAGTTAGTCCTTCCAACCAGAGAGTGCTCTTTCAAGAAAATATATTATATTTAATAAACAAGCTTTAAAACAAATATGACTAACTCTCAGATGTTTTTTGGATGATTTTTTGCAAGTGGAAGATGAGTGAGGGCTACCATTGGGTATGGAGTCAGTATGGAAATTCAATTACACAAAAGTATCATTCATGGAAGCTGAGGCACATGAGCTCTTACACAAATAACTCTGACAGCAAACAAAATAAATAAAGGAAGTTGGAGCATAATAATTTATGAATTCCAAGTAATTGTGTATGTGCAAGCTGAAATAAAATTCATAAGATAAAGGAGACAAACATAGAACAACTTAGTCAGAATCTCAGGTCTGAACAAAAGTCTTCCCCAACTGTCTATTAACTGAGTAGAAAAATATTACAATAGCAGCTTAAGCTCTTACATCCATCCTCCTCCTTTAACTCTAAAACTTCTCTATTTATAGAGTGAAAACCCTTTTACATAGGTCTACCACCTGGGCCAGACTCTCGAAACAGATGTAGAGTTCTAATCCCAAAAGGAATTCATTACATTGAGAGAAATTAGAGATAATTTTTTTGGAAAGAGTTTGTAACCTAAAAGGACTCTATCACTATTAATTTCATCAACAAACTTTAAATAACCCATACTAATAATGTTTATCGAACTAAACAACTTTGTCCAAGGTGGCAATAACCATGATCAGGTGGAAAACTGTCTTGCTAAAATTTAGGCTCTGATATTCATAATTTTGAGGATGAGTTGTGTGTTGGAGAGGTGGAAAAACTGACGAGTTGTTTTAATCATGTCAACCATTTGGAATGGATTGTTGAGCTGATGTGGTGCTTGCTTTAGATACTCTACCATATGTTACCAAGTTTCATGGATTCTCTCTAACTAACTATTAAATGCCTTGAGGTTTCTTCTGGATGAATGATCTTCTTAAGTTGTCTCAAATTGAAATACCTTCCTCGTTCTTTCTAAGCCTCATCCTTTGCCCTTTGAGCTGGCTAGGTTGTAGAACCTTTTTCCATATCATTTTACCACTCATCAGTGTTGAGTCACCTTTGGTGCCAATTTCTCTGCTACTGGAAATTGTCGTTGAACTGCCTGAGAGACTGTCATTTCAATTTAAATCATATGTGGATAAACTAATGGTTTTGGCCATGTGTCAGGATGAGAGTGGAAGGGAGCGCGTGGGGAATGGAATGGTAAGCGAGAGCTGGATTAGGTGGGAGGAGATACGTGGAAGTAGGGGAGTGGAGGGAGGTACGCGGGAAGGAGAGTGGTAAAATGGGTTGGTTTGGCAGATTTCGGGGGGTGTGAAACGATGAGGGGTTGACACATCGACGTGGGACCAGCGGGGAGGAAACCACTTTTCGTACCCCGCCAGTAAAGGTCGGATGGATAAGGGGGTGCGAAAAAGGTTGTGGGTCATCTATTTGGTGGACTGATTGACCAGGCGGTTGGATGGAGAGTGGGACTTAACCATATACGACAAATGCCTTTTGTCTTTTTGTAAAGTTTATTATATATGTGGAAGAATTTGGTTAAAATTCATATGCCTTCTGACTTAGGATAAAAGCATTTTGACCCCAAACATAGGCTAATAATGCATATTCTGTAATTTTTCTCAGACTTTGGATAAAATGCACTAATAAGCCTATACTTTAAGATAAAGCCTTTGATATAAAATTGACCTCTTTTTATCCTTTCAACCCTTTTTCAAAATAATTTGCAGGATGAAACAAGTTTTTAAATAAGAAAAAATGTCTTACTTTATTCCCCTAACTATGCTAAATCCCTTTAAAAGACTGATATGATGAAAATGAAGCCTTGTTCGCCCTCTTTGGTGACATTTTTGGAATTTTCAGTGGAAAAACAAGGAGACCTAGATACAAACTTGTGGAGATGGAATGACTAGCCTAAGACTCTAAATGACAATGAGTGACATGACCTCTGAGATGATGATGGCCATGGATGGAATGAGGGGAGCAACATTTCTGACCTATACCATATGCAGTGACCAAAATTTATTTGAAAACTTGTTTGAAAAGACAAAATTTTTGACCTAGGACTACTAGCAAATAAGCTGAAAGAGCATGTTTTAGCACTGAACATATTGACACTAACACAACCCTAACTTAACCTAATTGACTCATGACTCAAAACAAACCTAATGGTTATCTTGGATAACACACTATGCACAGGTACACTTTGATAGTCCACGATTCAACCAGATCTACCTTCAAGCTATTAGGCTTCCACCGAAGGAGCCTGCTTTGATACCAATTGATGAAAACTTTACTAAAATGAGAGGGGCGGTGAATCAGTTTAGTCCATTCATGGATATTAAAATCATTTTCTTTAAAATAATTAACTAAAACATTACATGAGCAAATTAACAAATAATTACCATCAAATTGAATACATGAAGAACAAGTAATAAGCAGACCAACACATCACATCAACACATAAACAACCACACATATTGACACCAAATGTAAGTGGAAACCCATAAGGGATAAAACTAAAATTTTATTACTATTGTGATGCAAAGGCAAGCTCCTACTCCTTATTACATCTGATTTTCTGTAGGCTCCAACCTACAAGAGGCGGCTACCTCAATTTTTTGCAAGCTGCAATGTGCAAGGAAGCTCCAACTCCCATGTGTTTTATGTTGGCTACAACCCATAGGAGGCTCATACCTCAATAGGTTCCAGCCTAATTTTTATCAAGACACTACTTGAAAGGAGACTACAACCCCCTGATGCAAATAAGAAACAAAAATGTGTTGGTTTACATGGTCATAAATTTTGCATATCCCCATCTTCATTCCCGCCTCTTTGTACCTTCAATTTTGCTTCACATTAGCTTCATATGTGCTAGGTAACTAATGCATAATACCTCAATCAACTCTCACACATTCTCCCACTCTCTCTAACCCCCCAACTCCTTCCAAAATCACATCTTTTGTAAAGATAGTTTGTTGGTTGTTTGTATCCCACATAAGAATATGAAGTGAATAGGCTTGACTCTTTGCTTTCCAATCATTCGTTTCCAAATTATTCACATCTTGAATATTAGAACAAAAAAATAAATAATCCATTCAATATTAATTTCAGCCACATGTAATGATTAAATGCATCAACCTAATGCCAACATTAAATGACAATATTTATCATTAATGCATCACAACAATCTTTGCAACATTTTTCCTTTGCCTTGGAGTCTTGCCTTTCCTATCATGGAGTCTTATCTTTGCATCACAACAATTAAACTTAACAACAAATTAGTGTCCCCACAATTCTTCATTAAACAATCTCTACAGCATTATCCAAGCATATCACAACTCCTTTATTCTTTTACTTACATCTAATCATCATGACTTGTCAAAGCCATTAACGCAAGCATCAATCCATCAACATGCCAACATATCACCTGTTGTTTCTCCTTTGATTTGTTTCTATTGCATATCTTCAATGATCCAGCATACCTTGTTGCTGCTCTTTGCCTTTCTGGTCTTGCGCTTCTCCTATTCCTTTGTTGGTCTTGTCCTGCCTCTTTGCTTGATGCTCTTATGCTACTCCTTTGATTGTTTCTTGTTGCCTTGCTGCTCCTTTAATTTTTTCTCGTTGCCTTGCTTCTTCTTTGCCTTGCTGCTGCTCTTACATACTTTGTTGTTGCTCCTGCATATCTTGCTGCTCTTTTGTTGCTCCTTTGCTTGTTTCTCTTTTGCTTTGCTGCTCTTTTTCCTTGTTTGCCTTGTTGCTATTTCTGCATACTTTGCTACTCTTTTGTTGCTCCTTTGATTGCTTCTCTTTTGCTACTCCTGCTTACCTTTCTGCTCTTTTGTTGCTCCTTTTGTTGTTTTTCCTATAGTTATTTTTCCATCAATGAAAATAATGCCAACATATATGACCTTTTTCATGATATTTTTTCTGGTTAATTTTAACCAAAATCCAGCAGATATTTTTAAAAACTTGAGTTTAAGTTGTTTAATCTGTAGAATTTGTGTGCCCCAAAAGTTTTTTAGGGTTTTGAATCCATTTATACATTCAAAAATGCATTTTAAACAAAAAAAATCACATTCTTTCTTGAAATTGTTTTTCCAGATTCCGATGAAAAATTCGATTTCGTCTGTAAGTTGGACTATGCCATTTAAATATATGTACATGAATATTTAGGTTGGTGAGTCAGATGTATATAATTGATAGGCTGGTGAGTCGAAGTTATTTTGTGGGCCTGGGTGCCTATGTATTTATGTTATAGATTTTAGGGCTAGTGTGCCTAGGTATATATATGTCAGTTTTGGCTAAGTGGCTGAAGGGCCGACATTGTAAAAATGATGTAAGTTGTTGTACATATATTATAATAATAAAATAGGATGGTTGCGGAGCCCACTCCATGGTAAAGAGTATGGGGGGCATGTAACACCATAGTGGCAAAGGCAATGGGTTGATTTGTTCTATGTTGGGAGAAAAGGGAACCTAGGCCCCATGTGTCTTCAGGGGTTACCACATGGAAGAAAGAGGCCATGCATATTTAAAAGGGGATATTTTGCCAGTGAGGGCATGATTATAATCATTCCTCATTCATTCATCTAGGGCTGGGAGTTGGACAATGATTCTTGGTTATGAACCAATTGGTGAGCCTATGCTTGGTTTCTAAAAATAACTAGGGATTTTTAGCTAGTGAGTCCCATGCTTGAACTCTGAAATTGACTAGAGTTCCGGTGAACTCATTTTTTAGCAACCAACTGGTGAGCCATGTGTTTGGGCTCAGGAACTGGTTAGGAGTTGTTTTGGTTCAAGCGACCAGTTGGTGAGCCTTGTGCTTAGGTTCTGGAATTGTCTGGGAACTAAGTTGGATTATGGTCTAGAACGGTACTTAAAAGCCTTGTAAGTAGTATGAGCTCCTGGGAGCCTACAGATTAGACCGTTCATGGCTGGTTGTAAGGCGTCCTAGAAGGTGGGCACCTAGGGCTGACAAGGAATGGAGAATGGTTGTGCTACTTAGGCACAAGTTTCAGGGGAAGCATGAGCTTGTGTTTGGAGCAGTGGTTGTTGGGTTGCTACCTTGGCCATTGATATATTTTTATTTTCTAGTTTATACCATTGCCTATGGAGTTGTAGCCCCAACTTGGGGGTGACCTGTGGTTAAGATTTATGAACCATGAGGTCTATCGCTGGGTGGAATGTGGGGAGCTCGCAACCAGTTGTACTTTTCGTGCAAGATAAGTGTTTATATTTATGTATTTTGTTGAATATTGAATTTATAGTGAAACCCTAGTTTTAGGGTTCTAAGCATTTGTGTGTTTATTTCCATTGTGCATTTGTTTATTTATTTTTTATATGTGTTAAAAATAACATTGATGGAATTTAGCATTGCATTCATGCTAACCGAGAATTGCCAAGTGCAAGAGAAACCATGGAAGATTTAGGGTTTTAACACTTTCGTAGTGATTTTTTTTATAAATTTTAGCAATGATGGTTATATAGCATTGCCCAGGGGTGGATGGGGAGGTTACAAGGCACCATTACAAATATGAAGGTTATTAGATTGCAATGGTTAGGAGAACCGTTATGGAATATAGCATCCATGGACTACCAATTGGTAAGCATAACAAACAAATTGGTGGATACATTGGTTGTTGGTTTCTAAAGCCTAGGTGGACTAGAGCATAAACCTTTAGAGTCGATTAGTTTCTTATAAAGAGCCAAGAACATATGTTTTCATTGAACTAAATAAGGATTATGCTAGCACAAAATTCATATATTGCAACACTTGAAATAATTGGAATGACAACTAGAGATGGTTCTATATCTTAATGGAAAATTCATAAAATATTTATGGGGCCATATTGAAAGGCTTTTGGGTATCAAGTATTCTATTTCAATTCTTCAAGAAATACTTTGGGACTTGGTCTCTTTGGCTTCTATCAACATTGGTTTGAAAATGAGCTTTGGGATGCCTACTAATTGGAAATAACATTGGAACTTCACTAGAACTTGCATTGGATCTTAAAATCACATATACAATGGTACTACATGGAAATCCCTTGATTAAGACATTGGTAAAAATTCCATATCGGATTATAGGTATTCGAGATGTCAAAACAAAGATGTTTTAGAATATTCTAAATGTTGGAAAGATCAGGCAATATTTAGAAAGTATAATTGTAGGAGCAAGCTGGCATATACCATATTGAATGATATACAATGCAAGCAAGGGAACATGCAAAGATATTTTTAGCTACTTGCTGAAATATACAAAATGATGGAACACCATAATGTGATAGGGTTTTTATAGTGGGTTCACATGATACATGTCCCTTCATCTGTATTTCTTCATGATATAATCTATGAATTCATGGAAGTCTCAATCACTCTTGGAAATGAAATTCCAAAGTGATGGAAAGTGCATTAAAATTTCAAAATGTTTTGTGTTTGCAAAATTGCAGTTAAAAGTGTCTGAGTGGGTGCCCAATTGTGGGCTTTTAAAGAAATTTATTTGTTGACTAAAAGGGTGTTTTATAATTATTGAAATTCATTGAAATATATATATAATTGTACAAGAGTTAGCTACTTGCAACTAGAGCATGCTGAAGGATTCCAAGCCCTATCTGTACACATAGTGGATATGAGTATCAGGGTGCTCCAAAGTAGAGCCATTAGTTGGGCATAAGTTCAAGGATATTGTTGCAATCTTGAAGCTACAAATAGGAGCCTGAGGATGTCAGACAAAAACAATACCCACAACTATCAGTAATTTTGATTATACATGTATTTGAATGTATTGGGTACAATGCATAAATAAGGGGGAGGGGAATGTAATATAACCAAATTAATCCTTGAGTTGTAATGAATATATACATATGATATTTAGGCTAGTGAGCCAGATTCTATTGAGGTCTGTGTGTCTGTATGTGTGTAAATTTGTTGGGTGGGTGGGCCACAATATATATGCATTTTAAGGCTAGAGTGCCTATATGGTTAGGCTAGAGAGCTAGTGAACCTAGCAGAGATAATATGTAGATATACTAAGATTAACAAAATAACACCACTACTATATGTAGAAATTTGCTGAATAATGATTAATTATCCACCGAGACTATCCTGATCACATACAATTCGAATTTATATGCAACACATAATCTCTTCCACTCAGATCATCACACATGCAGAAATAAAACAAGCGATATCACATCAAATCATCATACACATTAACACAGTATGTATGGGGAAAGCTTATAGCTGAAAACCCCGCAGCTATTGTGTATATTATAATGGAGAAATCATGTAACAAACTCATTACAATACTCCTCACAAGTACTCAGTACTTTCTCATAAAGTTACACACAAACTAGCTTGGTTTTGAACAGGTTACTGGTTCAAAACTCACCACTAATTTCCTTGCCTCTATTGCGCAATCATGGCCTGTCTAAATAGAGATCCAAGGTTCGAATCTCCTTGGCTTGACAGCGCAATCATCATGGGAAATTCCTTCAAGTGTGGTGCAAATCTCATGCACAACTGATGTCGCCACTGATAGCTAACTCCACCCTTTCATCTACCTCTTTCACTGGTCTCCACTGAACTGTCCATGCACCGTAGTGAACTGATGTGTTCTTGAGTTGAATAATGAGTTACTAATTAATGAATTAAATAATATTTAATTCACTCCACTCATTACTAGTTGATTAGCTAGTTAAACTAATCTCAACTAGTTCAACTAAGTTAAACCGAACACAACTCCACTATCTGTCTCATTAACTCCACCAAACTTTTGCCACTGAAGTCCTAACTGAAGTCAACCATGCATGAGCTCACCAAACCCTTAGGAATAGTGTAATTCCTCTGTCAGATGCATGAGCCACTTCCAAGGCTCGAACTAAAGTGCTCCAAGAGAGTAAACTGTTGTTTAGAGTCCAAATATTATTAAGGGTAAATAATATTTGACTTCCCTATTTTTAGGATAGGCAGTCTAAAAATAGACATCGACCTATAGGTCAAAAAATAGAGGTCCATCTATTTTTACCAACATGACCAATACTCCAAGAATAACATACTGCAACCCATGGACCATGCTCCATAAAAATCTTCCACTGTCCTCCAATCAAAATTTGATGGAAATGAAAGCTAGGGATTTGGAATTTCGGGAAGACTAACTGTGCAACTGGGCTTTACAGAAAACCCATGTTAGTCAAGCAATACCGTACGGCCATTGAATTTCCATTTGCTATGCAGATTCATCATTAATTTTTCGGGTAAGGGTTTCTTTCTTTTCTTTTCTTTTTTTAAATAGTCTGTTGGGAGCTATGAATTGCAATTTGAATTCTGGTAACTCTGAATGTTTTAGGGATTGTATCAGTTCAGGCTCAGAGCAAATGTTTTTTTTTTTTCATTTGTGGGGAGATATGAACTCCATCTCAGCATTATTATGGTCCCAGTTCAACATGGGGGAGCTGTCAAACTCGGCCAGAGTACACCACAGCTCTCTCTGAACCTGTGGACCACAGCTTGGTAGACATACGCATTCATCATTGTTATCCTTATTTATTCAGCTAAGTTTACCGGAGGCCTGTTAGGTCATGTATTCAGCTGAGTTTCCTGGAGGCCTGTTAGGTCATTGCAATTATGAACCAAAGGGTTTTCTTACTAACTTAATTTTTGGGGCATTTAGTTTGCATACTGAATGCAAGTTCCGTGGAGGTGTTTGATGCAATGGTAATTTTCCTGAAGCTTGAAAGCAAATTATTCCTTGATTTCACCTCTAGTGCATGGAATTTTATGGTTATATATTGCTACATCATGCAACTCATGCAGAAAATGTGAATATGCAGATGTAGATGTTTCGAAGGCTAAACAAAACAACCTTTTTCTGTCTTTTTAAATGTTTTATCTGACAACATATTATAGTGGATATAATGAAGTAAATCTGTATCAAGAACTTCAAGATGAAACATGTGAACAACTAAGAGTGGCGGTACTTAAAGAAGGGATGATTATTTTCAGTATTCATAGAAGAGTGATTGTAACTCACCTTTTTTTTTCCATGTAATCAGGCACCCCATCTTTTAGGGATGATTATTTCCAGTATTCATATAAGAGTGATTCTATCTCACTTTTTAAAAAATAAATAAATTCCATGTAATCAAGCATCTCATTTTTTAGCTTGTAGGTAAGAATAAGATATTCTTCAGGGCTCAAGGCCGTACAATAACAAGGATCAAAGCCGTTACAACAATATACTCTATATTAACTCAACATGTCACATGTAGGAATTGAACCTTAGTGGGGAGGATAACAATCATTCCTCCAAATCACCCAAGATAAACCCAATTGACATTTTCTAACTTGCTTTTAAATTCACGTTAGATAAAATAATGTTTGCTATGCCTGTTAAAAGGCTTTTGTCTTGAGTTGTATATAGAATATGTCGGTCAGTAGTGTGTTAGTTAGGAAATTGTAAGTAGAAATTTCTGGGCTTGGTTGTGGCGGTTGTTGTGCAAGCAAATGCAGTTATCAATAGCTTTATTGAAGCCATTGTTTGTCTGGGAACAAAAGAATTTTGAATATATCGATGTGCTATCTGGTTTTATCGTGAATGATGGTTGTAAAATATTGCAGTTTTTGCTCATTGTTATTTCCATTGCCTTCCTGCAGAGATTTTTTTTTTTTGCAATAGTATAGTTGCTGTATTGGGCATTGTTAACATTTGTTGGATTTTCATTTAGAGAGGTTTAGAGAGCCGTAAGATGCACATGGAAAGTTTTCACGAAAGACCAGGGTAAATGGTTTAGGAAAACACATGTCAGATTTTAAACTTTGGTGGATTGTTTTAAATTTTCCGGGCCTTGTTATTTTGAGAGTGCCATTGAACTTCAAAATTGATCAGGAAGTATAAAAACATTAAGATATAAATGCTGATAAAATATAAGAATAATATTAAGAGCGAACCAGAACCAAAGAGTTTGAGAGTTCTTATCCCAGGGTCATTTAAATAAAACAACTACAGTGAAAACCATATAAAATGATAAACAAATCGGTTTGATCTCTGCATGAAAACATAATGTCAAGACAACTATAATGACCATATAAAAACATACTAGAGTTATTAATAGAACTTTTATTTTCATTAACCATCAGATCCAAGGCAAAGTTAAACATGAACGAAATTGAACTAAATCTGAGGTAGCATGAGTTTCCAACGGGTCTAAATAAACCAAAACTTTGAGAGTACTTTTACAAGGCCAACCCTTGATCACACCAATGATAATTATGCTTTCCCATTTTCCCAGACCATCAACTAGAGCAGACTTAACATATCATTAATCACTTTTACACTAAGAAAGCAACCTCTTTCAACCTTTGGGTAAACAGACACTGAACTGAAAAAATCAATTACTTTCCCCTCCACTTTAACAAAGTAATGTAGCTCAGCTCAATATGCTACATTTATTGTAGAGTGCAAGCCAAGGAAGCACCTTTGTATGATGTATCTTCCATTAGACAAGATATGCAACAACGGAATCAGAATAAGGAATGATAGGAGTGTAACCAAATCTTGTATTGCATGTTCTCATACACATAAGAAATCACGTGTAACTTGAATGTTCAATAAAAAACCATTTTATATAATAATTGGAAAACAAACATGTAAGTAGATTTCATTATCTGAAATTAAAACTTAAATTGACTGCTTTAGCTTAAATAAAAAACCATATTATCTAATAATTGCAAAACAAACATGTAAGTAGATTTCATTATCTGAAATTAAAACTTAAATTGACTGCGTTATGCTAACTATAATTTTTTGCAATTTTATTAATTAAATGGATTTAATAAAGCTTAATGAGCAATTAAATTGACAAAAAAAATAAGAATAAAAACTAACTAGTTGTCAGAGTTCATTCCTCGTGGGCTGTTTCTCGAAGTCCACTTCGAATGAGTAATCAATCCATTAAATTATTCAAAATAATATCAAAATGCATTGTTACTTTAAAAAATATCTTCAACATGCAATAAAAATGTCTTTAACCTTCTAGGAAAACAGGAACATTGTTGGACCACTTACCCAACCTCTTGCAACAAATAAGAAGGTTATATGAATTTTAATTTTCCAAAAAACCACCAAAAGTTGAAAGGAATTATGTGCATAATATATTGGAAATCCAAGTTGTGGTGTAGTGGTAAGGTGTATGGCTTATTTGGATGGAGATGTAGTTTCAATCCTTTGTTACAAATTTCTTGGGATATTGGTTTATCCATGATATATTGTTACATGAGTTTTTTTTTTTTTTGGACTTGTGTATATGATATTAATCTTAAAAAAGTATAAATTAAGTCAAAATTAAAAATCTGCAAACCAACTTTGCCATGCAATGTTATTCCATTGCCATAGGAGATATGACCAAGTGCCATGTAGGTTTTCTAGAAGGTCCATGTGCTAGCATGTAGATGGTTTATGTGGTGCCAAATAACAATGCTATATTCGACAATATGTGAGCCTCTTGGTGCCACATGTCAACTTGTTATTGCCGTGTGTCAACTTGTCACCATATGTCACCGTTAGTTGTGCCACTTATTAGAGTTTGGGTGTGCAATGTGTTAGTGTCTACCCCTTTTTTTTGCCTTCAACTTTTAAAAGGCCATAAATTTTGCATATAATGTTTGTTTGAGCTCATTTGGAAAACTCGTAACAAGCTCTTTGTTGGGCCTCGTATATGCCCATGTTTTCATCATGAAATATCACTGTTTATCCCCTAAAACCCTAGGTTTTTAGCCCATTATGTACCCTAATTCCATCACTCGCCGCCAAATACTCTCTATGGTTGATTATCATCAATTTTTTTTACTTCTCTATGATTAAATATGATTATGTCATGTTTTACTGATGACGGTTTTGTTGAGGTACATTTATCACAGCGTTCCATCACTGAAATTCATCACAAGCCAATTAAGTATGGGAATGTCTAATTTAGGGCTTTGGCACTTTCAACGCGCTTCCGGAGGAAAACCGAGGGAGGTTATAGTCCAAAATAATGTTTTAATACCTTCCCATGCATTTGATTGCACCTAGGTTGCACATGTGGGTCCCTATGAGCTTATTAACAAATCTGCTCAAAATGTGCAAAGTTTCCAAACTGCTATGTTTGACCTCGATGTGTGTGTAGCTGGAGGTGAATTTATAAAATCTAATCAAATGGGTTTGTTAAAAATATAACCAATTATGTATATCCAAAATGGTTTCTCCATATTCGAATTTTTCTAAAAGTTATACGCGGGTCTTGGAGGTAGTTTTGTAAAAAATCATTGTTTTTTTCAGAGTTCTAGAACATTGCAAAAAAAGCCAAACAACCAACTTTGGGCACGATTTGTGAGGAACTGGATTTGAAGGAGACACAAGAGAGGTTTTTGTTGCAAATATAGCAAATTTGTCTCCCTCTGAACAATTTTCCATAATTCCCCATGGTTAGGAAGATATACTAATATCTTTGAGGCCAGTTTGTTAAAATTGTTCAATTTTCCAGAATTGAGGAAAATGAATACTTCACCTTGTGAATCTTATAAATGGCTTAGCCATGGTTTATGTTGTAAGCCTGGGAAGTTTTTGAAGGAGGAGGAAAACAAAGGTGTGAACATGAGACAAATGATTGAATGAATGTATGTAAGTGAACTTATGATTTGAATCTTAATTCAATTTGACTTTGCCATGAATTCTTTGTAAATGTTATGGTTTTGCTTAATATTTAGACATTGATTTAGTTTAGACTTGCTCCAGGAGTGGCAAGGGCCCACCATCGCCTGGAAGCAAGTTTTGTAAACATCATAGGATAGAGGTAGCGTGTTCGATTTAGATCTAGGTGCATGGATTTTATTTTGAAAGCAATTGTTAATTAGATCTCATAATTTTGATAATGTACTTAAGACTGTAATTCATTTAAAAAAAAATTAAATAGACATATCATTTTCAACTCGTTGCAAGCTAATGAATGGTGTTGACCAATGATTTTATTGCATGAATAACCCCTTTGTTACAGGTTTAAGATTGAAATATTTAAAGGTGCTTCTTAATTGGATAAACAAGAGATTGATAACTCCATTTCTTTTAAATATGAATTGAAATCTATTATGTACCTTACTGATCCACTATAATTTCTTGTAACATTGTGTTTTGGCAACCAAGTATTTGAAAGCAATGCAACGAGACCATTAAATCATTGTTTGAAGTTGTAGTTTAGTTTTGAAATTCATTATGATTGTAGTTAGTTTTTGGTAGAACCATTAGGCAATGTGCTTATGTTTGAATGATTTCTTGAGTTTGATTAAAGAAATTTAAGGATAGGATGGTTTCTTATTTTGTATTCTCTTAGATCTAAAGCATGTCAATTAGAATCTTGGTTTACTTAGTTTCTTTTGAAGCAATTGCAAAGTGGTGACAGAGGTTAGTTTGAATACTTATTTGATTTATTTTATGCATCCTGGGAATTAGATTAGTTGAAGTCTTGTTTGTTTATTGCCTTAATTTAAGATCATTTGAATGAGAGTGAATTTTATTGGGATTAAGATTTAGCATAAATTTGGTATCGTTTTAAATTAATTTTGATTGATTTAATATTCTTGTATTTAGATTAAATAGATCTTGGTATTTAGATTGAGATTTTCATTTAGATTAAAATTGTTTGAATGTTAATTTGTATTGTTTGGTTTATGATTAATTAGAGTTAGTTTCATTTGCACAGTTATTAGAATTTATTATTTGTTTAAGCATATTTTTCCCAATTGATTAGCTTTAATTAGAAATAACAATTTTATACTTAAACAACAAGTTGATTCATACTCTAGTCTAGGTTAGATGCTCTGATCCTGTGTTACCTGCACTTGTACCTCGAAGCTTACGAGCCCCGGATTGATAATTTAATGTTGGAAATTATAGCAATATATTTCCCCAACATTTTTGGCGCCGTTGCCGGGGAGGTGCTAAAGGGATCAGAGCCTAGTTTCTTTCACAAATTTTTTTGTTTGTGTGTGATCTTAGTTGCAAGGCAATCAGAGGGCAAAGAGTGTATGGTAAGACGTGAGTGAAGAGCCACACATCCACTATTGTGGGGTTGCTCCAAACTTTGGTTGCCCAATCAAGCAAGTTTGGTGAGTTTTTATTGCACTTAGCAGTCTTTAATTCATTTGGATTAAAAATTCAAGTTCTTTAAAGATAAAGCATTTTTGGGGTGCTATAAGAACCCCCTCTTTTGTACTAATCCATATGTTGCGAGCAGGAGAAATTCAAGAATGACCGAGAGCTTGAAGAATGTACATCGAGGCGCTTTCTCAAATCCTAGCAGTAGTTGGGGTATCTTCTTCTCAAGAAGAGTTCATCCTGACTGCATTCAGGAAATTATCTTTCTCTCCACAGCTAGGACATGATTTGGAAATCTCCCTTGAGTCCTCTTGTCTATCTACCAAGGAGATCGATGAGCCATGTACCAAATCTGATGGGGAGCATCTGTAAATTTTTGAAGATGTTCTATGCTTGATGCAACTATACTTTTATACCCAATGTTAGTCAGCAATCACACAAACAAGAAAGTAAAGTGCTGATAGAACATACCAGTAGATCGACAGAAGACAAGCCAAAAAAATATAAGTGTGTTGGTGCATTACGGCGGTCAACTGAATGCTTCAACGAACAAAGTCTCAATACGGTCAGCCAACCAGAAGTGTCACACACACAGCCCTTAAAGACAGCTCATCAAAAGTCAACACAATTCAACAAAAGAATCCCACATCTAGATTTTCGGCATCATCCATATTTATGGCATCCATTTCCGGCATCATCCATATTTACGACATCATCCATATTTACGACATCCATTTCGGGCATCATCGAGATTTATGGCATCCATTTCCGGCATCATCCAGATTTACGGCATCATCCATATTTACAGCATCCACCGGCATCATCCAGATTTACGGCATCATCCATATTTACGACATCTTCCGGCATCATCCAGATTTACGGCATCATCCATATTTAAGGCATCTAGATTTATGGCATCATCTAGATTTACGGCATCCATTTCCAAATCATGAGGATGTGTGTGATGAGATGATTGAAAATGTCCTCCAACGTTGACCAATATATATCCATCAATGAGGGTGTGTGACACAATATCTGAGGCTCCAAACCTTAAGGCCGACCTGCATGTATTTTGAATAAATTCAAAATAAATGTTTTGCTCATCGAATCAAAATGATCTTTGGATCGATCTTGCACCTCTTCGAAAGAGGAATCTAATAAAAATATTGACATTTTCATCTGAGCATCAAAACATGGAGTTTGGACCTAGTTGTCCAAAATTAACACTCCCTCTCAACCAGGGAGAACTCCATCCACCTGTGCAATCCAAACATCGTGCGTCATCCCACCGTAACTTGCTTTGCTGGCTTCTTTATTTCAGAAAAAAAGTGGGTCAGTCACAAAGACATCATTCCCAGCTGACAAATTCAGCCAAGAGGTCTGAAACCTCTATATGACTCAAAGAGTCGCATACCAACTTGAAGTTGGTTTATCTGACCCGAAGTCAGTAGGAGGTTCGAAACCTCACTTGGACTCAAGAGAGTCATATAATAACCCGAAGTTAGTTTCACTGACCCGAAGTCAGTTGGAGGTTCGAAACCTCACTTGGACTCAAGAGAATCATATACTAACCCGAAGTCAGTTGGAGGTCTGAAACCTCACTAGATTTGATCCCAGATCAAGTGGTTGGACACGTGTCATCTTAGATAGAGAGTACGGAAATATCTGATGCATCCATCAGTATTTGCTACTAGTCTCTAGCTTTTCTCATCTCATTAGCCAAATGAGAGGTACTTCCCATGAGCCCGAGACTCAATGGGTAGGATGCATACAGGGCACAGATCATGAGAGGCGAACCAACTCAACATCATAATGGTGGGGTAGAAGCACCATAAGGTTCGGCAAGCCTAGCCCCGTGTGTGCTTATAGCTGTGAGAAGCTATCCCCAAAGCCCCCCAGAGCTCCCAAAGCTCATTGTCCAACAAGACCCTCAGAATAGGGTCGTTCCACGATTCCAAGATTCTCACGGAAGGTTAAGAACATGACCTTCCCCAAGGGCATTGTGAGAATATCTGTGACCTGCTCATCAGTTCCTATATGATTGAGCCTTACGGCGCCTCGCTGTACCATATCCCGGATAAAGTGGTACTAGCCATCAACATGCTTGGATCGATTGTGGAACACGAGATTCTCTGACAATCGAATCTCCCTCTGGTTATCACAAAGGATAATGGTGGCATCTAGCACATGCTCGAATATCTCAATGAAGAGCTTTCGCAACCAAGTGACTTCAGAACAGGCCATACATGCTGCAATGTATTCGGCCTCAGCGGTGCTCAAGGCTACCGACTTCCTGCCCGAACCAGTCCTACGTATGAAATAACATCTAGATGTGCTCTTGCGATCCACCACACTGCCTGCCCAATTGGCATCAGTATATCCATGGAGTATCATGCTCCCGACAGTGTATCTCAGCCCATGGTCTATCGTGCCCCACAGATATCTCAAGAGTTTCTTGGCACCAACTCAATGAATGTTATGAGGATCAACCATATGTTGACTCAAAGTTTCCACTGCAAAACATACGTCTGGACGGGTGTTCACTAAGAACATCAGGGCCCCTACGAGTTGACGATACTCAGTAGGATTTGCTAGCACGGGCCCAGCAGCGCTACCACTCAACTTCTTAAAGTTGAGCTCCATCGGTGTCGACATGGACTTACAGTCCACCATACCAAATCTTTCCACAAGCTTCACAATGTATTTTCCTTGAGAAAGGAAAATTTCGCCAGGTCTCTGCCAGACCTCCAGGCCTAGCAAGTAATGCATCAGTCCTAGGTCCTTCATCTCGAGCTCAACATCTAGCTCCCTCTTGCACTGATGAATGAGAAGGTCAGCACCTGTCAGGAAGAGATCCTCCACATACAGCACCAGAATGAGAGGCTTTTCTCTATCAACCTTGAAGTAAAGGTTCAGATCAACATTACTACAAGTGAGGCCTAGCTTCATTAGGTAGCTATCTATCCTCTCGTACCAAGCTCTGGGTGCTTGCTTCAACCCATAGAGGGCTTTCTTCAACCTGCAAACATGGGTGTCCCGATCTTGGACTTCGAACCCCAGAGATTGCTCCACATACACCTCTTCCTTTATCGCACCATGCATAAATGCGGTCTTCACATCCATCTGTTGAAGAATCCATCCTTGCGTAGCAGCAAGGGCTATGATAGATCAGATGGTGGTATATCGGGCCACAGGTGCAAATATATCATCATAGTTTATGCCTTCCTTTTGAGAGAAGCCACAAGCAACGAATCTTGCCCTGAACTTTCCAACACTTCCATCAGATCCATGCTTGATATTGTAGAGCCATTTTGAGGTGACCACTGCTTTGTACTCCAGTTTTGGAACCACATCCCAGACATCATTCTTCATTATGGACTCATATCCTTCGTGCATAACATCCTTCTAGACTTGATGCTTTACGACTTCCTTAAAAGATCCAGGCTCAGATTGTACAATAGTACTCATGGCTGCTAGATACCCTTGGTACCTACTCAGCGTCTTGCTTTCACGAATGTCCCCCTTTGGGGCCATATGTCCCTCAGCATCCTCGAGAGTGTCCCTGAGCCATGATGGTCTCTTCCCTATTGAAGGAGGTGGATCAATTGGGTCCATTGGTCCTTCAACATCGGGCATCGTCTCATCCTTCGGTTCTTCTTGATTTCCAGGCCTTGCTTCATGATCTTCCTTAGATCTCGGAAGATTGACTACTTTCCTTAGGGAAGCATCTTTGTCAAAGGTAACATCGTGTCCTATCTCCACTTCCCTTTGACCAGGCACATAGACTCTATAGGCCTTCGAAGTTTTGTTGTAGCCCACAAACATTGTGGTCTCCCTCTTGATGCCAGCTTCTCTGCAAAATTTCTTGAACTCGTTCGTAACATATTTAGTGCCATTATCGGTCCTCAATATCTTGATCTTCTTCCCTGTCAGATTTTCCACCAAGGCTTTGAAGGTACGGAACCACATGAAAGCCTCATCCTTCTTCTTCAAGAAGTATATCCAGGTTTTGTGAGCGAATTCATCTATGAACGTCATATAATAAGAACATCCTCCCAAGGATGTCACGGGCAGCATACCAAACAGATCAGAGTGTACTAATTGCAAGACATCATATGTCTTTGTGACACTTGAGGGGAAAGGTCCCCTTGTATGCTTTCCTTTGGCACAACCTCGACATACACCTTCATGATTATTTGAGAACTCAGGCATCCCCGTCACCACCTTCCTTGCTTTGGGAAGGGCCTTGTAGTGAAGGTGTCCAAACCTCCGGTGCCATAATTCGGTGTGTCGGATAGTATCACACGTCATTGCTCCTAGTGGACTTCCTCCAACCTGGGAGAGTGTATCAACTCTAAACCCAATCGTGATAGCTTTCTTGAAACTCTTCATCCACATGCGCACCTTCCCATCAATGAATGCCACATTGAAACCTTCGTCTTCCATAGCCGAAATAGACACAAGGTTCTTCTTCAAATTAGGTACATATAGTACATCTTGCAGGCAGAGGACTTGACCTTGAGACAAGCGGAGGGTCACAGTCCCTGTCCCTTTCATGGGACATGTGGCATTATCTCCAAGGATAATTTGTAGATTAGTATCCTTCTCAACCATATTAGTAAGTGTTTCCTTGAACCCAGTGATGTGCCTTGAGGCACCACTATCTATCAACTAGACATCCATCGTGTCGGGTGGAGATGCAGCAGAGAGGGCAGATACAAGAATGAATTCATTTCTTTTATCATCAAAAACATTTGATTCCTCATACCTGGAATTTCTTGACCTTTTGAAAGGTTGTCCATTTCCACAGGAGGGAGCCTTCCTTTTCCCTTTGAACCTGTTGTTCCTTTGATTGCCATTCATCCGGTTGTTCTTGTTGTCATCATCATCAGGAGAATCCTTCTTGAAAGGGAATTCTCTAGCATAGTGACCTAGCTCAAAGATGTAGGCAACCAGACTCTTATGAATTGAGTCCCTAATCATCAGCGTTGCTTCGATTTCCCCCTTCTTGTACTTTGATTTGGCAGCAACAGTTGCAGTGGATGGAGGCTCTTGGATTTTACTCTGCACATAGTCCATGACATATTTGTCTTCCAAATTAAGATCCAATGTCATCTTCCAAGCATGGAAGTCATCATTCTTAGTCAATTTTTCATCAGCCTTAAAGCCATTGTAGTTTGAGGAACCCATCCTCTTCTTCGGTGATTGCTACAAACTAGGGCTTTGTCTCCACCTCAGCTCTGATACCATGTAAATTTTTGAAGATGTTCTATGCTTGATGCAACTTTACTTTTATCCCCAATGTCAGTCAACAATCACACAAACAAGAAAGTAAAGTTTTGATAGAACATACCAGTAGATCGACAAAAGACAAGCCAGAAAAATATAAGTGTGTTGGTGCGTTATGACGGTCAACAAGACGCTTCAACTAGCAAAGTTTCAATACGGTCAGCCAACCAGAAGTGTCACACACACAACCCTTAAAGACAACTCATCAAAAGTCAACATAATTCAACAAAAGAATCCCACATACAGATTTCTGGCATCATCCATATTTACGGCATCCATTTTCGGCATCATCCAGATTTACAGCATCATCCATATTTACAACATCCATTTCCGGCATCATCTAGATTTACGACATCCATTTTCGGCATCATCCAGATTTACGACATCATCCCTATTTACGACATCCACCGACATCATCCAGATTTATGACATCATCCATATTTACGGCATCTTCCGGCATCATCCAGATTTATGGCGGCATCATCCATATTTACGACATCTTCCGACATCATCCATATTTACGACATCATCCATATTTACTGCATCCAGATTTACGACATCCATTTCCAAATCATGAAGATGTGTGTGATGAGATGATTGAAAATGTCCTTCAGTTGACCAATATATATCCATCAATGAGGGTGTGTGACACAAAATCTGGGGCTCCAAACCTTATGGCCAACCTGCACGTATTTTGAATAAATTAAAAATAAATGTTCTGCTCATCGGATCAAGATGTTCTTTAGATCGATCTTGCACCTCTTCGAAAGAGGAATCCAATAAAAATATTGGCATCTTCATCTGAGCATCAGAACATGGAGTTTGGACCTAGTTGTCCAAAATTAACAGCATCCAGTTGAACTTGTGATCAAGGAACCTTCACCATGCCCAGCAGCAAGCCTTGTGTGCATTCTAGATACCAATTATCCAAGTTTCCCTGACATGACCAAGGAGGACATTCAAAGCGGTCCAAAAGAAGAAATGAGCCAATACCACCAGGATTACATCAGGATTGGTTCCAGATCATAATCTAGCCAAATTACCACTTTCATCTTCAAATACTCTTGGTATTATATCAATCAAAGCAACTGGGTTCTCATACTTTGGTATGTGTTGAAGTTTATTCTTTCAAACTGAGTGTGAGTATATTTAGCATATTGTTACGAACATGGTTGCATTGGAAGTACTCCTACACTTGAAGGAGACCTTCTTCTCTCTAGATTAGGGTAGGGTAGAAATGAATAAAATTGCTGTTACATCATCATTCTTGAAATTTCAATTCCTAAGGCATAACCATTGAAATTTTTGTCTTTACGCACTCTTGTGGTAACACTTGTCAAAAGAAATGCACTCTTAATGCCTCATATTTTATAAAGTGACTCTCATTATTGGCCGAGATTATTCATTGGGTCAGTTAGGGAAATTGTTATTGTTATACTTTCCATTCATAAGCTTAACATACTATCATCCAGAAAACCTTTTCAAGTTTCTCTTTGAAGGTATTGATGAAAAGCCTCCTAAGGTGGACCACGCCTATAAAACCATCATGAGCTCTCATAAGAACCCTAGCATGACCTACTCAAGGAATATTTCAGTGATTATCTGAGTTGTTTTCTTTTCTTGAGTCTTTAGGGTAGCATGATCAACCAGTAAAGATTAGTAATTAAAAAATTTTCACGCCACCTTGCGCTCTTAAGGAGTAGATCTGTCTCCCCACTTATTAAGTAACTTCAAAGGTTAATCATAATCAGAGTCTACAAAAATATTTAGGGGAGGATAGGAGGTCTCGTAATGAGCTGATTTACCACGATCATGAGACCTAATGTACATGACATTACTGCTCCTGGTCATCAAGCCAGAGTAATGGATTTCATCCCAAAAAGACGGAAGACAAGAGGTCTCATCATGAGCTGACTTGTTCATCTATGTTACTTCTTGTGAGTGGCACTACCATCAGCTGGTTACCAAGCCGGGACAGTGGCCTTTATCTAAAAGTCAAATAAGCTAACTCTGAATCTGTATCTAGTAAGTGGGACATGGACATTTCGTTAGGTTAAAAGGCATCCCTGTCGAGGCTGTAGATGCTAGCTGGCAGCAGGGCCATGCCTGTGGTATCAAAGTTAATTTTACACCATGATTTACTTGGTTGTTTTTACCTTTCCCTGAAATCATTATCATATCTCTTTGAGAATGGCTTTAATATCCTTCAGTAGTGTGCTTTGGAGTTCTATCTTTCAGAAATAATTTGGTTTTTATGGATGTGAGACCCTTAGTGCAGGTGATTCACTTTGCTTGAATAAGAGAAGCTTTAACTATATGCTTGGGTAACGGTAAGACAATCATCCTCGGAAGGTATCATTTTGTAATATTTTTTTTCCCTACTTTCGATCCATTTTAAGGCCTCGATTTTTAAATAAAGTCACTTTTACTTGTAATAATGAGGCTATTGAAAGTGAAGACTTGCTGCTTTGGATTACTTTTGAGATGCTTTGTGGAAATTCTTATGGTTAATCATTTTAGGATGACATTCTCTCTGTAGTAACAACATTGTTAAGCATTCCTTTAGTAGCCCTATCATTAGTTACTTTTTTTTGGAATAATAAAGCTCAGTCTTGACATCACGGGGTCGCTGGTCACTACTTTTTCTTATCTTATTGATGCAAAGGAAGATGACATCTGATGAAACTTACATGCTTTCACAACTAGCCCTCTGGTTTAAGTCAATGAAGCATGAATTTAATATAGAAATCCTAGCCCTTAAGTCTTTGGTCTCTGTTTGAGGTTTTTCTTACATGAGGACATGCAAGATGATGGGCATGGGGGAAAGAGATGGTAGGAGAGAGATGATTGGAATTTTCATGATTAACTCACATTTCACCCTATGCTTATTCATGGTTTTCATTATCATTGTTGGGCTAGTATCTTAAACTTGGAGCATGATCAAGTAATTGTTCATTATTTAACTATTTCCTTTATTTCGATAAGATTTACATGAAAAGAGGATTATTGATGATGGTGCTTGTGTTATTTCAGGAAGACGTATGAAAAATACACATGCATCAACATTTTCGGGATAATGTGGATATTGAGACCTTTTTCCTTCTTCAGTAGATCATATCAGCAGTCACATCAGCGCGAGCCATTCCATCATTTACTTCATCTTGCAACACCAAGGACATCAACAACAAGGGTAAAACTTGAGGCAGAGGTGGCTTAAGATTCTTTAATTGATTAGAGATTTAAGAAAGTTTTGATGATTAACTACCACATATTCTGTATATCTGGTTTTCCATATACCCTCCATTTGCATGCTACTCTAGGTCATAATCGTATTGGTTCATGTAAACAAAGAAGTAACTATAGTGCCTTCCCTCCTACATTCACACATATTGTCAGAGGGTGAATTCATTGCTGCCTTTCATAAATGAACCATCCATAAGCATTGGCCTCCCAAAAACAGAGCATGCAAGTACATATCTTACTATATCCATTACCACCTCATCTCATCCTCCATTTCCATTATCACCTATCATCCTATTCATCATTTTACTTCTACCATGTATATTGTTTCTCCTCAATTGGTATTGCTCTCAAAATCAAATCTCCATGTAGTGTTGCTTCACAAGACTTAACCCCACCTAAAAGGCATGATGCCATAAAAACCTAGATATGAGCAAAGTCTTTGTTTGCATGAGGACATGAAAAACCTCAGGCATGGGGGGATGTTGGGCCTTGTATATGCCCATGTTTTCATCATGAAATATCACTATTTATACCCTAAAACCCTAGGTTTTTAGCCCATTCCATACCCTAATTCCATCACTCGCCGCCAAATACTCTCTATGGTTGATTATCATCAATTTTTTTTACTTCTCTATGATTAGATATGATTATGTCATGTTTTACTGATGACAGTTCTGTTGAAGTACATTCATCACAGGGTTCCATCGCTGATATCCCTCACAAGTCAATTAAATATGGGAATGCCTAATTTAGGGCTTTGACACTTTCGACACGCTTTCAGAGGAAAACCGAGGGAGGTTATGGTCCAAAATAATGTTTTAATACCTTCCCATGCATTTTATTGCACCCAGGTCGCACATGTGGGTCCCTAGGAGTTTATCAACAAATTTGCTCAAAATGTGCAATGTTTCCAAATTGCCTTGTTTGACCTCGATGTGTGTGCAACTGGAGGTGAATATATAAAATATAATCAAATGGGTTTGTTAAAAATATAACCAATTATGTATATCCGAAATGGTTTCTCCATATTCGAAGTTTTCTAAAAGTTATACGTGGGTCTTGGAGGCAGTTTTGTAAAAAATCACTGTTTTTTTTCAGAGTTCTAGAACATTGCAAAAAAAGCCAAACATCCAACTTTGGGCACGATTTTCGAGGAGCTGGATTTGAAGGAGACAAATCCGAGAGAGTTTTTTGTTCAAAATACAGCAAATTAGTCTCCTTCCGAACAATTTTCCGTAATTCCCCATGGTTAGGAAGATATACCGATATCTTTGAAGTCATTTTTTAAAATTGTTCAATTTTCCAGAATTGAGGAAAATGAATAGTTTGCCTTGTGAATCTTATAAATGGCTCAGCCATGGTTTGTGTTGTAAGTTTGGGAAGTTTTTGAAGGAGGAGGAAGACAAGGTGTGAACATGAGACAAATGATTGAAGGAATGTATGTAAGTGAACTTATGATTTGAATCTTAATGCAATTTGACTTTGCCATGAATTCTTTGTAAATGTTATGGTTTTGCTTAATATTTAGACATTGATTTAGTTTAGACTTGCTCCAGGAGTGGCAAGGGCCCACCATCGCCTGGAAGCAAGTTTTGTAAATATTATAGGATAGAGGTAGCGTGTTCGATTTAGATCTAGGTGCATGGATTTTATTTGGAAAGCAATTGTTAATTAGACCTCATAATTTTGATTATGTACTTAAGACTGTAATTCATTTTTTTCTTAAAATTAAATAGACATATCATTTTCAACTCGTTGCAAGTTAATGAACGGTGTTGACCAATGATTTTATTGCATGAATAACCCCTTTGCTACAGGTTTACGATTGAAATATTTAAAGGTACTTCTTAATTGGATAAACAAGAGATCGATAATTCCATTCATTTTAAATATGAATTGAAATCTATTATGTACCTTACTGATCCACTATAATTTCTTGTAACATTGTGTTTTGGCAACCATTAAATCATTGTTTGAAGTTGTAGTTTAGTTTTGAAGTTCATTATGATTGTAGTTAGTTTTTGGTAGAACCATTAGGCAATGTGCTTATGTTTGAATGATTTCTTGAGTTTGATTAAAGAAGTTTAAGGATAGGATAGTTTCTTATTTTGTAGTCTCTTAGATCTGAAGCATGTCAATTAGAATCTTGGTTTACTTAGTTTCTTTTGAAGCAATTGCAAAGTGGTGACAGAGGTTAGTTTGAATGCTTATTTGATTTGTTTTATGCATCCCAAAAATTAGATTAGTTGAAGGGTTGTTTGTTCACTGCCTTAGTTTAAGATCATTTGAATGAGAGTGAATTTTATTGGGATTAAGATTTATCATAAGTTTGGTATCATTTTAAATTAATCTTGCTTGATTTAATATTCTTGTATTTAGATTAAATAGATCTTAGTACTTAGATTGAGATTTTCATTTAGATTAAAATCATTTGAATGATAATTTGTATTTCTTGGTATATGATTAATTAGAGTTAGTTTTGTTTGCACAGTTATTAGAATTTATTATTTGTTTAAGCATGTTTTCCCCAATTGATTAGCTTCAATTAGAAATAACAATTTTGTACTAAAACAAGAAGTTGATTCTTACTCTAGTCTAGGTTAGATGCTTTGATCTTGCGTTCCCTGCGCTTGTACCTCGAAGCTTACGAGCCCCGGATTGATAATTTAATATTGGAAATTATAGCAATATATTTCCCAATACTCTTTAACATAGAGACTTTTTCATTAACTTTTGGGATCATCAATTTGGATTGGTTGTGGGAATATTCTTGGATCAACGCTTCGCACTAAGAAGCTTTTGGACCACCAAAAGTTTGATTTCATTCAATGAGCAAGTGATGGTACAACTCCCTTATTTCTTCAATTTCCATCCACTGCACTATACTTGGATGCACTCCATGTAGACCCACACAAAAATATTCCACATCACCTTTTCGCAAAGTCTTCACTTCAATGTCAAGAATAACATCTTGCAATTTATCGAGATATTGAGGAGCAAGATCATTAACCGAAAGAGTTGAAACACTCTCACCTTGATCCATAATCATAAGAGACTAATTGGTTTCAAGTTTTCAATATTCACCACTAAATACATCTACATATATGTAGGGAGATCTAACCAAAAAGCAATATCACTAATCTTTTCCAAAATTGTAAATGGACCATTAGAAAATTTTTGAGGTCTAAATTGAACATCTTAAGGAATATTATAAAATAATAGTGGAAATAATAAAATAAGGTTAGATAACCGCATCAAGTTTTGGAGAGAAAAAAGAAAAAAAACTATTTTTTCAACTGGTATTTTCAATTGATCTCCCTATAATTTTACTCAAATTTCGAATAGCAACACTTATTGGATGCATAATTTAATTTTGCATCCAAGGAGTACACATGTTGCATACTTTTGATGGAATCTACTAAACGAAAAATGTGAAAGACATAAAAAATGCGATTGCAATAACATCTTTCATGTATTTCACATTTTTTGTATAGTAGGGTTCATCGAAAGTATGCAACATGGGGACTCCTTGGATGCAAAAATAAATTGTGTTGGACACCTAATCCTTTAAGGATTGGTGTGGGATGTGAACAATCAAAGGGAGTCCAAGAGACCTTGGAATATGGAATCCAATGATCATGTAAAATATATTATAAATGTATATCATGTGAATAATAGATGAATTCAATGCTCATTTTTCATATTCTATCTTCTCCATGTGTGTTTAACATGGTATCAGAGCAGACATATACCTACCCTATTCAATAATTTGAGACATTACTTCTGTGGCTAGTTCTGCCATCAGTCTGGTGTCTTTGTTTGTTGCTTTGTGGAGCGCCAACAACCTATCACATATTTATCTAAAGCCTATTTTTGTGTGTGGAGGTTTACGGATCAAAGAAACACTCTTTGCATTACAGAAGTGCAACTCTGCCTATTCTTATCTTGTATAATATAATTTATCCCTGGCTGACATCATATGTGTAACGCCTCAACATTCCCTTCACGGTTCCCTTCACCATGAGTTTCTCATATCTACCTCTACTCAGAAATGCCCCTTTGTCTCACATATGTGCTTGTTGGGAAGTTGATTGTGTTGTGTTGTCAGGGGTCATTCACTGACTTTGACACGCTGTGCTCCAAAGCCTTTGCTGACTATAACGCTCTTTCCAACAATGTGTTTAGAGCCTTTGGGCTTTGGATTGATGATGTTTCGAAATTAGTTTGCTCCCACTTCCAACTCCAATTAGAACACAGGTCCCTGTCAGCATTCTCGTGGAGGGAAGTATTACAGTCATTCTCGATGATAAGCGTCAACAGGGAATTGAAATCTAGTCTTGGAACAACAAACCATGGAAAAGGAATGATCCTAACTTCTTCTGCTATAGCTTGATAAACATGCATGCCACCCATCTCTTGCAGTGGCCTCAACCCACTTGTGGGGACCCTAGCGTCGGTGCAATATTACATAGTTCGAAATATTTCGATGTTATTTTGAAGGAGTTTCTGGTATTTCCATTGACGGCGACAAGGAAGATTGAATGGCATCCAATGCATGGTTGCTGCCATCAAATGCATTTCCTTCCAGAAAAGCAAGCCCTGTGAGAAAATTAGTGCAGGCAATTAGAGCACATAGCCGAGATTTCCACTGCCAAAGCTCAAAATTCATAGCTCGAATATATATATATATATATATATATATATATATATATATATATATATATGAACGCTTCCTTCTAAGAACTATATCTCCAGAAAAAAGTGAATATTTTGGCAGAACCACCAATCAACTAAATCCCGCAGTCTATTCATTGCTTCTTCAACACAGTTATCTAAATTGTCGATGATATAAACCTCGTAGCCATTCTCGAGGAGCTTCAAGGCAGTGTGGCTTCTAATAAAACCAATGCCTCCAGTCACCAAAATGCACTTGTTGATATCATTACCAACGTAGAGCTTCAGCGCACTAGCCAGTGATAAAGCCCAGAGGTAAGCTTGTTTTGTACGGTGATAGGCCTGCAATTTTCACTTTGTAAATTTTTTCCTTTTGTGGGAGAAGTGAATAGAGAATGAGTATGAGGAAATTTGTGGTCGAAGTGGTGGATGCCCACAACCTCATGGTCAAGGTTCTGTAAGTCCATTTGCTAAAGTAAACTCTGGCAACCAGAGGTTTCAAACCCATGCAAAACAGAAGGACCTCAATCCTGTTTGGAACAAGAAGTTGATTTTCAATATAACAAACTCTACAACTGTCCTCCATTTCTCCACTTATCCCTCCGCTTTTGGGTTGATTTTCTTCTGTAATAAATTCGAGCTTCTTCTCTTCATATTGGCTAAGATATCTTGGGAAAGGGAGCACGAGTTCCCTTTCATTTGTGGAGTTAAACTTGGCTCTGTGTGTGGGATGAATTTCTAAGTATATTGTTGAACTTATGACTGATTTCTGGGTTGAGTTAATTGTTGTACTACTTCGGTTCGTGGGTTGTAAAAGAACTTGTGGAGGGGGAGAAATACCAAGGCTCAGTTGGGTACTATCCTTCTGCAACAATTTGAGTTCTAGACTATAATCTTAGTTCCCTTCTCTAACTAGATACTCAGAATTTAAGTGTTGAGATATACAAGTATTGTTATACTCCTTTCAAATCCGTTGTAGCGTGTTTTTCATTGGAATGTTTCCCTGCATTGAAGACAAATTTATGCCATTCGAAGAGTCCAGACCATGAATAAAAGGATATTCCATTGAGAACAAATTTTGGTCATTTGGAATTTTTTATGTCTGTTTGTAGCAGGTATTGAGATTTTGAGTGCACTATGATTTACAAATTTGTGTCAGGCTTTTATGTTCCTTAGCCTTGAAAGGAGGAGATATATTTCAAACATTAGTTGAGATCTTGAAGCTGACACTCTTTATTTGCTGAGTCTGATTCTTGAGATTGAAAGATGGCCAAACTAGATGATTTGTTAGAATGATTAAGAACTTTAATGATGTCTACTGTTTAAGACACGGTAAGATTCAACAAAATTTCTCTTACTAACATTAGAACATGTTTACAAGATGCGGAAGAAAAGATTGATTTTTTGCAGCTTGAGACAAAGTTATAACAAGAAGAATTACAATAGTGGAGTCATCATTATGAACCTGTTTATGTTCAGAACATTGCAATAGACTCCCATAAGGAGAAAATCAATAATGTTGTAGTTGATTCAGATCCAGTGCCCAATGAAGCAACATAGTTACATGCAGATGCATAAGTTGAGTCTGCACTTCCCAAGCCCATCATCAGACCTTGGGAAGAGCTTGTCCATAACAAGCGCAAAATTGGTCTTGGAAATGAAAATGATGTGTCCTTTCATATTCCATATTACTCAAAACCCATCCAGTTTCAGAGTGTTGGATTCCTTCATGACAATTCACCTTCAGATGTTCCAAATTTTGCTTCTCTTCCACAAAAACAACAACATAATGTTATATGCCAACACTGTGACCAAGTTGGCCATATGAAATATCACTGTTTTGATCTTCATCCATGTGAGCACTATCATAAAACCACTCATTATTCAAACATATGCTTAAAAAACAAGCCTCCTGCAAGAAAAAGATTCATCTTGGATGGATTGCTTCGCTTCAACAACCAAGAAGATATTTCAATAATATGTCAAGAGTTGTTCTAGAGTATTGAACAATCTTGCAGTTGAGTTTTCTCCATCTTCTCACTTTGTATCTGATAGAGGGGAAGTGATTGTCATATACAAGTTTCAAAGCCACATCAAGCGAGCGTGAGCCACAACCTACCATACCAGATTCATAGTAGGAGATCACAGTTAATACTCCTGCCTCCATTATATAACTCCTGCCTCTGTTATATAACACTCCCGCTTCCGATCAATACATTGATCCCGACAGTTAACACCTCCCCCACATACTAACTCCCCCATACAATACCTCCCCCATATAAGCCTTCCCCAAGTAATAACTCTGTTATATATAGCTATACCAGAAGTGCATTTTTTCACAATATATAGCCAACAAAGTACATTTTTTTACACAATACGTATTTTTAAATGCATTCATTGATATCAATTGTTGCAGTATTTCTCTCTTGAAAAGAGAACTATCCTGAATGGTCACAAAAGATAAAACACACTCATTTTTAATGAGTTGTGGAGAGGAGTTTGTAAAGGAGAAGGGGATAATGCATCTACAAAGCTCACTTCAGATAAGGAGATTTCCATTTGGGAAAATAAGAATAACAAGACCTATGCCTTGATTGCAACATCTGTAAATGAAGAGGTGAGTTGTCTTATTGTTAATTTTTCATAAAGCAACATTTTTCTTTAATTTGATAGTTACATTTCATCATTAACATGTTGCATTCACCCCAAATAATTTTTCCGTTGTACAGATTTGTATTATTAAACATTGGAATATAAAACTATGTAGAAAGAACAATACCATCATCATCATCATCATCATCTAAGTAGCAGAAAATAAAATATCAAAGGAAGAGAGGCATGAACACATAGAGACACCATGATTGGTCTGAGACTAGGGAAAAATCCACTACTGGGAAAACCATTGGAAACTCTTCTTAGATCATCATCAAATGATTCAACAAAAAGAGTACAATGATCCATGAGTACATATATTTACGATCCAGAAAACAAACAACATATACGTAATAAAACCATACCCATACTTCTGCATGAAGGAAACTGAAACTGAGAACTGAAATGCACTAACACTAGCTGTAGCAAACTCATGAACAAAGCTGATACTAAATGAGGACTGAAGATACATCTGTAGCGGAAACAAAAAAATATGATATATAGATCAACGAATCTATAATACCAAAATACAGATCTGAAAGATCACCAAGTGATCTCATCTCTGAAGCCCTAGATCTGAATCCAGGAGATTGTCAATGACTGCTCTAAAAACTGTGACTAAACAACTGATGTTTGGAAGCGCCGCGTAATCAACTGAAGGTGAAACAAATTAGATCTTCTTAGTAATTCTATGAGCCGCAGCCTTAACTCACTCAACATGCAGATTTGTGGCTCTGAGTCGCTACCACAACACTCTGTGCCCACGGATCTACTTCAGATCAACCCGATCTGACCTCTGTGACTAGGCCACACCCTCAACAAGCTTAGCCAACGGTTCTGGGGTCCTTGGTTGCAGGCACAACACACCCAACCCGCGACTTTGCTGACCTAGGTTTCTACCTTAGCCTTTCCTGCCCGCGACTTTGCTTCAGATCACCTAGATCTGATATGTGATCACTTCTGTGATCTCGACCTTTTGTGCGAGCTCATGCCGACGTACCTGTGTGAGCCAAGAAATAAAAATAGATGAAACAAACTGATGGATGAAAATCAAAGATCGCTTGAGCAACTGTGCAAATGAGCTTGAGGTCGCCTCTATTTATAACTTTGTGAAGGACTGCTTGGGCCGCATCAAAATGCGGTTAGGCCAACCCATAAAATAATAAATTAATTTATAACTTAACTTCTGCTTAACCGATTGGGGCGATCTATAGGTCGATTTTGATCCTCTCAAAAAGAGGAATCTAATTAAATTATTATTTTAATCATCTAAGCTGTCCATAGTGGAATTTGACCCTAGTTTCAAAAATTGACACTCCCTCTCAACTACGAATAATTCCACTCTGCAATCTCTGCTTGTAGTTTTCTGCATCATGGTGTCATCATGACTCAACTCAATTTGTTGAGATATGTTTATCGATCAATATGCCATTCTGATATTCATGCAGTATCATGTGTCGTCACTGAACATCTCTGTCATGTAGTTGTCATGATGTGAACCTTTCTCATTACAAATCATCAATGTACTCTTCATGATTATCTCTGTTTATCTCTTAATTGTGTTTATCTCTTAATTGTTTCTACTTGTATGTTGAAAATTCTCGGATCTAGAAGAATATTTTTTTACCGAGGGGGGAGTTTGGGCTACCACCCTTCATTCATTAGACCGTTATCCTGCAATTTTTTCCATCGATATAATACCTGAAATATCATGAAGAGCATATCAACAGGGAGTACATCTCAACCTGTAACTGTATCAGGGAGCGCATCTCGACCCGAAATCTCATGGGGGATCTATACCTCTACAACCCCATATCTAGCAATAGGATACCCATCCATGCAGGGGAGATCATATCGACCTTGGTGTCACACCGGGGAGCTCACTCTCAATCCATTCTATTGCCTACTGATCTTCCCATCGATGACCTTGAATAGTCATGTGGTAGAACACCTACATTATAATGATGAGATACCTGACTTACCAAGAGGTAAGGATAACATGCCTCCAAGCCTCCTTAACTCATTGGAAAAATGGGGAGGGACAATCCCAACAAGCCCTACTTTTGGTTATGATGCCAAATAGGGTATACTCTATAACAACCAAAGGTGGAGGAGATACTCGACTTGTCAAAATAGACAAGGATCGCACACATCCCATGGGTGACAGATAGGAGAGAAACTTCTACGACCCTATTGTCCAGAGTTCCCTCAACCCTAGGATCCCTGTATCTCAATTCCTCGTTCTTGGAGCTCAAACAGAGAGGAAGAGTTGGCTCAGTGTCCTCGAACAACGCTGCTCTCATCTGGTATTTGTTGATTCCTTTACCTCTAGGACATCAAATCAAGTGTTATGTTAGAACATACATAATCATGTAAATCACAGCAAGATACAATCACAAAAAGATACCATAACCATCCTTCCTCTCATGGTGTTGTCAAACACGCATGGATACTATAATCATCCTGATGATTCCTTTACCTAAATGACATCAAATCAAGTGTTATGTTAGAACATACATAATCATGTAAATCACATCGAGATACAAATAAAAACAAGATACCATAACCATCCTCCCTCTCATGCAGGTGTCAAACACGCATGGATACTATAATCATCCTCCCTCTCAAGAAGGTGTCAGTCACAATCCTCAACTCGTCTCGAACAACTGCACTATCTCAAATGGCGAAATCACAGTCCCAACTGTACATATTTGGGATTCTCTATCATCATCGTGTATCCATGTCTTACCTCAATCAAATCTCTAAGGAGATTCTACATCATGCCTCATAGCTAGCCTTGCTAGCAGCATTGTACATGACCTCGGTCGTGTTATGGACCTATCATCCACAGTATCATGGAAAATATCATAATAATGAAACATCCAAATGGGTTCATCAATACTAATCCAAAACATCATTAGTTAATTCATGTAGCTACATATCATGGGATAAATATCTCAACCTTTAAGAGTAGAGCAAAAAGATGTTTTGTGGTTATTCTGAGTGAAGCAACTCAATCATGAATTCAATCATGTTATATACACATCATATACAGATAAGGGTTCAAAACAGAACATCAATGCTTTAACCAACTAACATATGCCATATTATGTTCAATCAACATTTGAAATTTAAATCAGAGTATCCAAGGATTTACATTACATAAAGATATTTCAACAATCTTGATATATGTAATATCTTTCCTAAACTCCATAAATCAATTCATCATGCCATGATACATCATTATGATATTCAAAATTCATCTCCCTCTTACTTAGATTTTCAAAGGCTCATCACCTATCAAGGATAAACTATCAGTATGTATAATCAAATCCATAATAAAAAATCAAGGCCATACCTTGGAACTCATTATCCTGACTTCACCAGGTAACAATCACATATAAACAAATTCTAATCAAGGAGTTTGCATCACGCAACACTCTCTATGAGCTCAAGGCCTTATCATGCCAACACATCCATCCTTACTCAAATCAATGTTGTATCAACAAAATCAGCTCAATAGAAGTAAGTCAAAACTATTGTCAAAGACATTGATTTCATAGTATCAATTCTTTCAATCAGAGACAGGTAGCGCACATATCAAGTCTTGACTTCATTTCATGTCAACTTGTCAAGTATATCATTTAACATGTCATTATAGGCCATTTCCGTCATTAGATGTAAGTGCATACACATCAAGATTAAGTCATGCATGTTCATACTAAGTCACAACAACCATTTTGCTAGGAACAAGGACGCCAATACAGAACCATATGTCTGTATCCTCACATACAATACTGAAGGTCACTATGTCCACATAACATAGTCATATGGGAAAATCAACCATCACCAGATCAAATCATGTCAAATACAAATTTGCAATCATGGTAAGATCTATAAATCTAGATATGTCTCAATCATTAAGCATCATGTCAAAAGTACCAAACACAGTTTATCAATATCAATTAGCCAAAACATGATGAAAAATCCTTAAATACCATGACATATCCATATGAATGTATCAGTCACATACACACAAGTTCGGTTCAAACATACGAACTTTCCTAGCTAACAGATCTTACTGGCATCTGCAGTACATCGACAGAATGACATCTTCTAAGTGACCATCTCATTTCATGCTCAATTCTAGCAATTCCAAAAATCAGTGCACACGACAAGAAAAATCAGAAATCCATGGATTCAAAGTGTAGACTGAATTAATTGCACATAACTTCAATTATGTGTCTCTTAGACATAGTCACATCTATGAGCCTTCCTTTGCGTAAATGAGGCTCATACGTCTGCTGCAGATCAACAATGTTAGATACTTAAAATCACATTTCAATGAAACATATACTGGAAACATGAAAAAGAACATTTTAGGAGAGAGGTTCTCCCTCTGAATAAGAATCCACTTCATTCAAGTCATCAACCTGTCTTTACAAGGATCATGCAAAAACAAATCTATTACATCACAAACACATGTCTATCATGATCATCAAGATCATGTCATAAAACTCTTATCAAGGGATGGACTTGAATGATCAGGGCGATAGGCTGATGTGATAACACAACCTTAAGATCCAATAACAATACATAAAGTTAGAGCATTTAACTTCACCGCATGATATAACCGCAGATAGTCAAAGATCTGAAACATCAATCTCATAGATATGTCTTTATCATCACGATTTCCAATACCATGCATATCATAATCAATATGATCAAGTTAGGTTAATCGATAAACCAATAAGGTGCAATCACTCTTTTCTACGATATTTCATCATGGTTATTACACGCATTATCAACACCATATAAATGAGGCAACCTTCTATAAGAATTCCAATAGATCTTATGTGTATCAAGAATCAAGAGTACCGTCCACTAAAATTAGAATCAAGATCTCAAAACAATAGATGTTAGCCATACATTAAGTTATGCCACTATATTAAAGATCAACAATCACATCAAGTACTCTTGAAAAATCAAGTAGATCATCATGATCAAAACATTCAATACCAAGTGCACCATTTCATCATAGGAAACCTAAATCCCAACCATTCATATGCATGCATAAGCCATCCGGGAAGTAGACATTCTTAGAATCATAACATTAAAATAATATACCATGCATGCCTTGCGGTATTATCTGTGCACCTTCACATAGGCAACTTGTAGTCCTCAAGAGTCTCTTTACCTTTTTCAGATCTAGTCATCTTTCATTTTCCATATCTAGTTGCATTTTCAGATATAGCCAACCTTCCTGCATTTCCTGATATGGACATATTTCCTGCATTTCCAAAGATCCTCAAGAGGGATCCACTCATCACATCTCATCACAGAGGTTAGATATATCTAGGGTCTCAAATATACATGCACGAAGTAACGACTAGAAACAATAATCATAGAAATCGGATCCATAAGCATAAACAAGAGTAAGGGTTATAAGTAAAGGAATACTTATCTTCAATGAGAGATGATCCTCTCCCTCTTGAACCAAACTTCAAGAGCCATCCATAGACCATAAATCAATGTTGCATTCAATCAAAAACTTTATCAATAACCAGTTCAACTCTCAAATCGATCCCAAGTACTTTAGCATCTCCTCATAGACCATGTGAGGGTTTCATATGCCAAATATCAAGACTTTGCCATAAACCAAGGTTTCTCTCAAGACCTTATCCACTAACTGCCTAGGGTTTTATTCATAGCCTATAATTATTTTAGGTCTCTACCATCCTCTGCTTGCTTCCATAAAAATGTATCCTTGGGGTGATATTCATGGATTTTCTTCAACTAACTTTGATACCATGTTAATTTTTCATAAAGCTGCATTGTTCTTTACTTTGATAGTTACATTTCATCATTAACATGTTGCATTCACCCCAAATAATTTTTCCATTGTACATATCTGTATTATTAAACATCAGAATATGAAACTATGCAGAAAGAACAATACCATCATCATCATCATCTAAGCAATGGAAAATAAAATATCAAAGGAAGAGAAGCATGAACACAGAGACACCAGGATTGGTCTAAGATCAAGGAAAAACACACTACAGAGAAAACCCTTGGAAATTATTCTTCTTAGATCGTCATCAAATGATTCATCAACAAGATTAAAATTATCCATGAGTACATATATTTGAGATGCAAAAAACAAACAAATTATATGCAATAAAACCATACCCATACTTCTGCATGAAGGAAACTGAATCTGAGAACACCGACACTGGCTATAGCAAACTAATGAACACAACTGATACTGAATGAAGACTGAAGATACATCTGCAACAGAAACAAACATATCTGATCTACATATCAAAAAATCTATAATACCAAAACAAGGATCTGAAATATCACCAAGTGATCTCATCTCTAAAGCCCTAGATCTAAATCCATGAGACTACCAATGACTGCTCTGACACAACTGTGACTGAATGACTGATGTCTGGAAGCACTGAAAAATCAACTGAAGGTGAACCAAATTAGATATGCCCAATAATTCTTTGAGCCGCGACCTTAACATGCTTAGCACACAGCTTTAAGGCGCCGCTACCACAACATGCTGTGCCCGCGACTCTACTTCAGATCAGCCCGATCTAACCTCTGTGACTAGGCCGCACCCTCAACAAGCTTAGCCAATAGTTTTGGGGTCCTTGGCCGTGGGCACAACACACCCAACCCATGGCTCTATTGACCTAGGCCACTACCTTAGCCTTTCCTCCCCGCGACTTTGCTTTAGATCACCCAAATCTAATGTGTGATCACTTTTGTGATCCTGACCTTTTGGGCAAGCTCCTGCCGACATACTTGTGCGAGCCAAGACTTAAAAATAGAAAAAACAAACTGATAGATGCGAATCATAGAGCATTTGAGTAACTGTGCAAATGAGCTCAAGGTAGCCTCTATTTATAATTTTGTGAAGGACTGCTTGGGGCTTTGACTGGATCAACATGCGGTTAGGCCGACTTATAAAATAATAAATTAATTCATAACTTAGCTTCTACTTAGCTGATTGGGGTGATCTATAGGCCGATTTTGATCCTCTCGAAAAGAGGAATCTAATTAAATTATTATCTTAATCATTTGAATTGTCCATAGTGCAATTTGACCCTAGTTTCAAAAATGAACACTTATTTCACTATTCTCAAATGATTTTTAAGCCTTAAAGAAGTTGAAGGAATTGCATGGCTCACACTTTGAACTTGAAGTTGTCCAATTGATGATTAAATTGTTCAATCTTGAAGTGAAAAATGATGAACCTCTTGCTTTAGCATCAGAATTAAGATCCATTATGCATGATATAAAAGCCACTAGTGTTGAAATATGCATTCCTATCATAGTTTATGTTAAGACATTATACCCCACATATTGACACTATCTTGAGTCATTGCAAGCAAGTGGAAACCTCAAGGATATTACCTTTGAATCCCTTGAGAAGAAGATTGTTGAGAGAAAGAAGGCTTTTGGGAAGAAGACTTCTCCTAATTCTT
The DNA here is from genome assembly GCA_034641835.2 of Pinus albicaulis. Classification (NCBI taxonomy): domain Eukaryota; kingdom Viridiplantae; phylum Streptophyta; class Pinopsida; order Pinales; family Pinaceae; genus Pinus; species Pinus albicaulis. The sequence goes on along the minus strand of CM076573.1, from coordinate 532,968,172 downwards.
CTGAAGAAGTTGTGTGTCTTGCACACAGAGAGAAGAATCATGTACAAGATTCTTCTAGAGGAAGAGGTGGCCGAAGAGGAATAAGAAGAAGGAATTTTAGAGGCAGGGGGGGGAAGACAGTTCCAAGGAGAAAATCCTGATCTTCATTGCATACGATGCAATAGAGATGGACATGATGCATCCACATGTAAGTTTCCTTGGGACATAATTGAGCAAGAAATAAATGAAGGCAAAGGTAAAACCAATGACAAAGGAAAAGGTAAAGCACCTAAATCTGCTCACTATGTTGTGGCACATTGCAACATTGGAGCAACTGAAGAATTTTTCAATGCTTCACTTGCTTGATGGAAAGATGATTGGTTGCTTGATTTCGAAGAAACTCGCTGCATGAATTTCTTGAGATTTATTTTTGAAGAATTCACTAACAATGTTGATGGAGCAGTATATTTTGCAAATAAGTCGAAACTCAAGCCATCGGGGCTTCACACCATCAGGCTCAAAATGCTTGGTCTTCCAGAATTTCTTCTACATGATGTTCTATACCTCCTGAAGCTGAGGATAAAATTATCGTATTTGGTCCACATCCACCTACAAGGACACTCCATTCATATATTTGATGGAAATCTCGAGGTTAGAAAAGCATCAGATCACTCACTTGTCATGACAGGGAAAGAAGAAGAAAGACTTCCGAAGCTGCAAGGTACCTCTACTCGTGCATAAAACTTTTCATATAGTTCTCACTATGATGAAGGTACATTTCCATAAAGTCTTTTATGAAATGCTATATTTGGAAACTTGAACTATGAAAACCTTCGTATGTTGAAGAACAATAGTGTTATTGGTTTGCCTACAATTCCTAGGAAACTTAAGCAATGTGATGCTTGTATTCGAGGAAAACATAACAAACAATATTTTCATGATTCTCATTCTAGAGAACATAGAAAAATTGAACATGTTCATTCATATTTATGTGGTCCAATGCATGTTCTTTCTATAAATGGTAATAAATATATGATGACATTTATTGATGACTACACTAGAATGTGTTGGGTTGATTTATTGAAGAACAAATATGATGATTTTCAAACATTCAAGAAATTTCATGCATGGATTGAAAATCATATGCACAATCTCATATTGGTTCTATTCGCACTAATAGTGGAAAAGAGTACACTTCAAATGAATTTGAAAATATCTTTTCCCACATGGGATCAAACATCAAATAATTTCTCCTTATAATCTCCAACAGAACGGAATAGTTGAAATAATGAACAAGACAATCTTAAATATGGTACATTCCATGATGTTTTTCAAGAATGTTAAACTGATGTTTTGGGCTGATGCAATTCTATGTCTTGTGTATATAAAGAATAAGTGTCCATTTAATGCTATTAGAAACAAGACTCCTTATGAAACATGGTATGGCCACATTCCTTTGGTTCCACCTGTTATGCCTTGATACCTGTTAGGGTCCTATAATAATAGGATTCATAATTTTTGAATTTACTATGATTAGTCTTGTAAATATGTACATACCTTGCTTTCTGCAAGTTGTTTTTCCATATTTGAAAAATAATTAAAAAAAAATGAAAATATGGTAAAAGTTCTAAAAGAAATATCAAAGGACTTAGAAAAAGAAAATATCAAAAAAGAATAAAAAATAGAACCAAAAAGAGAAAAAGAGATCAAATAAGACATGAAAGTGAGCAAGTCAAAATGCCACTATTATTTACTTTTACTGCAACAATAATGATTATGTGCAGATTTTCAATAAATGCCATAATCCATGATCAGTTAAATAGTTTAATCTTAACTTTTCATGCTTTGAATTTCATGATTTAGATAGAGAATAAAGATATGTCAAACAGTATAAAATTGAAAAATCAGTGGATAGTTAGAGAATAAATGAGGAGCTCAACAGTATAATCTGAGCCCTCGGATGAAATAAGGTTAGACTTAAATAATTTTTATGCTTTGAAATAAAAATGGATTTAGGATTGCAAGCTGAAATGCACCCATGAAAATGAAGTAAAAAAATGTTAGAATAATGATGGGTAGGTAGAAATCAGTTGTGCAAGGCATGTAATAAAACATCATCGGGCATAAGTTACTAATTTCTCCTCTCCCACAATTATCTAGTATTCTAAACCTTCAGTTAAAGAGGCTCAGAGAATTTCTCTGACTTATGTTGGGACCGGACCCAAGGCTCAATAACTGATTGGTTAAAAATATTGGATTCCCTACATAAAATCCATTTCATCAACATATTCACCCTTTTCCAAAACTATGAACCCTTTTCCTAAGTAAAACACTTTTTTTTTCTTAGTAAAAGTAAAAACCCTACTTAATTAATTTCATTTTCATTCAAAAAACACTCAAAAATCTATAAAATACATTTTATCTTAAGTTTATGTGTAAAAAACCAAAATGGGACAAACTATGCTTAATTGTCTATTTACACTTTACTTAGTTTAAATATATGTATTTTAATTCATTTCATTCATTATTTCTCCATTTCATATTAATTTCTAACCTAAGTTTATGTGTAAAAAACCAAAATGGGACAAACTATGCTTAATTGTCTATTTACACTTTACTTAGTTTAAATATATGTATTTTAATTCATTTCATTCATTATTTCTCCATTTCATATTAATTTCTAACCTAAGTACTAAATCCCTTCCCCCCTTTATTAATTTCTTTATATATTAAATAATTTCAAAAAAACCCACTTATTTTAAGTTAAACCTATGTTTATTTATCCCACATGTTAATAATAAACCCCCACCCCTTTTCCCCATAGTTTTTGTTGGAAATATTGTCATTGATGGAAAAGGAGGCAACACTCAGGCAAAGGGAGCAGCGCTGAAGAAAAGGAAGGCAAAAGAAGCACAGTGAAAGAAATAGAGGCAGCAAGAAGAATGTCAAAATGTAACAGTCATAGAAGCACAGTGAAGAACCGTTATCGGAAGATAGAGACAGAGGCAGAGTAACAGAAGCAGAGACAGAGGCAGAGAGCAGTTACAAAATTCCGGGAATCGCACTCTCCAACCGGCGGAGCAGAGGCAGAGACAGAGGCAGAGAGCAGTTACAAAATTCCGAGAATCGCTTCACTCCAGCGGCAAATAATATATATATAAACATATACAAAACTTATTCCGGGAATCGCTTAACTCCAGCGGCAATGCAATGCATATAATACAGAACCATATTCCGGGAATCGCACACTCCAACCGGCGTTATACAACACAAATATTATTCCGGGAATCGTCTACCCCGATGGAGGATACATATAAATGCCGCACATTACGTATGTTGCAGAGGTCCAAGGCATACATATGATGTTATATAAGCGGAGTGCATAAAACAAAGTTTTATAAGGTGGGACCCCTCCCCAATTGCAATCGGAGAAAAGGTTCAATCGGCGGAGTTTTGTTATGTGCTCTGATCAAAAGCCAGACCCGATCGAGTTATATACCACAGTTTATTGCTAATCGCATCCGAGTTCCCAATCGCAATTGGAACCTTCCGATTGATCGCATGTCTTTTGTAAAATGCTGCGATTGAAGTGGCGGACCCGATCCTGTTATAAGCGGGAGTTAATATATGCAAATCGCATCCGTGTTCTTATCGTAGTCGGAACTTTTCTATTATGCACCCCGATTGCATTTGATTGGAAATCCGGACCCGATTGGTATATAAACTACGACTCATATACAACTTGAGTTCCAGGTCTAATCGCATCGGCAAAACGCAGTGAACAGTGATCAATCGCAATCGGAGCAGGAGCGATCAATCGCAATCGGAGGAGAACCAATTCATCGGAAAACATGTCGGGTGGGCCCGAAAGGGCATTTGTTAAGTATTATCAAGTTTATTCAGTAGAAGCAGCAGTTGTTTGTTAAAACCTTATATAAGGATGTCGAGAGTTGATTTAAGTTGTATCAAAAGGCGCTGTTATATATATAAAGGGCGATTGTATTAAAATATGCCGCGTGGTCTGTAAACCCACGGGCCTCGGCTTAAGGTGGAGGGCGATTGGTAATATAAAACGAATGTTGCGACCGTATTGAAAAGTGCCGTGTGGTCTGTAGACCCATGGGCCTCAGCTTAAGGGAAGGGCGATTATTAATATACAATGACTGTAATATATGTTCGTTCCGCTTGCGGAATGTTCCACATCAACAAGACACTAATAGCATAAAAGGGATTGGAGTTCCTCCAGATTTACAGTCAGCAGATATAAAAGGAACAGTTACACGCATGCAACAGGTACACCACAGCAGAGGATAGAAAGGACAAATACACAGTCAGAGAAAAGACAGATGCGCAGCAAGCCAAGAGACAAAACGAGTGAGCTGGAGTTCTCATTTAAATTTGAATGTAAATGTTTTATTTAAATTTTTATTGTTTGTGATGCATTGGCAAGTCTCCAAGAGAAAACAAACTCCCACTGTAATGTTGAAATTGACACCTACAGTTATAATTTCTGAGTAAGCTGATAAAAGGAGTGAGAAGGCAGAAGGCAAAGAGACATGACTTTCCATTTCGAATTCCAAGCAGAATACAAACAGTCATGTGAGGAAATCTATAAATAATAGCATCTTGGTATGTAGAAAGAGTTTTTTTTTTTTGAAACGAGGAGAAGGCTTATATATAGAGAGATTACGAGAATATAGAAGGCGAGTGATAAAAAAGATTAAGAGAAGCTACGAATAGGCGTGTACGAGGTAAATCGACAAACGTTCGGTTTTAGAAAATGAAAGTTGGAGCTTTATCAAGTTGCGGCTTGATGTTGTCGATTATGGGCGGCGGGGTTTAGACCTCACAGCAGGTTGGTGCTACTGACGAAGGGAGTTGGTGCTTCCTTGCAAGTTGTAGCTTGCGGAATTGAGGTAGGAGCCTCCTGTAGGTTGGTGCCTGCAGAAAAACAGTGGTGAGAGGGAGTTGGAGCTTGCCTTTGCATCACAACAATAATAAGATGTGGTTTTCTCCCTTTATGGGTTTCCACTTATATCTGGTGTCTCTGTGCATGATATTTATGTATTGATATGATATGTATCATTTGCTTAATACCTGTTGCTCTCATATTAAGTCTATTGCTCTATTAAACTAATACTTTCTGATTACATTCTAAAATTACTCTCACATCAAATAGAGTTTGAAATGAAGGTGTAAATAAAATAAGTTTAATGAAAAGTTTAAGATCAGGAATGTATTAAACTGATTCACCCCCCCCCCCCTCTCAGTTTAATTAGAGGTTCAACAATTGGTATCAGCGCCAGTTCCTTTGTACAAGTCTAACAACTGAAAGGAGATCCTAGGTTCTCAAGATGGCTAGTAAAGAAGGATGCTCAACCAATAAAGCCCCTTTCTTCACTGGTGAAAATTATGCTTTCTGGAAAATCAGAATGAAGACATACATAATGTCTCTAGGAGTAGAATTCTGGGCTGCTGTGCAATTAGGATATGCCCCGAAGTCAACTGATACAGAGAAAGAAGCTAAAGAAAGCTTTGTAGCTAATGCAAAAGCCATGAATGCCATCCTGAATGGATTATGTGAAGCAGATTTTATTAAAGTAATGCACAAAGACACTGCCAAGAAAATATGGGATACTCTTGAAGACATACATGAGGGAGACCAGAAAGTAAAAACTGCCAAACTTCAAGTATATAGAGCCCAGCTTGAAAACTTAAAAATGAATGATGATGAAGATGTTGGCAGCTTCTTCTTAAAAGTTGCAGAAATTGTTAACAATATGAAAGCTCTTGGAGAAACCATACCAGAAATTATAGTTGTGCAAAAGATTCTAAGATCACTCCCATCCAGATTTAATCCCAAGGTATCTGCAATAGAAGAGACAACGGATTGGGGGACTCTGACCATGAACCGGATACTTGGAAATCTAACAGCCTATGAAATGAGGCTCCCACAGAAGAAGCCAAGTACAAGGGAAGCAGCATTCAAAACAGAAAAGAAGAAAGAAGAAAAGGAAGAAATATGCTCTTGCTCTGATGAAGAAGAGGCTAAATTTGTCAATAAATTGGATAGAGGCTCAGGTAGATACAAAGGTAAACTTCCCTTCAAATGCTTTAATTGTGGAAGAGTTGGACATTATGCTGCTAAATGTCCTCACAAGAAAGTAAGAAATCAAGCTCAAGAATCAGAGAAAGACACATCAAAGAACTGGCAGAAAGGAAAGAAATTCAACAGAAAATCCTTTTATGCTCACCAAGACAGTAGTGCATCTGAAGACTGAGATGAACCCTCAAGTGAAGAAGGAACCTCAGAATTTATATTGATGGCCATAGAAGATCTTGAGGGACTCCTACTAGAAGATGAAGAAGAAGAAGGGGAAGTAGACCTTGAGGGGGAGCTAAGAAGTGCTTTGGAGGAGATTGACAGAGTCAAACTAAAATGCAGAAAACAAAAAGAGATTCTCCTAAAATGTGTGAAAGAAGAAAAAAATTCAGAAGTCCTCATGCAGCTGAAGGTAAAGCTTGAAGAAGCCAAGAAGATAGAAGATATGTTACTTCAGCAAATCAAAGATAAAACTCGAGAACAAGAGAAGCTGGAAGAAGAAATTTTGTGTCTGAGAAAGAAATTAGAAAATGCTCAACAGAAAGTTTCTATATACCCTTCTCAAACAAAAAGCTCTATTAAGTTGAATGAAATTTTGGTTGCTCAAAGATCCCCTATGATAAAGACTGGAATAGGCTACGAAGGAGAATCAAGTAAAGGAAAAGAAAAGGTTGACAGAGAGATTAATTTTGTAAAAGAAAAGAAGGATGAGGAAGTAGCTCAAATAATTCCTACAAAAGAAGAAATCTGCAATAAGAGAGACAGAGAGCAGAAGAAACCTCTAGTAACAAAGAATGCAATAACTACTAAGATAACAAAAAAAGGATCATATGCTCCTGAGTATGTCAAATTTGGAAGCCATCAAAGGAGATTCTTCCCTCCTATGAAGAATGCCACCTGTTATGTCTGCCATAAGCTGGGACACATTGCTGCATATTTTTATACAAGGAGGAGCAATTCAAACCTGCAAAAGATGCAAACAGTGAAGAGACTGTCTCAAACAAACAAATGGAAGAAACAACCTTACATTAGGTATGCAAATAGCTTCTATGGATACTGCTTTTATTGTAAGGAATTTGGCCATAAAATTACTGAATGTAGAAAGTATGGACAAAGAATGATGTTCAACACCTCAAGGAGGTTTATAAATCAAAGAAGTTTTGCTCATACTCACAATTCTGCAAAAACTATGATTAAATGTTGTATATGCAATCAAGTTGGACATATACCGTCCAAATGTTCTTTGAAAGGATGTGATTCATCAACTCACAAAAGATACCAAACAAAAGGGGGCCTCCAGTGGATAAAGAAGGTGAATAAATGTGACTTGGCTTTAACTGCTCAAGATTTGAAGAGTCAATGGTATTTGGACAATGGCTGCTCTAAACACATGACAGGAGATAAAAACAAGTTTTTAACTCTTGACGAAAATAAATCGGGCAATGTCACTTTTGGAAATGACAAATCAGGAAAGATCAAGGGAAAAGGATCAGTCAGCATAGATAATGGCAGAGGAAAGGCCCAAGATGTATTATATGTAGATGGGCTGAAAGCAAATTTACTGAGTGTCAGTTAGATGTGTGATAAAGGCTGTGAAGTTCTCTTTAGAGCACAAGATTGTGTAGTCAGATCAAGCACAACAGGAAAAACTCTACTCAAAGGTGTTCGAACAGAGAGTAATGTGTACATAGTGAAAGAGGAGGATGAGGCCTGCCATCTTAGCAAACTCAAGGAGTCATGGTTATGGCATAGGAGATTGGGACATCTCAGCTTTGACCATATCATTAGACTGAGCAAGAAGAACACTGTCAGAGATATGCCAGAAATAAAAAGGCCCTCAAACACAATATGCAAATCTTGTCAGTTGGGAAAACAAACTCGCACATCCTTTAAATCTAAAGAAGAGTTATCAACAAGAAGACCATTGCAACTTGTGCACATGGATCTGTGTGGACCTGCAAGAACTAAAACACCAAGTGGAGAGTCCTACTTTATGCTGATAATAGATGATTTCTCCAGAATGACATGGGTTGCTTTTCTCAAAAATAAATCAGAAGCATTGGAAAAATTTAAGATATTCAAAGCATTAGCATAAAATCAAACTGGATGCAAGCTGAAATGTATCAGATCAGACAGAGGAGGAGAATTCACAGATTATGACTTTGTAGACCTATGTAATGAACATGGAATAAAGAAACAATTTACTATTGCAGGGACACCTCAGCAGAATGGAGTAGCAGAGAGACAAAACAGGTCTGTACAACAAATAGCCAGAGCTATGATGCAAGAGAATAATATTGCTCAAACCTTTTGGGCAGAAGCAGTACACACAACAGTACATATCCTTAATAAAGCTCACTTAAGGCCAAGCAGTGACAAGACTCCATATGAACTATGGCATGGAAAGCCAGCTTCAATAAAACATTTCAAAGTCTTTGGTAGCAAGTGTTACATAAAGAATAATGATGAAAACCTTGGGAAATTTGATGCAAGAGAAGATGAAGGAATATTCTTAGGATATGCATCCAAAAGTAAAGGGTACAGGTGCTACAACAATACTCTTCGGAAAATAGTTGAATGTATTGATGTGAGATTTGATGAAGAACTTCCAAACAATACAAGAAATACAGACTGCTGCAGCCCATCAGACAACCATGAAGAGGAAGACAAGGATGATGATGAAACAAGCAAGACAACAGATGATGCAGAGCTGAGCTCGAAAACCCCCTCAAGATACACTCAGAAGAATCATCCCGAAGATCAGATCATAGGAGACAAGAAAGCAGGAGTCCAGACAAGAAGGCAGCTAGCAGAACAAACAGAAGAAGTATACATAGCCATGTTATCACAAATAGAGCCAAAGAAATTTGAAGAAGCCAGCAAGGACAAGTATTGGGTAAAATCAATGAATGAAGAATTGGACCAAATTGAGAAGAACAATACCTGGGAACTAGTTCCTAGACCTATTGAGAAAAATATCATTGGTTCAAAATGGGTATTCAAAAACAAAATGAATGAGCAAGGACAAGTAATCGGGAATAAAGCCAGGCTGGTCTGCAAAGGATACTCACAAATTGAAGGACTTGACTATGATGAAACATTTGCACCTGTAGCCAGAATGGAGGCTATCAGAATGTTCCTGGCATTTGCATGCTACCAAGACTTCAAGGTATATCAAATGGATGTAAAGTCTGCTTTTCTAATGGAGATCTAGAAGAAGAAGTGTATATGGAACAACCAGAAGGCTTCTCATTGACAGACAAAGAAGACTATGTGTGCAGACTGAAGAAGGCCCTATATGGACTGAAACAGGCTCCTCGTGCTTGGTACTCAAGACTGGACAAATATTTGCAAAAACATGGTTTTAAGAGAGGTGGAGTAGACAGCAATCTATACATAAAAGCGCATGAAAATGAACTCCTAATTGTTGTTGTATATGTCGATGACATTATGTTTGGAAGCAACAAAGATGAACTAGCAAAAGGGTTTGCTGATGAGATGAAAACAGAGTTTGAAATGTCTATGATTGGAGAACTCAGTTTCTACTTGGGACTGCAAATTCAGCAAAAGAACACAGGCACATTCATTTCTCAAGAAAAATACTTAAAATAAATGCTGAAAAAATTTAAAATGGAGGACTGCAAACCAATGAAAACCCCCATGATCACGGGATGCAAGCTGTGTGCTGATGATAGGTCTGCAGATGTAGATCAAAAACTCTACAGATCCATGATAGGAAGCCTGCTGTACTTGACAGCTTCAAGACTAGACATCATGCTAGCAGTAGGACTAGTGACAAGATATCAAGCAGCACCTAAACAAAACCATCTTCTGGCAGTAAAAAGAATACTTAGATATCTACAAGGAACAACACAATATGGGCTTTGGTATCCTAAAGGCAAAAGCTTCACCTTAACAGCGTACACAGATGCAGATTGGGCCAGCTGTGTGGATGACAGGAAGAGTACAAGTGGAGGTGCATTCTATCTAGGAGAAAGTATGGTGGCATGGCTAAGCAAGAAACAAACATCCATATCTCTGTCTACAGCTGAAGCAGAATATATAGCAGCAGCAGCATGTTGTACACAAGTCATGTGGATGAAGCAGACTCTTCAAGACATGAAGGTAAGCATTAATGAACCTATCTCAATCAAATGTGATAATACAAGTGCTATAAGTATATCTAAAAATCCTGTGCTTCATTCAAAAACTAAACATATACTAATCAAGTATCATTTTCTCCGAGAACAAGTGGCTCAGAAGATAGTTAAACTGGACTATGTATCAACGAAAGAACAGATAGCAGATATATTTACCAAACCACTTGCCGGAGAACCATTCGAATACTTGAGAGACAAACTAGGGGTAGTATCTGTAGATACTATTCTCTAATATGAAGAGAAAGTACAGTCTCAGGGGGAGAACAAAACGAAGATATCATTCCAGGGGGAGAACAGCCAGCAAGATAAGCATAAAACAAGTCCACATAATCAACATTATCAATATTATCAGCATTCAGAAGCAACAAGAACCTTTCAATCGTAAAATGCATCATCTCTGTCTGCAATCTAGCACATATTACAGGCACTACAAATGAAACACAGCATAGTCCAATTTCGGCAGAAGAGGACCTAAACATAACTCAGAGAAAGGAAATACAATGACAGAACCCATACGGAGAGATGAGGAGTCATCCTTTGCCATTGATGTCAAAGGGGGAGGAAGAACAAATAGCAGGAGGAAGAGCAAGCAACAAGAGAAAGAGAAAGCAAACAGAGAAAGTGGATTTCCATCAATGCCAAAGGGGGAGACTGTTGGAAATATTGTCATTGATGGCAAAGGAGGCAGCACTCAGGCAAAGGGAGCAGCGCTGAAGCAAAGGAAGGCAAAAGAAGCACAGTGAAAGCAATAGAGGCAGCAAGAAGAATGTCAAAATGTAACAGTCATAAAAGCACAGTGAAGAACCGTTATCGGAAGATAGAGATAGAGGCAGAGTAACAGAAGCAGAGAGCAGTTACAAAATTCCGGGAATCGTACTCTCCAACCAGCGGAGCAGAGGCAGAGAGCAGTTACAATGAATCTTATTCTGAGAATCGCAGACTCCAGCCGGGCGTTACACATATAATACAGAACCATATTCCGGGAATCGCACTCTCCAACCGGCGGAGCACATATAACATATACAAACATTATTCCGGGAATCGCACACTCCAACCGGCGTTATACAACACAAATATTATTCCGGGAATCTTCTACCCCGATGGAGGATACATATAAATGCCGCACATTACGTATGTTGCAGAGGTCCAAGGCATACATATTATGTTATATAAGCGGAGTGCATAAAACAAAGTTTTATAAGGTGGGACCCCTCCCCAATCGCAATCGGAGAAAAGGTTCAATCGGCGGAGTTTTGTTATGTGCTCCGATCAAAAGCCGGACCCGATCGAGTTATATACCACAGTTTATTGCTAATCGCATCCGAGTTCCCAATCGCAATCGGAACCTTCCGATTGATCGCATGTCTTTTGTAAAACACTGCGATTGAAGTGGCAGACCCGATCCTGTTATAAGCGGGAGTTAATATATGCAAATCGCATCCGTGTTCTGATCGCAATCGAAACTTTTCTATTATGCGCCCCGATTGCATTTGATTGGAAATCTGGACCCGATTGGTATATAAACTACGACTCATATACAACTTGAGTTCCAGGTCTAATCGCATCGGCAAAACACAGTGAACAGTGATCAATCGCAATCGGAGGAGAACCAATGCATCGGAAAACATGTCAGGTGGGCCCGAAAGGGCATTTATTAAGTATTATCAAGATTATTCAGTAGAAGCAGCAGTTGTTTGTTAAAACCTTATATAAGGATGTTGAGAGTTGATTTAAGTTGTATCAAAAGGCGTTGTTATATATATAAAGGGAGATTGTATTAAAATATGTCGCGTGGTCTGTAGACCCACGGGCCTCAGCTTAAGGTGGAGGGAAATTGGTAATATAAAATGAATGTTGCGATTGTATTGAAAAGTGCCGTGTGGTCTGTAGACCCATGGGCCTTAGCTTAAGGGGAGGGCAATTATTAATATACGACTGTGATATATGTCCGTTCCGCTTGCAGAATGTTCCACATCAACAAGACACTAATAGCATAAAAGGGATTGGAGTTCCTCTAGATTTACAGTCAGCAGATTATGAACGATTACACGCATGCGCGGGTACACACAACGGACGAAAGGACAAATGCACGATCGAGAGAAAAACCCGGTCTTGCTGACAAGCCAGAGAACAAAACGAGTGTTTGGAGTTCTCATTTAAATTCGAATGTAAATGTTTTAATTGTTTTTATTGTTTGTGATGCATTGGCAAGTCTCCGAGAGAAAAAAAACTCTCACTGTAATGTTAAAATTGACACCTACAGTTATAATTTCTGAGTAAGCTGATAAAAGGAGTGAGAAGGCAGAAGGAAAAGAGACATGACTTTCCATTTCAAATTCCAAGAAAAATACAAATAGTCATGTGAGGAAATCTATAAATAATATCATCTCGATATGCAGAGTAGGTTTTTGAGAGCAAGGGAGAGAGCATATATAGAGAGAATGCAGAATATAGAAGGCAAAGAAGATTAAGAGAAGCTAAAGAACAGAGCTGATATCTGAGGTAAATCAGCAAACATTCAGTTTTAGAAAATGAGGAAGTTGGAGCTTCCCTATCAAGTTGCAGCCTGATAGCTGTCAGTTGTAGCTGACTGAGGTGGGAGCCTCCTGTAGGTTGGTGCCTGCAGAAAACTGAAGGGAATTGGTGCTTCCTTACAAGTTGTAGCTTGCAGAATTGAGGTAGGAGCCTCTTGTAGGTTGGTGCCTGCAGAAAACAGTGGTGAGAGGGAGTTGGAGCTTGCCTTTGCATCACAACAATAATAAGATGTGGTTTTCTCCCTTTATGGGTTTCCACTTATATCTGGTGTCTCTATGCATCATATTTATGTATTGATCTGATATGTATCATTTGCTTAATATCTGCTACTCTCATATTAAGTCTACTGCTCTATTAAACTCATACTTTCTGATTACATTCTAAAATTACTCTCACATCAAATAGAGTTTGAAATGAAGGTGTAAATAAGTTTAATGAAAAGTTTAAGAGATCAAGAATGTATTAAACTGATTCACCCCCCCTCTCGGTTTAATTAGAGGGTCAAACGGTTTTAATATATCTTATGTTATAAAATCCCGCGCCCTATAGTTTTAAAACATTAATAAATGTTTTATTTACCATATAATATATATACTACCAATCGAACAAAGCAATGTTTTTTGTTATCAATATACATTTATGTGATGAAAATATATACCGCGCCATACGTTACATTAACATTCGTTAAATGTTTTATTTTAAACATTATAACATTACCCCCACCAATCAACATAATATAAGGTTTTATGTTATATATATATATATATTAACATTTAAATCTATCCCGCCGCATATCAAACCCCGGACCCCACCTATTACCGCCGAGCAACTCCAAGATGCAATCATAGCCGTTCGCATCAAAGGCATTTAATCCAACGATCAAAAGACGATATCGAAAATTAAGTTGCATGACCATAACACATTTCAAACCACACGAAATAGGTGGTTCACCTCTTTCTCTCTCCTCCACGCGGCCAATTCCTATTGGATCGCATTCGATGCAACCAAAACCATTTACCACTCATTTCCTATGCGATAACAACCTACAGTTTTTTCCTTTGAATATTGAAAACCATCATTTAATCCGACGTGACTGCCATTTATTGCAAACTATTTTAGACCTAAAATGCTCAATAAACTTCTAAATGTGCCATTAAGCCATATTCCTGCGCTATTTACCTGTATTCATCCTCCCGATTGAGAAAAACAAAGCCCGTGCTTTGTTTCAAAGCCCAGAAAGTGCAAAAACCCGTATTTGCTGCCAAAAGACTTCAGAAAGCTTTCAGAAACCTTCAAAAGATACCAGGGACTTGTCAAAACAATTCAGAAACCGTTACAAAGACCTATACTTGCACAAACAGGTATTTTCCAAGAAAAACAAGCCTGTTATCATTCTAAAAATGATTTTTTGAAGGAATTGAGCTCCGTAAAAGCATATTTACCCTATTTACCCAAAGAAAGCTTTTACTTACCCGAAAAAGAGCTAAAAACATATCAAAAATTTGATTAAAAACCCCTGTTTTAATACTGCATTCAGTTTTAAAGGAAAAAATCAAGTTTATTTTAGTCTTTGCAGACTTTATAAAACTCCAATCAAGCCCAGAAATTCTCTGCAAGTAACCCTGACCCTCTGCGCCCAATTTGAATCAATTTTTAGCTCAATATTCACTGAAAAAAGCATAAGAAACCCCCGTTTCTTATTTTATAAACTAGTGAAAGTCTAAAATACAGTTGAAAGCCAAAATTGAAGGTTGAAACCCAAGGAAAAAACCAAGTTGTACCTATTTTCATCCAAGAACCTCTGTCAAAATCAAGAAACACTTCTGTAAACCATTTAATCTTACAGAAGAATCCACAAAGCCTAAAAACAAAGTTTCAGTAATCCACAAAGCCTAAAAATGCCAAAATCCACTCCAGTTATGTCCTCCAAGATTGCAATCATTGTGAATCCTCTACAATCTCCTGTTGAAGACATTGAACACACACCTTTAGCAGATGTGGACTATAAAATAACAGATCCAATAGTAGAATACAATCTGTTAGACCTCCACAACTGGAGCTTTGAAAAATATTTAGATCAGGTTGAAGAAGTCCAAATTTGGGAGTCAAACCTACCCAAATATGTTGTTTCAGTCACTCATCCATGTCCAGAGGTTATTAGGTTGTGCCATAACTATTATGTACATGAACAAAGAGAAATAGTAAATGAAAACAAAGAAATATTGTTTAAAATCACTGGTGAGCCCATAAACCAGATGTTATAGCTCAAACCTGATCTTAAAGCAGTTCCTTTGTCAATAGAAACACTTACAAGGTGGTACATTGGTCTTGATTTTCCCAAAAGATTTCAGATTTTTCAAATATTCATGCCCTTACATGTTGAAATTCCACAAATCAACCCTCCATATTCCACTTCAAAATTTCTAGAATGTTCAAGGCATGTCATTTTCATGTTGTCATTCATCCTAGGATACTTTATAGATGAGCATACAGATGAATCAATCCTAGGTTTCCTATCTACTTTTGCACCAAGACAACCTCTTTCTGTCATTTTAAATTATGCTGAATACATTGCTGATAATATCCATGATCAGCTTGTTAAATTTCCAACTGAAGGAGTGTTTAGATATACATCCCTTCTCTTCCATATGTTCTTGTATTTTCAAGCAAACAAGTTTCCTATAACCCTCCAGAAGCTTGATATAGAATAAAATCCACTTTGAGTAATCTTTTGGACATCTTTGATCAGAAAAGAGTCCACAGAGTTCACTTATGCAGAGTTTTCAGTTTTCTTTGTTCATCCATTGATAAACATGTTGACAAATATTGAACAACCCAAGATCAATGATGAAATGAAGAAATTTCTACAGCTATCAGAGCAAACTAGAACTGGAGATTGGTATTTATATGAAAAACACACAGAAATTAGAGTTTTTGGGTCCAATATTCTACCCTACAAACTACCTAAATATGTACGAATGAAGGTTTTTGCCTCGGAATATATTAGGAAAATATTAAATTATGATTCTATCAATTTCCTAACAGCTAAGATGAAAACACAATTTAAGTTGAAGAATCAAGCGGGACCCTTTATTTGTATTCACAGAGATGCATAAACAAAAGCAACCAAATAGTTACTTGAGTACATATTTGAAGAAAGCTTCTCATGGAACTATGATCCACAAAGAATATTAAGCAAAATGAGGGTTAAGTGCAAACTAACACCTTACATTCATGAGAAAAAACCAGAGATTGAACAATATGTCAATCAAACTGAGTGGCTAGAAAACACTTTGGTAGATGCAGTTAAACAGGGTGATACTAGTCACACCTTACAAACTGCAAATCAAGGAGAAAAAGCGACCAAAAGAGTCAGAAAAGAAGATACTTACATTGCTGAGACAACAACTGAGACTAGGTTCAAATTAAGATACAATAAAAAGCCTAAGATCAATCCAGTTGATAAAGAGAAAGTAACTATTGAGGTTGAAGACACATATGTCCCAGTGACAAATAAAGATGCTGCCACAGTCATTACAAATGAGCCAGTTACAGAGAATTTGAATGAAGGAAATATTGATAATTCAAATACACAGGTGGTAGAGAAACAACAGAATATATAGGCATCCTCCTCACAGACAGCAGAAGAAAAAGATCTTGATATCAGGGAAATATATAAGCAGATTAAGACAGAATGAAAAAATAAAAAATGAGATTTATTTTCAATATTTGAAGCAAACACCAGGTGTCCAGAACAGACTTTTTTCAACTTTTGACTATTAAAATAAAAATTTGATTATGTCAGTGCTCCAACCAACAGTTAAGACTCCAAAGACAGTTTCAGATTACAAGAAAGTTGATCTAGAAGTTCCCATAGAAAATATTCATGCACTTGATCAAATAGAATTTCATAGGCAAAGTTCAGAGACGTTATATTCTACCATTACAACCAAGGCTATGAGTGTCCAAAAACTTCAAAATACAATCATAAACATGAGAGATCAAAATGAAAGTGGACAAAGCTTCCTCATATGCTAAATATCTTAGGATTAAGTCTTTAGAAGAGTTGGTCATTCAAGTTGGATATGATCTTGCAAATGTCAAAGATGCAGAGGAGTTAGTGAAGAAAAATAATGCTGATATTGCAGCATTAAGGAAACAACTCAAGCTTCCACCAACTGAACATCCTGAAGCCAAAGAAATTGTACAAGAACAAACTCAGAAGGATGACATGATGAACTTAATTTTTTAGTTAACATGACAGATAAAAGAGATGGAAATTCAAATGGACAAGCTCGTCCATGAAAGAGAAACTACAAAAGCACAGGAAACTCCTACAGTAATTCCCATGGTTACTACAACTATGCCTTCAACTTTGGCCGAAGAGTTGGCACCTAAAGTACCACTGGCTATTGCAGTTCTAGTGACATCATCCACAACTTCAGCTACAAAATCATCTACTACAATAGCTCAACATTTAGATGAGGCTAATAAATTAGTTAAAGCCATGGAAGAAATGACACTACAAACAAATGCGATTAACATATTTAAATAAGTGATTGAAAATCTTGAAGATACCAAAAAGTTAGCCCAAATCAATGCCAAAACTCATGAGCAAAGGGCTAATAGGTTAAATGCTGAATTGAAGAATCTACAAAAGGATTTAACCTTGAAGGAGCCAATGTCATATGTGAAAAACCAGTTATGGAATAAAATCATTGAATCCATCAATGATGTAAGGCCCTTAATCCAAGTAATCTATGAACAAAAAGATTTACTGAAGGCAACACAAGCAGAGATTCAGAAAAGCAAAGATGAGCTAGGTGCCAAACCTGAGCAAGCCCTAGAATTAATCAAGTTTCTTAACAGCAAGAACAAACAAGAGTTAGAAGAAATTGAGATCACTGATAGGACAAAGACAATCCTTGAAATAAGGAAAGTCATCACAAAGAAGAATCTGATGAAACAACTTGAAGAGAAATGTGAAAATATGAACATAGCCATAACCAAATTTATGGTTAAATTTGAAAATTTGAGGCAAAGAGGTTTGCCTAATATTCTGGTCATAAATGATAAGCTCATGCCACAGGAGTATTACAATAATAAAATCAGAGATTATGCAAAGGAGCAAGTGAACAAGACAGAAGGACAAGGAATTCCCACAGGGAATGTTTTACACAGAAGTTTTGAAGATTTATTTTATATACAACATGATATAAAACACTTGTTTGTCATAAAACAAACATTTGTCAGATATACTGAGGCAGATGATAATTTTAGAAAGATGAAAAAGATAAAAATTCCTGATGAGGAATCTTGGGAATCACTCACTGATTTATTGTAAAAATCAAAAGGTAGAAAAAATGATAAAAAACAGTTTGCTGATTTTTACAGTTGAGAACAGAAAATTACAGCAGTAAGACAATTTTGACAGAGTTTAAAGAGTATCAGAGGTAAAGTGTATTAGATGAAAGAGTATAAGATTAGAAGATAATATTTCAAAACATATTTGAAATATCTTTGTCAGCAAAGAGGAAACCAAGGCAGCCAGCTGCACCTAATCCAAAAACAACTTTATATTTTATTTGGATAAATATGACAACTTGCTGATTTGTTAAACAACTGTCACTATTTTGTTGTAAAGATATTTTATTTTTCTTTAGATAATTCCTAGAAGCATTCTAGGATATTTTATAAACATTTTTGTATAAATACTTCACTCTTTGAAGTATTATTGTGGAATAAATTGCTGAATATTTCTATAGTCAAATTTCTGTACTTGAAGGCTTTTGTGTTGCAAGTTTGAGTAGCAGTCTGGATCAAATCATCTAGCATCATATTTCAGGATTCATGTGATGATCCATTGAAGTGAAGTACTTTTTACTTGTCATTGTTTATCTTCTTTGTTTCATGCATCCATATATATGTTCCAAATTTGAATGATAATTCAGGAGTATTATTTCAAGATTGGTTAAAAGCACCCTGTCTTTACTGTTTATCATTTCTATATTTTCTGCTAATTTCTAGAGTAGGGAACCCTTAATTGCTCCCTCTTTTGAATGAACTTTGTCTACTCCTTCCTTATCCAGATCAAATAATCCTTCATTTCTCTTTATCTCGATTCAAACCACATCACAAATTAGCCTTCTAAGATTTTCAAAGACTTATCTATCTTGCCTTGAAAATATTTGACTTTTTAGCCTTGATCCTAGTCCTGTCTGCTTGGACTTTGACTCCTTAAGCCCAATGGACAAAAAAATTTCCCACTATCCATCTCATTAAGTGATTTTTCCCACCAAACCAAACCAAAACCAATTTGCACAATCACAACTAGCCTAATATTTTATAAATCAAAACAAAGTTAAATCTTAAAGAGAGAGGCCTCTCTGAACCCTAGGAAGGCTAGATCTTAGAGTTTAAAAGTTGGTATGTGGTTACCTATAGTGTTCTTTGAACTTTAAATCAAAATCTCACAACTTAGAGAATTACTAGAGTGATAACATACTGACGACTCCACTGGGGACTGAACCAATCCTCAGTTTTGAAATAGATCTTAAAGGAAATAATTTTTATCATCATTTTGCCTTTAAAGACTGTTTTATAAGTTGTGAGTATTAAAACTGTAATTCTAGCTTCTATAAAAATTTACTGTACCATGTCTAACCCAGATCCTAAACCTTCTGTTATAGTAGAAAATCCAGGTAGAATTGGGAAAAAGAATAAACAGATAGAAGATTTAGAAGCTAAAGTTTCATTAATTAGAGCCAATTCATTACCACAAGAGTTAGTAAGTTTACAAGATATACAGTTTGATTTGAAATTTGTACATTCTTTATTCAGAAGCAAATATGGAAGTAATTTAAGTACTGCTGTTATAGACCCAGTTTTTTCATTTTTGGAAATAAAACAGGAAAATATTGCAGTAGATTCTGAATTAAAGAAAGTTAAAAATCATGATAAACTTGAAGAGATAAATGCTACTATTCTTAAGGAAATTGATGAAGCTATTGAATTAGCTCAATTGTTAGCATATACATCTAAGCCTTCTATTCCTCATTTAGATACCACTACATCATCTATAATTTCCATTACCATCCAATCTACAAATCCATTTATCCCTAGACTGCTTTTACAACCTAGAATACTATTTCCATCATCTACTTCATCCACTAGTTTACCTTCTACTATTACAAAAACATCATTCTTATTTCCTAATAGTTCCTTATATATTCTAGTTTCATTTCCTAACACCTCCACTTCATCCTTTAGTTCATACACCACTTTTTCTAGTTCAAAAACTTATAATCCAGTTGCATCAACTACTACTTCTGGTTCAGCCCCAAGCACTTCTAATCTACCTCCTAGTCAAGCTAGAATTCAAGCTATGGATGCTAGGTATGCTCCCCTAGTTCTTCCAGCACAGCTACATGATATGCCTCAGGATTACCAAAGTAAGATACCACAATTTGATGCTACTACTCATTACACAGCCCAGCAGCGTATTAATAAAATGACAGATTACTTTGAACTCCATGAAATAGATGATTTCGATGTACAAATAAGGCTCTTTGAACAAACGTTAACAGTGGAAGTTAAAAAATGGTTAAAGGACTTAATGATGGTAGTGTAGATGATTTAGCAGCTTTTCATAGATTATTTTTAAATAAATGGAAAAAAAAAGAAAAATCCACTCCAAAAATTGTCTGAAATTGATGCTATGAAGAGAGCTCCTAATGAATCAGTACAAGACTACTGCACTAGATATAACAATGTATACAATTCAATTCCTGAAAATCTCAAACCCACTCCTGACTCTGTCTTACTTAAATTCCCAGATGGATTTGACACAGACATGACATATCAGTTAAGAGAGAGAAATGCAGAAAATTTAGAAAGAATGCAAACGAATACTGTTGGTGTAGAAGTAAACATTTTAACTAAAAAGGCCAGATCAAGAAATGAGAGGAGAGTAACCATGAAAGAAGAAGCTTCTAGTTCAGACACAAAAATAGATCAGTTAGCTAAGACTTTAGAGAGAATGATGGATATATTAGAAAACATAAAAAGAAGACCTCAATGGGATAATCAACAACAAATTAGGAATCCAAACTTTAGGAAAAATACAAATT
The DNA here is from genome assembly GCA_034641835.2 of Pinus albicaulis. Lineage (NCBI taxonomy): Eukaryota > Viridiplantae > Streptophyta > Pinopsida > Pinales > Pinaceae > Pinus > Pinus albicaulis. Next base: position 532,947,266 of record CM076573.1, on the reverse strand, counting down.
CAGGAAAATCAAAAGAATTAGCCCCAGATCAGACAATAAGACCCCCATTTCAGGAGAACTATGCTGAAAGTTCTCAAAACAATGATGATGATGAGGATACCATAAATCTAATAGGAATAGATGATAATAACACTATCTTTCTCACGCAGGAAGATCAATAGTTATTTGAACTCCAACAACTTCAATTAGATTCAGGTGAATCATTCGATTATAAACAAGGTTATGATTTTTGCATAAACGAAGTACATAAGTAATATAACCTTAGGAGTAAGAAAAACACCGAACCTTCTACTAAGAAAACTGCAAAAATTGAAAATAAGAAAATAGTAGAAGCCCCAGCAACAAAAGTTCTGCAAATTCTCCCTAGGGAAAATAGGAAAAACTTTAATTCATCCCAAAAAGTCTCTAGCTCTAAAATTTCACCAAGTCTTAAGATTGTTGACATAATAGATGAAGTTGATCAAACAACAAAGGATTCACAAAAATATGTTGTTGCAAAAGCACCTAATTCTTCTAAAAAAACAAATTTGGATCCTAAAACACCCACTGCTGATCCAAAATCAGCAGATCCAAAATCAGCAGATCCAAAAGCTGCCACTGCAAAAACAACTTCTGATAATTCAAAATATGAAAAAACATATACTGCTTCATAAACCATTCCTGAAAAGAAAACTAAGAGCAGTAAAACACAATAGACTCAAACAGAAAATGAAAACATAACTGTAGAAAAACAAGGTAAACCCACTCAAACTACAGTTACTAAGGAAGAGTTAATTCAAATAAGTAAATCTCAACCTTTATTCAATATAAAAACTGAAATTGAAAAATTAAAAATATCAATTCCTTTGAAATAATTGGTAAAACGTGGTTTGTATAAATCAACTATCACTAAAACATTAAACATGAATAATGAAAAATACTCTGTGAACTTAAATGATGATCAACCATAGTTGATTTTTGGCCCTGATGTTAATGGAAAGCATCAAGATGGCATAGTTCCTCCATTTTACATTAGTTTAACTATTCATGACCAAATTTTACACAATGCAATGCTAGATTCAGGAGCTTCACATAATTTAATTCCCAAAGCTATAATGGAAACCCTGAACTTAGACATCACAAGACCCTACAAATATTTTTTTCATTTGATTCAAACAAAGTTAAATGCCTAGGTTTAATTAAAGATTTGTGTGTAACATTAGTTCAATACCCAGGTAAAAGTATACTCATGGACATTGTAGTAGCTGATATCCCACCCACGTATGGAATGTTATTATCTCGCTCATGGGGAGAAAAATTACATGGATCTCTACAATTGGACATGTCATATGCTACTATATTAGTTTTTAGTCAGCCAAAGAAACTTTATAGGGAAACATTGATGAAATATATCGTGAGTAGTGCAGAAAGATCAATAAATTACCTAATTTACACTACACCTACTGACCTATATTAATTCATCCTATGTAACTCTTAAACTGATAATGAAATCAAAACAGAACTAAAAGAGAAAAATAAAACACAAAACAATGACAATATCTTTCATTAATCTTTATGGCATTTAGATTTTGATGGATCAGTTAATAACTTAGGAGCAGGAGCAGGAGTTTGGATAACTAATATTGAAAAGAATCATGCAAAAGGCCATGCTTTCAGATTGAATTTCAAATGTACCAACAATATGGCTGAGTATGAAGCCCTCATTCTACGACTCTAGATTATCAGAAACTTAGGAGGAAAAAGAATAGCAATAATGGGAGACTCAGAGTTGATTGTAAAGCAGATTAATGGAGAGTATTATGTTTACAATCCTAGATTAGGCCGATATGGAGAAACTGTATTAGATTTGATTGATGATTTGTTGGAATGCAATTTTTCTACAATATCAAGAAAGCAAAACTTACAAGCACACTCCTTAGCAACTTTTTCTAGTATTTGTAACTTACCTTTTCATCCTAATCATAAGTATATTGCAGAAGTAAAACACAGACCAATAATTCCAGACAACCTCAAATATTGGCAAATTTTCTCACAAGACCAACAAATTTACCACTTTTTGAATAATGAAGGTGAATTTCAGAGTTGTAAAATAGACACTGATTGTACCATAGATCAAGATTTAGCTAGCGAAATTGATTTGAATAATGTAGATGTAAATAAAGTAAAGTTTGCTAGACCTGCTAAATTTAGTCAATCAGATATAGATAACTTAGAGAAAGTAGAAATTGATGATGAATCTGATATATTAAATCTCAAAGATAATTTTTTACCAAAAGGTTTAACTCCTTTAGAAGATTTATTTGACTCAAATAATGTTGATAGAAAACCCAAAATGGAGCCACTTAGATTTGATATTGAGGAATGCAACATTGGCACAGAATTAAAACCCAAAATGATCAAACTTTCGAAATACTTACCTCAATAGGAAAAAGAAAAATATATTTATCTTTTCAAGGAATTTCAAGATGTTTTTGTTTGGAGTTATGAGGACCTAAAATCCTATAACACTAACATAATTCACCATAAAATTCCTATAAAAGAAGATTAAAAGCCTTTTAAACAAAAGTCAAGGAGGATCAACCCTGTTTTGATGCTCTTGATTGAAAAAGAAGTAAAAAGAATGTACGATGCACAGATAATTGCACTAATCAAATATCCTGATTGGGTTTCTAACCTAGTTTCAACCAGAAAAAAGACAAGAGAGATTAGATTATGTGTTGATTTTAGGAATCTAAACAAAGTATCCTTAAAAGATAATTATCCTTTACCAAAGATGGATCACATTTTACAAATGGTAGTTGGTTCTTCTAGGATTTCACTTTTAGATGGATTTTCAGGATACAACCAAATTTTAGTCCAACCAGAGGATCAAGCCAAAACAACTTTTACTACTCATTGGGGCACTTTTATGTACTTAAAAATGCCTTGTGGTGTAATGAATGCAGGGGAAACCTTTCAAAGAGTTATGGATATAGCCTTTGCAAAGGACATTCATGAATTCTTAGTGATTTACTTAGATGACATTACTGTATTTTCTAAGGCTGATTATGAACACTTGGATCATCTTAAACAAGTCTTTATTAAATGCAGAAAGTTTGGAATCTCATTAAATCATAAGAAAATCTTATTTGGATTAGAAGAAAGTAAGTTACTAGGACACATAATATCTAAAGAAGGAATTATAATGGATCTTGCAAGAATAGAATCAATTCTTAACATAAGTCTACAAATAAACATAAAAGAGTTACAAGCTTTTCTAGGTAAAATTAACTTTTTAAGAAGATTCATATCCAATTTAGCTGAAATAATTAGAGAACTAAATAATATGCTGAAAAAAGATTCAGTTCTTAAATGGACTATTGAGGCCAAAAAATATTTTGAATCCATTAAACAAACCTTAACCAAAACCCTTGTCCTTATAAGTCCTGACTTTAAAAAGGATTTCATCATTTTTTTTTTTGCTTCAGAGCACACCATTGCAGCAGTTTTACTACAGAAAAATGACCAGGGATATGAGTAGCCCATAGCTTTATTTAGTAGAACACTTAGAGATGTTACTTTGAAGTACAATATCATGGAGAAACAAGCCCTAGCTTTGGTAAAGGCCATTAAAGACTTTAGAGTTTATATTCTCTATTCTCACATCATTGCCTATGTCCCAAATGCGGTAGTAAAAGACATTCTTACTCGGGATGGTCCTGATGGAAGAAGAGGCAAGTGGATTGCCACAATTTTAGAATATGACATAGAGATAAAACCCACTAAACTGATAAAAGGTCAAGGTTTAGCCAAACTTATGGCTGAATCAAATTTTCATGCCCTAGACATAAATTTTATTGCCCAAGTAGATGATTAGGAAGAGATGGCGACTCCAGAGATTAGCGAAGCCTTTTTAGAATCACCATGGTATGCATATATTATATTTGTATTACTAAACTTGTGAGCTCCTCCTGGATTATCAAGAACAAAAGCTAGATTCTTAAAGCTAAAGGCAGTAAGATTTTGTATTTTAGACAATGTACTTTTTTGGAAAGATCATAGTGGGATTTTATTAAATTGTTTGTTAAAATAATATGCTGACAAAATCTTAGAATAATTTCATGCAGGTGACTATGCAGGACATCTCTACTGGAAGACTACTATAGACAAAATCCTGAGAGCTATTTTTTACTGGCTTACTTTGTTTGCAGATGTAAAAATGTATGTGACCTCCTGTCACAAGTGTCAAATATTTGAGGGTAAGAAAAAGCTGTTACCCCTTCCTTTAAAGCCCATTTCAACAATGGGGTCTTGACTTCATTGGATAAATTCACCCTCCATCATCAACCCAACACAAGTGGATTCTGACAGCGACTGACTATTTTACCAAGTGGATTGAAGCCATACCTTCTAGGCAAGCCACAGATACTGTCATTATATCCTTTTTAGAAAGCAACATACTTTCAAGATTTGGATGTCCCAAAAAGATAATTACTGACAATGCAGCTGCATTCAAATCTAAAAATATGATTGACTTTGTCCATAAATATCACATTACCCTAGGCCATTCTACTACATATTACCCTCAAGGTAATGGTCTAGCTGAATCTTCAAATAAGAGCCTTTTAAACATCATCAAGAAGTTACTAGAAGATAACAAAAAGAATTGGAACAATAAGTTAGTCAATGCCTTATGGGTAGATAGACTTACAACCAAAAAATCTATTGGTACATCCCCTTACCATCTTGTTTATGGAATGGATGTTGTTTTTCCATCTTCCTTAGGAGTACCAGTAATGAAGATTATCCAAGAGTTACAAGTTGAAACAAATGACATTCAAAGAAGGATTAATCAAACTATTCACTTGCAGCAAACAAGAGAGGAAGTTTATATTAAGTCACAAGTTATCCAGGATAATATAAAGAAAATTTTTGACAGAAAGAGTAAAGAAGATGATTTCTATATTGGAGACAAAGTGTTAAAATGAGATTCAAGAAGAGAAGAGAAGAGAAAGGTAAACATGGAAAATTTGATTTTATATGGAAATGATCTTATGTTATTTATGGTTAAAGAGGTAACAATGCTTTCTTTCTGAAAGAAATGGATGGATCAGATGTGCTAGATGGACCAGTAAATGGCAGAATGCTAAAGCACTACTACTCCTATGAGATAGCAAATAGTTAGTTTCATTTACTTTGATAATTGTACATATACATTGAAGGTTTTAGATTGGATTGGATGTTATCATAACAAAGTTGAAGCTCGAAGAGAAGGCCCTAATCTTTGAGAGGTAAAATATCATAAATATGAATAATTGCAGATATCAGAAGATACTTATAGGGTCATCACAGTCAAAATTCAAAGGCTACTAGTCTCAAATTTCTTGACATTTCACTAGGAAATCCCATCCCCATGTGGAGCCACTGTTAGGGTCCTATAATAATAGGATTCATAATTTTTGAATTGATTATGATTAGTCATGTAAATATGTACATACCTTGCATTCTGCAAGTTGTTTTCCCATATTTGAAAAAAAAAATGAAAATAGGGTAAAAGTCCTAAAAGAAATATCAAAGGACTCAGAAAAATAAAAGATAAAAAAAGAATAAAAAATAGACCCCAAAAGAGAAAAATAGATAAAATAAGACATGGAAGTGAGCAAGTCAAAATGCGAGTACTATTTACTTTTACTGCAAGAATAATGATTATGTGCAGATTTTCAGTAAATGCCATAATCCATGATCAGTGAAATAGTTTAATCTTAGCTTTTCATGATTTGAATTTCATATTTTAGATAGAGAATAAAGATATGTCAAACAATATAAAATTGACAAATCAGTAGATAGTTAGAGAATAAATGAGGAGCTCAACAGTATAACCTGAGCCCTCGAATGAAATAAGGCTAGACTTAGATAATTTTTATACTTTGAAAGAAAAATGGATTTAGGGTTGTAATTTTAAATGCACCCATGAAAATGAAGTAAAAAATGTTAGAATAATAATGGGTAGGTAGAAATCAGTTGTGCAAGGCATGTAATAAAACATCATCAGGAAAAAATTACTAATTTCCCCTCCCCCACAATGATCCAGTATTCTAAACCTTCAGTTAAAGAGGCTCAAGGAATTTCTCTGACTTCTGTTGAGACCGGAACCAAGGCTCAATAACTGATTGGTTAAAAATATTGGATTCCCTACATAAAATCCATTTCATCAGCATATTCACCCTTTTCCAAAACTATGATCCCTTTTCCTAAGTAAAACACCTTTTTCGCTTAGTAAAAGTAAAAACCATACTTAATTAATTTCATTTTCATTAAAAAAACACTCAAAAACCTATAAAATACATTTTATCCTAAGTTTATGTGTAAAAAATCAAAATGGGACAAACTATGCTTAATTGCCTATTTACACTTTACTTAGTTTAAAACTATGTATTTTAATTCATTTCATTCATTATTTCTCCATTTCATATTAATTTCTAACCTAAGTACTAAATCCCTTATAAAATATCCCTTCTCGTATTTATTAATTTATTTATATATTAAATACTCCAAAAAAACCCACATATCTTACATTAAACCTATGGTTTATTTATCCCACATGTTAAATAATAAACCCCCGCCCTTTTCCCCATAGGTTTTAATATATCTTATGTTATAAAATCCCGCGCCCTATGGTTTTAAAACATTAATAAAATTTTTATTTACCATATAATATATATACTACAAATCGAACAAAGCAATGTTTTTCGTTATGAATATACATTTGTAACATTAAATACCATACCCGCACCATTTGTTATTAACAGTCGTTAAATGTTTTATTTTAAACATTATAACATTACCCCCGCCAATCAACATAATATAAGGTTTTACGTTATAAATATATATATTTATAATGTTTAAATCTATCCCGCCGCATATCAAACCTTGGACCCCACCTATTACCGCCGAGCAACTCCAAGATGCAATCATAGCCGTTCGCATCAAAGCCATTTAATCCAATGATCAAAAGATGATATCAAAAATTAAGTTGCGTGACCATAACACATTTCAAACCACACAAAATAGGTGGTTTCACCTCTTTCTCTCTCCTCCATGCGGCCAAGTCCTATTGGATTGCATTCGATCCAACCAAAACCATTTACCACTCATTTCCTATGTGATAACCGCCTACGGTTTTTGCCTTCTGCAAAGAATGAAAACCACCATTTAATCCAACGTGACCGCCATTTATTGCAGACTATTTTAGACCTAAAATGCCTAATAAACTTCTAAATGCACCATTAAGCCATATTCCTGCGCTATTTACCTGTATTCATCCTCTCGACTGAGAAAAACGAAGCTCGTTCTTTGTTTCAAAGCCCATAACCTGAAAAAACCTGTATTTGTTGCCAAAAGACTTCAGAAAGCTTCCAGAAACCTTCAAAAGATACCAAGGGCCTGTCAGAACAATTTAGAAATTGTTACAAAGACCTATACTTGCAAAAACATGTATTTTTCGAGAAAAATAAGCCTGTTATCATTCTAGAAAGGATTTTCTGAAGGAATTGAGTTTCGTAAAAGCATATTTACCCAAATAAAGCTTTTACTTACTCGAAAAAGAGATAAAAACTTGTCAAAAATTTGATTAAAAACCCCTGTTTTACTACTGCATTCAGTTTTAAAGGAAAAAATCAAGTTTATTTTAGTCTTTGCAGACTTTATAAAACTCCAATCAAGCCCATAAATTATTTGCAAGTAACCCTGACCCTTTGTGCCCAATTTGAATCAATTTTTAGCCCAATATTCACTGAAAAAAGCGTAAGAAACCCCTGTTTCTTATTTTATAAACCAGTGAAAGTCTAAAATACAGTTGAAAGCCAAAATTGAAGGTTGAAACCCAAGGAAAAAACCAAGTTGTACCTATTTTCATCCAAGAACCTCTGTCAAAATCAAGAAACACTTATGTAAACCATTTAATCTTACAGAAGAATCCACAAAGCCTAAAAACAGAGTTTCAGTAATCCACAAAGCCTAAAAATGCCAAAATCCACTCTAGCTATGTCTTCCAAGACTGCAATCATTGTGAATCCTCTACAACCTCCTATTGAAGACATTGAACACACACCTTTAGCAGATGTGGACTATAAAATAACAGATCCAATAGTAGAATTCAATCTGTTAGACCTCCACAACTGGAGCTTTGAAAAATCCTTAGATCAGGTTGAAGAAGTCCAAATGTGGGAGTCAAACCTGCCCAAATATGTTGTTCCAGTCACTCGTCCATGTCCAGAGGTTATTAGGTTGTGCCATAACTATTATGTACCTGAAAAAAGAGCAATAGTAAATGCAAATAAAGAAATATTGTTTACAATTACTGGTGAGTCCATAAACCAGATGTTACAGCTCAAACCTGATCCTAAAACAGTTCCTTTGTCAATAGAAACACTTACAAAGTTTTACATTGGCCTTGATTTTCCCAAAAGATTTCAGATTTTTCAAATATTCATGCCCTTACATGTTGAAATTCCACAAATCAACCCTCCATATTCCACTTCAAAATTTCGAGAATGTTTAAGGAATGTCATTTTCATGTTGTCATTCATCCTATGATACTTTACAGATGAGCATACAGATGAATCAATCCTAGGTTTCCTATCTACTTTTGCACTAGGACAACCTCCTTCTGTCATTTTCAATTATGCTGAATACATTGCTGATAATATCCATGATCAACTTGTTATATTGCCAACTGAAGGAGTGTTTATATATACATTCTTTCTCTTCCATATGTTCTTGTATTTTCAAGCAGACAAGTTTCCTATAACCCTCTAGAAGCTTGATATAGAAGAAAATCCACTTTCAGTCATCTTTTGGACATCTTTGATCAGAAAAGAGTCCACAGAGTTCACTTATGCAGAGTTTTCAGATTTCTTTGTTCATCCATTGATAAACATGTTGAAAAATACTGAACAACCTAGGATCAATGATGAAATGAAGAAAGTTCTATAGCTATCAGAGTATACTAGAACTGGAGATTGGTATTTATATGAAAAACACACAAAAATCAGAGTTTTTGGGTCCAATATTCTACCCTAAAAACTACCTAAATATGTACCAATGAGGGTTTTTGCCTCATAATATATTAGGCAAATATTAAATTCTGATTCTATCAATTTCCTAGCATCTAAGAAGAAAACACAACTTAAGTTAAAGAATAAGGCAGGACCCTTTATTTATAATCACATAGATGCAGAAATAGAAGCAACCAAACAGTTACTTGAGTACAGATTTGAAGAAAGATTCTCATGGAACTATGATCCACAAAGAATATTAAGCAAAATGAGGGTTAAGTGCAAACTAACAACTTACATTCATGAGAAAAAAACCAGAGATTGAACAATATGTCAATCAAACTGAGTGGCTAGAAAACACTTTGGTAGATGCAGTTAAACAGGGTGATACTAGTCACACCTTACAAACTGAAAATCAAGGAGAAAAATCCACCAAAAGAGTCAGAGAAGAAGGTACTTACATTGCTGAGACAACAACTGAGACTAGGTTCAAATTAAGATATAATAAAAAGCCTAAGATCAATCCAGTTGATAAAGAGAAAGTAACCATTGAGGTCGAAGACATAGATGTACCAATGACAAATACATATGATTCTACAGTCATTACAAATGAGCCAGTTACAGAGAATTTGAATGAAGGAAATCCTGATAATTCAAATACACAGGTGGTAGAGAAACAACAGAATATAGAGGCATCCTTCTCACAGAAAATAGAAGAAAAAGATCTTGATATTAGGGAAAAATAAAAAATGAAGAAATAAAAAAATGAGATTTATTCTCAATATTTGAAGCAAACACGAGGTGTCCAGAATAGACTTTTATCAGCTTTTGACTATTCAAATAAAAATTTTATTATGTCAGTGCTCCAACCAACAGTCAAGACTCCAAAGACAATTGCAGATTACAAGAAAGTTGATCTAGAAGTGCCCACATAAAATATTCATGCACTTGATCAGATAGAATTTCATAGGCAAAGTTCAGAGATGTTATATTCTACCATTACAAACAAGGCTATGAGTGTCCAAAAACTTCAAAATACAATCATAAAAATGAGAGATCAAATGAAAGTGGACAAAGCTTCCTCATATGCTAAAGATATTAGGATTAAGTCTTTAGAAGAGTTGGTCATTCAAGTTGGATATGATCCTGCAAATGTCAAAGCTGCAGAGGAGTTAGTGAAGAAAAATAATGCTAATATTGCGGTATTAAAGAAACAACTCAAGCTTCCACCAATTGAACATCCTCAAGCCAAATAATTTGTACAAGAAAAAACTTAGAAGGATGACATGATGAACTTATTTTTTCAGTTAACAGGACAGATAAAAGAGATGAAAATTCAAATGGACAAGCTCGTCCATGAAAGAGAAACTACAAAATCAAAGGAAAATCCTACAGTAATTCCCATCGTTACTACAGTTGTGACTTCAACTCTGGCCGAATAGATCCGGATTTATGCAGGAATGCAACAGAATAAAGAAATAACCATAAACATATAAATATAGTGGAAATAAGGCTTCATTTCATTAATATCAAATCACAGAAATATTCTTACAAACATGATAGAAATAAAATAGCTAGGGTGCTGGTAGCGAATCTCTGAGAAGAGATGTGGCGACTAAAGACCTCTGAACTGTATTACAATGAGGCTCGAGGGCCTATTTATTATGGAGAAACAATGGAAAATTATAAAGGTTCAAAAACCTAACCCTAAGAGATGAAGTGCCAAAACTATTGGCCTCGTTTGGGTAAATTGGTGTTTCAACTTCCTCGGGATGTAACTTCGGCATACTATCTCCGTTTGGGGCTTCAAAATGGCTCTGGAAGTTCAGGACCCGAAAAACTGCTAAAAATAGTAAGTGGTGAAAAACACTGAAAGAGACAATGGTGGGGCCCCAAGTGGAATAGGCGGGTGGCCACCAATATCCAATTGGATCATTCCTCCCCCCTTAGGAAGCAATGGTCCCCATTGCGTTGAGTTCCTCCATGAGATGAGGAAAATTCTGTTGAACTTGGTCCCTGGTGAACCACTTGCCTTGGTGTAGGAGTTGGCCAACTTTGACAACCCGATACAGTTGGATTTTCTATCGGCGAGTGTTCTTGATTTGCATTTCCATAATACAGTCTGTGGTGCCCTGTTCCATGTAGTCTGGGTTTAACTCTTTGGGTGTGAGTTCTTCTGCAATGTTAGAGGTGTCCAATAGAGGTGGGAAGTAGGGACGAAGGCAGTCTACATTAAATACTGGGTGCAGACCAAGGAATGGTGGAGTATTGAGCTCGAAGGAATTATTACCTACATCCTTGGTGATGGTGTACGACCCATATCGGAGCGGGTGAATCTTGCAATGGGGTACAGTGAGGCGCTCCTTCTGCAAATGTAGCCACACTTTTTCGCCCACCTGGAAGTTGTGTGGCACCCGATGTTGATCATGTCGTTGATTGTACTTAGCATTGGCTTTGTCCAATATGTCATGAACCTGTTGGTGGATGTGCTGAAAGTGCTCGATGAAGTTGTTTGATTTATCAGCTTCAGACTGGATATGAGCCGAATCGGCCTGAGTAGCTGCAAATGGCATGGCTATGTCAATGGGACATATTGGTTGGAATCCCAAGCCCAACTGAAAGGGGATGTGGCCAGTTGAGCTATGGAGAGCTCAGTTATAACTGTGTTGTACATAGGGAAGGCTCTCATCCCATGTGCGTGGATGCTTTGAATTGTACATGCGTAGAATGTGTATAATCATCCTATTGACGACCTCTGTCTGGCCATCAGTTTGGGGATGGAAAGATGTGGAATTGGTGAACTTGGTGTCCAACATTGACCAAAGGCTGGACCAAAATGTGCTGAGGAACCTGCTGTCGCGATCTGATATGATAGATGATAGACTGTGGGATCATTTTTACACTCGTTCAAAGAAGAGTTTAGCAGTGGCTTCTGTTGTGATATTCTTCTTGCAGGCCGCCATAATGGCCATCTTTGAGAATCTGTTGACGACCATGAAAACACAGTCATTTCCATGCTTAGTAGAAGGAAGGCCTGACATGTAATCCATGGAGATGGATTCCCAAGGTCGACTAGGGGTAGGTAGCGGAGTATGGAGCCCTTGCTTCTTGATGGTCGGTTTGGAAATGGCGCAAGAAGTGCAGGATCTGATGTACTTCCCGACATCCCGTCGAATTTTTGGCCAATAGAAATACTTATGCAGTACTGCCACTATTTTCTCGACCCTAAAATTCCCAACGAATCGACTGTAGTGGGCTTCCCATATCATCTTGGCACGCTCGCTTGAAGGAACACAAAGGTGTCCCAGGTGACATAATAGTGCATCTTGGAGGTGAAAATTTGGAACTTGAATACCCCCTAAGAGTGCCGTGTATGTGTATCTGAATTCTAGATCGCTCTTGTAGAGAAGTGGCCAATCAGAAGTCTCATGCCCACAAGAGTTGAGAACGGTGGTTATGGCCATGATCGGTGGTCGGTTGAGGCAATCTAAAACATTATTGGTGCTACCCTTCTTTTACTTGATGTTAAAATGAAATTGTTGTAGGTATGTGGACCACTTCTGATGGCGATCGTTCTGCAACTTCCCTTGTGTCTGTATGAACTGCAGGGGTCGGTGGTCTGTGTGGATGATTGTCTCCTTCCCCAAAATGTAATGCTTCCATTGTCAACAAGCCTGCACAATGGAATAAATTTCTTTGTCATAAGTGGGATACTTTCGAACTGTGTCGAACAATGTCTCACTGTGATATGCCACTAGATGCCCCTATTGAGTAAGAACTTCTCCAATAGCATAGTCGAAGGCATCTATCTCGATATTAAATGGTTGTTGCAAGTATGGTAATGTGAGCACTGGGGCAGAACATAGGCGATGTTTCATTTCTATGAATGCCTTCTGTTGAGATTCTGACCAACAGAAATTTTCTTTCGCTCCTCCCTTGGTGACTTGACTCAAGGGCCAAGTGATATGAGAGAATCCCAACACGAACCTGTGGTAGAAATTAGCAAGACCCAGAAAGCTGCGAAGCTCTGTTAGGGTGGTTGGGGCTGGCCAATCCCGAATGAATTGGATCTTGGCTGGATCCACATGCACCGCCCTTTCATTAATAATGTATCCCAAATATTGAACCTGGGTCATGCCAAAAGTGCACTTCTCCAAATTGGCACACAACTTGTGTTGCCGCAGTGTTTGGAGGACTTCTCGGATGTGGTGGAGATGCTCTTCCTAAGTCTAGCTGAAGATAAGAATGTCATCCAAGTATACCACTACAAATGAGTTGGTGAATGGATGCAAGATGTCGTCCATCAACCTCATGAAGGTTGCGGGAGCATTTGTCAATCCAAAAGGCATGACAAGCCATTCGAAAAGGCCCTCCTTGGCTTTGAAGGTAGTCTTCCACACATCAGAGGGTTCGATTGGTACCTGGTGATACCCAGACTTCAAGTCGATCTTGCTAAATATTTTTCCCCTTTGAGTTGGTCCAGAAGGTCATCAATTCGTGGGATCGGGTACCTATTCCCGACAATGATCTTGTTCAGTGCCCGATAATCGATACAGAGTCTCCAAGTCCCATCCTTCTTCTGTACCAACACGATCGGGCTCCCACAGGGCGATGAAATTGGCCGGATGTGACCTTTCTGTAGCAGCTCCAGAATCTATCTCTTGATTTCATCATTCTCCAGAACAGAGCGCCTATAGATTGGTCCATTGGGTAGCAGCGCACCTGGGGTCAGGTCAATGGGGTGCTTGACCTGACAGTGTAGAGGCACCCCTGTGGGTGAGGTGAAGATGTCCCTGTATTCCTCCACAACCTTGTCCATTTATTGTTGTCGTGCAGAGGAGCCATGTCTGGAGGTCGTGGCCACAATCTTCTTCTTGTCCTGGGGGCGGATCACCAGGAAAACAAATTTCCTAGTTTGGGAAATGAGCTTACTGCATTGTTTTGCAGTAACCAAAGAGATAGTGGGAGGCGGTAGTACCTCTGGTATCCTGTACAATTTATTTCCCAAAGTAACAATAACAGCGCGAGGCCGAGACTCATACACAACATGTCGCTTCCACAATTATGGTTGGCCTAATAATACATCAGAAACATCAATAGGAGCAATGTCACACAATACCTCATCCATGAAGGGCTTGATGCTATAGGGAAGGCGACACTGCTGGTTGATGCGGAGATCCCGTCCTTGGTGAAGCCACCCAATGGTGTATGGTTGTGGATGCGCTGTGGTCGGCAAGCCCAACTACTTCACGACATCTACTGAAATGAGGTTCTTTTGGCTCCCATTGTCGATAATGACTCGTAGCGGGGAACCCTTTACCCAATTCTGGGAGTGGAAGAGACGCTCTGCCTCCTCTGGATCTTCTGGTTCCTCCTTCTGGATCTTTGTAGTGGCAACAGTGGCGTTGGGCTCCACATAAATAATATGCTTCCCATTGTCATTTTCCTTGTTAGGTTTTGATACAGAGTCGGATCATGCATATGATTCAGAAGCCCTCATCTCGGCCACCAGTTACTGCTTGGCCCAACACTCACTTGTGTTGTGAGTGGAGCTCTTATGGAACTCATACCACTTTCCCATGTCCTTATTTGGCCTCGCGGTGTTGTTATTTTCTTGTGTCTTTGGCAGGTTGTCTTGGGCCGCCATGCCTTGGCTTTGTCCTTTGTTCTGCTTTTTGGGGGCACCTTTCCCTTGCTTTTGATTCGCAGATCCAAAGTCTTGCTTCTTCTGTTTGAATTTATGCTCAATCTTGGCAGCATACCGGTATGCCGTACCAAGCGAGGAGATGTCGAGGAACTCCATTTCCTCCCGAATGTTTCTGTGTAGACAACCGCGATACTTTAGCACCAAATGTTTCTCTGAATCTTTGATACCCAACTTTGTGCGCAAGGTATGGAACAGATTCATTAGCTCATGCACATCTTGATCCCTTTCTTGCCGCAACGTGGTCCATTGTATGTATTTTTCCTCATAGCTCCCCATAGGATAGTAATTTTCCTTGATGGCATCTCGGAAAGATTCCAAGTGGGTATGGATGAGAACAGTGAGGGTTCTGTCTCATCCTTTTTCTCACAGTAGGTTTCCCACCAATCCTTGACATTGGGGGTAGCTTTGAGGAGTGAAAAAATAGTCTTCTCCTGGTCGGAAAAGTCATGAACCGAGAAATATAATTTTAATAGATTCAATGGTCTATCTATGACGTATGCATCTAATTAGCCCTCAAATATGGGAATGTCAAATTTTACTTGTGCAGCAGACAGTAAAGCTCAGGTGGGTACAACTGAATGCGAATGCGCCACCGGTGGGCAGTCGTTGAAGGATCTGGGAAAAGTTATCCATCATCGCGTTCCTTTGTTTTTCGAGGGCCTCCTCGAGCAATATTTTGATAGGATCTCCTGCTCCCTCATCTTTCTTTTCATCCCCCATGGGTGTCCGTCGGGGTTTGCGAGGCTGATCTTGCAAAGGTTTGTTGAAGTTTGCAACAAGAAACAGTGAAGGAGGCATCCTGAAACATCATCCTTGTTCCTAGTTGGAAAATAATCACCTAAACTAGGTGGGGCCCACATAGGCTATTTTTAGGTGTATGTATATTTTTAGACATGGTGAGCATATTCTATAAGTTTCAGGATGCTATTTTTAGATGGTTGGTCAAATGTGAAAAACATATGAAATTCTATTTTTAGAATATTGGGCGAAGTCTATTTATAGATCATCAATCTAAAAATAGATGCATGTCGATTATTATTAGCTCTTAGTAATAATCAGACTCTAAACAACAACTTATTCTCTTGGAGCACTTCAGTTCAGTCCACAAATGTGGCACATCAGCTGGCAGAAGGAATTACACAATTCCTAAGGGTTTATTGGAGCTAATGCATGGAGGACTCAGTTAGAACTCAAGTGGCAAAGTTATAACACAGTTCGAAGAAGTAGTTATGAGGTTGTATTTAGTTTAACTCAGTTAGACTCAGTTGAGCTAGTTGTATCTAGTCTAACTGATTGATACACTAGTGAGAGTGGAGTGAATTAATTAATTAATTAATTCGTAAATAATAACTCATTAATCAACTGAAAAATACATCAGTTAACTATAGTGCATGGCAGTTTCAGTGGAGACCAGTGGAGAGATAGGTGAAAGGGTAAGATAGACTATCTGTTGTGACTATTAGTGATGCATGAATTGCATCCACATATACATTGGAGTTTCCAATGATAATAATGCAGTCAATGAGAGTGGGATTACATTGAATTGGTCTTTGTAATCAGCTTGGATTGCGTAGTGGAGGCAGGCTAGCAGGTGGCAAAGATCAGTGCATGGATTTGCAAGATTGGGCCTGATTAGTGTATGAAGATTGTACTGTACTGAGGGCTTGTGATAAGCTTTGTATGCTTGTATGAGATTTTCATATGATCTCCATGTTACATAATATATAGTTGGGGTTTTCAGCTTCAAGCTTTCCCGGTTAAAAAAAACTGTGTTATGTGCGATTGATTATTTTTGTTTATGCTTCACATGTGTGTGAAATTAATTTTTCCGCAAAAGATTAACAAGTGGAATAGATTCAGTATCTTGCATAAAGTTAAATAGTGTGAGATCAGGTGGATCTTGGACATATGCATGCTTAGTGCATATAATTTCTACATGGTATCGGAGCATTGTTGATTGAAGATTTCAATTGTGAAGTGAGTTTGTGCTGGTGGACAATTCGAATTTGCTGCAGGAGTTTCTTGGTGCGACAGTTGAGTATACATTGAAATGGATTTCAATGGGTTGCGGTTGGAGTATGCACTCGAGGGAAAATCTAACTACATAGCCTGGAAAGATAGGATGGAGGCAGTGCTTGAAGATAATGGCTTTAAGGAATTCATCGAGAGAGATGTTCCTAAGCCCACTTCGGCAGATGCTGCAATACTTGACGCATGGAAAAATAAAGTAGCAAGGACGAGGAGGATTTTGTTGGAAGGTGTGAGAGACCATATTGTCTCAAGCGTTCACGGGAAAGCCACTCCATATGCCATGTGGAAGGCTTTGACAGATTTGTTCCAAAGAAGAAGCGACTAGAGGAATTTGGCGCTTAAAGACAAGCTCAAAAAAATAAAAATGAAGAATCTTTATAGATTTGATGTAGATGGGATTTCTACAGAGCTTCATGTTGTTGGGAAGTGCAAGAAAGACATGCAATTTAAGCTTGAGAGGGAGCAGGATTTGCATGCAGGTAAGAGTGAACCTCGGGATGTGGAGCAACCACAAGATGAGGATCATGGAGTGGGAGCAACCACTCATGAAAAGAAATTTCGTGCCAAATGGGCAGAGGGAGTGCATGCAACTATACCACTAGGTGAGACGTGGGCGACATGCATGAGTAATCCCAAGAGGATATTTCTAGGCAGGATTCATTGAGATGGTGTGGATCTCATGAATTGAACCTGGCTACGAGGAGCCCACAGAGCAGCAGTAGCATGATCAATTGGATTGATGCAGGCAGATCAAAGTGACAGTGTTGGATACTGGAGTGCGGTTCAGAGTTGACAGCAAGTGCAGAGTGCATGGGTGCAGAGTTCAACATCATAGTGGTTCCTGAAGACATGTGCAATTGGTACCAGCAGAAGTCGAAGACTTTGATGATAAATGCATTAGACTGATTGAGTTTTTTGGAGCCTTTCAGTTTCGGAAGGGTTGCAGAGCAGATGAATGGAGTTGCAGGGCGCTTGCAAAGGTTGCAGGGCGAATGCATGGAGTTGCATGTCGCATGCAAATACAGTCCTTTCTTGTTGAGGGGGAGTGTTGAAGTTTGCAACAAGAAACAGTGAAGGAGGCATCCTGAAACATCATCCTTGATCCTAGTTGGAAAATAATGACCTAAACTAGGTGGGGCCCACACAGGCTATTTATAGGTGTATGTCTATTTTTAGACATGGTGAGCATATTCTATAAGTTGTATGATGCTATTTGTAGATGGTTTGCCAAATGTGAAAAATAGATGATATTCTATTTTTATAATATTGGGCGAAGTCTATTTATAGATCGTCAATCTAAAAATAGATGCATGTCGATTATTATTAGCTCTTAATAATAATCAGACTCTAAACAACAACTTATTCTCTTAGAGCACTTCAGTTTAGTGCACAGATGTGGCACATTAGCTGACAGAAGGAATTACGCAATTCCTAAGGGTTTACTGGAGCTAATGCATGGAGGACTTAGTTAGAACTCAAGTGGCAGAGTTATGACACAGTTGGAAGAAGTAGTTATGAAGTTGTATTTAGTTTAACTCAGTTAGACTCAGTTAAGCTAGTTGTATCTAGTCTAATTGATTGATATACTAGTGAGAGTGGAGTGAATTAATTAATTAATTAATTCATAAATAATAACTCATTAATCAACTGAACAATACATCAGTTAACTACAGTGCATGGCATTTTCAGTGGAGATCAGTGGAGAGATAGGTGAAAGGGCAAGATAGACTATCTGTTGTGACTATTAGTGATGCATGAATTGCATCTACATATACATTGGAGTTGCCAATGATAATAACGCAATCAATGAGAGTGGGATTACATTGAATTGGTCTTTTTAATTAGCTTGGATTGCGTAGTAGAGGCAGGCTCGCAGGTGGCAAATATCGGTGCATGGATTTGCAAGATTGGGCTTGATTAGTGTATGAAGATTGTACTGTACTGAGGGCTTGTGATAGGCTTTGTATGTTTGCATGATATTGTCATATGATCTCCATGTTACATAATATATAGTTGGGGTTTTCAACTTCAGGCTTTCCCGATTAAAAACTGTGTTATGTGTAATTGAATATTTTTGTTTATGCTTCACATGTGTGTGCAATTAATTTTTCCGCAAAATATTAACAAGTGGAATAGATTCAGTATCTTGCATAAAGTTAAATAGTGTGAGATGAGGTGGATCTAGGACATATGCATGCTTAGTGCATATAATTTCTACAAGGTTCCACTAGATCGAGCCCTAACTCCTTATACCCTAACCTCGTTGGGGACATGCAAAGAAGGATCGAGAAAACGCAGACCGCTCTGATACCACTGATTCAGATTTATGCAGGAATGCAACAGAATGCATAAATAACCATAAACATAGAAATAAAATGGAAATAAGGCTTCATTTCATTACTATCAAATCACAGAAATATGCTTACAAACATGATGGAAATAAAATAGCTAGGGTGCCGGTAGCGAATCTCTGAGAAGAGATGTGGCGACTACAGACCTATGAAATGTATTACAATGAGGCTCGAGGGCCTATTTATTATGGAGAAACAATGGAGAATTCTAAACGTCCAAAAACCTAACCCTAAGAGATGAAGCACCAAAACTATTGGCCCCGTTTGGGTAAATTGGTGTTTCAACTTCCGGGGGACGTAACTTCGGCATACTATCTTCGTTTGGGGCTTCAAAATGGCTTCATAAGTTCAGGACCTGAAAAACTGCTAAAAATAGTAAGTTGTGAAAAAAAATGAAAGAGACAATGGTGGGGCCCCAAGTCGAATAGGCGGGTGGCCACCAATATCCACCTGGATCAACAGTTGGCACCTATAGTTCCACTGGCTACTGCAGTGCTAGTGACATCATCCACAGCTTCAGCTACAAAATCATCTACTACAATAGCTCAATATTCAGATGAGGCTAATAAAATAGTTAAAGCCATGGAAGATATGACACTACAAACAAATGAGATTAACAGATTGAAAAAAGTGACTGAAAATCTTGAAGATAACAAAAATTTAGCCCAAATCAATGCCAAAACACATGAGCAAAGGGCTAATAGGTTAAATGCTGAACTGAAGAATCTACAAAAGGATTTAACCTTGAAGGAGCCAATGTCTTATGTGAAAAACCACTTATGGAATAAATTCATTGAATCCAAAAATTATGTATGGCCCTCAATCCAAGTAATCTATGAACAAATTTTTTTATTGAAGACAGCACAAGCAAAGATTCAAAAAACCAAAGATGAGCTAGGTGCCAAACCTGAGCAGGCCCTAGAATTAATCAAGTTTCTTAACAAAAAGAACAAATAGGAGTTAGAAGAAATTGAGATCACTGATAGGACAGAGACCATCCTTGAAATAAGGAAAGTCATCACAAAGAAGAATCTAATGAAACAACTTGAAGAGAAATGTTAAAATATGAACATAGCCATAACCAAGTTTATGGTTAAATTTGAAAATTTGAGGCAAAGAGGTTTGCCTAATATTCTGGTCATAAATGATAAGCTCATGCCAGAGGAGGATTACAATAAGAAAATTAGAGATTATGCAAAGGAGCAAGTGAACAAGACAGAAGGACAAGGAATTCCCACAGGGAAAGTTTCACACAGAAGTTTTGAAGATTTGTTTTATCTACAACATGAGATAAAACACTTGTTTGTCATAGAACCAACATTTGTCAGATATACTGAGGCAGATGAGAATTTTAGAAAGGTAAAAAAGATAAAAATTCCTGATGAGGAATCTTGGGAATCACTCACTGATTTATTGTAAAAATAAAAAGGCAGAAAAAATGATAAAAAAACAGTTTGCTGATTTTTACAGTTGAGAATAGAAAATTACAGCAGTAAGATAGTTTTGACAGAGTTTAAAGAGTATTAGAGGTAAAGTGTATTAGATGAAAGAGTATAAGATCAGAAGGTAATATTTCAAAACATATTTGAAATATCTTTGCCAGCAAAGAGGACACCAAGGCAGCCAGCTGCACCTAATCTACAAACAACTTTCTATTTTATTTGGATAAATAGGAAAACTTGCTGATTTGTTAATCAACTGTCACTATTTTGTTATAAAGATATTTTATTTTTCCTTAGATAATTCCTAGAAGCATTCTAGGATATTTTATAATTTTTTTTGTATAAATACTTCACCCTTTGAAGTATTATTGTGGAATAATTTGCTAAAGATTTCTATACTCAAATTTATGTACTTGAAGGCTTTTGTGTTGCAAGTTCGAGTAGCAGACTGGATCAAATCATCTAGCATCATATTTCATGATTCATGTGATGAGCCATTGAAGTGAAGTACTTTCTACTTGTCATTGTTTATCTTCTTTGTTTCATGCATCCATATATGTGTTCCAAATTTGAATGATAATTCAGGAGTATTATTTCAAGATTTGTTAAAAGCACACTGTCTTTATTGTTTATCATTTCTATGTTTTCGGCTGATTTCTAGAGTAGGGAACCCTTAATTTCTCCCTCTTTCAAATGACCTCTGTCTACTCCTTCCTTATCTGGATCAAAGAATCCTTCATTGCTCTTTATCCCAATTCAAACCACTTCACAAATCAGCCTTCAAAGATCTTCAAAGACTTATCTATCTTGCCCTGAAAACATTTGACTTTTTGACCTTGATCCAAGTCTTGTCTGCTTGAATTTTGACTCCTTAAGCCCAATGGACAAACATATTTACCACTATCCATCTCATTAAGTGATTTTTCCTACCAAACCAAACCAAAACCAATTTGCAAAATCACAACTAGCCTAATATTTTATAAATCAAAACAAAGTTAAATCTTAAAGAGAGAGCCCTCTATGAACCCTAGGAAGGCTAGATCCTAGAGTTTAAAAGTTGGTCTGTGGTTACCTCTAGTGTTCTTTGAACTTTAAATCAAAATCTCACAGCTTAGATAATTACTAGAGTGATAACAATACCTAAGGAACAAAGAAACAAACTTGGTGCAAGGAGTCGTAAGTGTATCTTATTGGGGTTTTCAAATACCTCCAAAGCATATTGTCTATATGATTAAGTTAAGAATAAGTTTTTAGTATCTAAAGATGTGATATTTCTTGAATATTTGAAGACTGACAATGTTGTTGAGTAGTAGCTTGATTGCTTGGATATATTTGGACATGAAAAGTCATTTCAAGAATTTGATAATGAGATTCCACATCTTGAAGGGGGGGATTCCTATACTAGATCAATCTGTGGAATCTTCTTCTGAAGCACTCTCTCCCCCACATGAAGCTCTAACCACTGATGACACTTTGAGTGATGTGATTGACAGAATTGGGAGACTAAATCTTGATTCAGCCCCAACTTATTTAACTGAGCAACCTGGGCCATTCATAAAGGTTCTCCAAAATGGCTGACAAAGAGAATTGAAAGTGTTCATCCTAATGAGGTTGGAAAGAAAGGAACAAGAAGCATAACCAGATAGAATAGAGATGATGTAGACAATCCTGATTCATTGGTTGATATTGATGTTTCTTATGATTGTGAATTGAATTTGTCTACAGATTTTTAACCTTCTTCCTTCAAAGAAGTCGCTTCTCATGAAGAATGGAAAGAAACGATACATAAAGAATATGATGCCTTGATAAAGAATGGCACCTGGAAGCTAGTTGATCCTCCATTGGAAACCAAACCAATAGGATGCAAGTGGATCTACAGGAAAAAGTATAAAGCAGATGGCTCACTTGAAAAGAACAAAAACCTAGACATGTGGAAAAAGGTTTTTCACAGAAGGAAGGGATATACTTTGAGGATACTTCCCCCCCCCCCCCCCCCCAAAACAAAATGGGCTACCATCCGAGAACACTTTTCCTTGACAAATTAGAACGGTTGGAAATTCCATCAAATGGTTGTAAAAACTAATTTCTTGAATGGAGATATAAAGGAGAATTTTTTTATGCCCCAACGATAAGGATTTGTTGTGAAGGGTCAAGAAAAAAAAGTATGCAAGATTGTAAAATCCTTGTATGGCCTCAAGCAAGCACCACAAGCCTGGTATGAGATGTTAGCTGATCATCCTCTGAAACTCAACTTCAAAAATTATGATATTGATGATGCAACTTTTTTTGTCAAGAAAGTTGGAAAAAAATTGTATATCTCATCGTGGATGCAGATGATCTTTTGATGACATGGAACAATGAGAGCTACATTTCATCCATAAATAAGGAATTGAGGAAAGGTTTTGAAATGACTGACTTGGGCTATGTTCACTACTATCTTGGTATTGAAGTAACTCAACATCTAAATTTTATATTCCTCTCTCAGAAGAAGTACATTGGAGATCTGTTGAATATGTTTGGCATGAATGAATGCAATCCTCTGACTACTCCAATGGAACAGATTTTAAAGCTCACATCCATTGAAGGAAAAGAATTTTATGATGCAACAAATAATATACAACTTGTATTAATTCTCAAATACCTGACTACTACTAGACCAAGCACTTCATTTCTTGCTGGAATCCTCTCCAAGTTTGTCCAAAAGCCTTGTGAGGGACATTGGTCTGCTACAAAAAGAGTCCTAAAGTACTTGAAGGGAATTCAAGACTTAGGACTTAAATATACACCAATGGGATACTTCAGCTTGATTGGATACTTTGATTATGACTTCGATGGAGAAAGAAACTGGGGTATGTACTTTAGGTTATGCTATGAGTCTTGGATCAAGATATGTCTCCTGGAGGTCACACAAACAATCAGTTCCAACGGATTCCAAAACTGAGGAAGAATATGCGGTAGCAGCTAAAGCATCAAAATAAATTTTGTGGCTCAGGAAAATTCTGGAAGATTTGCAGGAGAAACAAGTGCATTCAAATCCTCTCATGATTGAAAACACTTCTGCAATAAAGTTTGCCAAGAACACAAAGTTGCATGATCGAACGAAGCACATCAATTCAAAATACCATCTTATTCAACTTCATGTTGAGGCCAAGACAATCCATCTATGTCGTTGTTCCACAAATGAGCAGATTGCAGACATATTCACCAAAGCGCTTGGAAGAGAGAAGTTAAAAATATTCATAATGATGCTTGGAATCACCAACATCCCTTCAGATTAAGGGGGGGGGGAATGTTGACACCTAATATTTGAGATTAGGTAATCCATGTAAAATAGTGTAAATAGATAATAAGGAGAATTGGAATATGAAGAGACACTGGGAGATGAAGAAAAATATTTTCTCCATCCATGTATATATCTATGATCAATATTAATGCAAAATCACAATTCATTTGAAGAGTTACCTCCTGGCCTGATATTCAACATCCAATAAGTGCTCTCGCTCGAAATTTGAGTAAAATAATAGGGAGATAAAATGACAATACGAGTTGAATATATATATATATATATATATATATATATATATATATATATATATATATAAACTTTTTACTCCAAAAATGGTGAATCATCCCCTGTGGTTAAAATCATCATATTGAATCTTACTGGTTCTTATAAAGTTTATTTTTGTTGTACATTTTTTTTTTGAGGTCCATTTTTAACCTCAAAGTTTCTTTGATACATACCTAATTGGATTGAACTTTTTACCTTCACGTTTACTATGTTTTTGGCTTATATATAACCAAAATTGATCATTAAATTGGAAATGATGATTGACTCGATAGTTTTCATTCTTAGCCTTCTTGGCTCGTTTCCAATTGTTCATGCACAACTTGATGAACCACTAGATCTTTTGGATGAATTTTGTGGCTTTGTCTACATTGCTATGTCATTTCTAATGAATCTTTCCTAGAGTGAATTCAAAAGGAGACTTGATAAAATGTCCAAAGAATGTCTCAAAAGGATACCTTTGTGTTGACATGGTATGGTTTTAGTCATGTTGTATATAATGCAACCACCTATCCCCAAAGCTTAGGATGATTGTTACAATATTATTGGAGTATATGAATCATTGTCTTGTTGACCAATTTTGTTTGTCTATCGATCTGTTGATGAAAAATAGTGTTCTTCTGAAGTTTGGTGTCCATTAATCCCCAAAAAGTTGACCAAAATTTCCCATGGAAGGG
The DNA here is from genome assembly GCA_034641835.2 of Pinus albicaulis. Classification (NCBI taxonomy): domain Eukaryota; kingdom Viridiplantae; phylum Streptophyta; class Pinopsida; order Pinales; family Pinaceae; genus Pinus; species Pinus albicaulis. The sequence goes on along the minus strand of CM076573.1, from coordinate 532,922,455 downwards.
AGAATCTTGATTAGATACAATAGTTGTGGATAAACCAAAATGAACCAAAACATGCTGGAAGAACGTATGTGAAATATTATCTCTAGTCACCCACTTCTTACAAGAAAATAAGACACATTTTTCTAAATCTACCCACCACCACATACAAGTAATCATGAACTTTTCTATACATTGGTAGACCGCTACAAAATCTGTAGATATATTTTCCCATGGATGAGAAGGTAAAATAAATGGAATATACAAACCTGAGTTTTTGTAACTTGGTTTTCTATTAGCACACATGACACATCCATTTACATATTTGGATGAAATTTCATTCATTCGAAACTAATAACAATAATTTTGTAACTAAGCTATTGTTTTTCCCGCTAATCTCGTGCCAACATGATTACTATGTCTTTAAATATAAGGGGGTTGGGGGACCATCAGAAATGGATTTTACTATTTAATTTTATTAGTGTTCATTGGCCATATTTGATCTTTATCCAAGAGACAATGGCCATTGGAGACAAAGTGCTAAATTATTTCCTTTGGATGTGCATGGGATGGATGTTATGCTCCATTGATGTAATAAAAAAATATGGGGGTCTGGAGGCTCTAGAGGATCCGAGAATAGTTAAATTTTATGATTATAAAAAAAATGTGGGTATTTTTCTCATAGGTTTCACCAGAGGATCATCGCATCATTTTCATAAACTCAATGTTTATGCTCCTTATTTGTCTAGATGAGTTTTTTTGGATTAGCTTGACCGACGTGGTATATTAAAGGTTGACTCTCTAATTATGGCTAGGGATCTAAACCTGCCGATGGAGGTGGATGAGATATGGGGAATAAAGTATAAGTTGGATGATTTGGGAACATATCTCAAAGAAATTCTTGGAACAAACCATGTAGTGGATGTTAGGCCATGTCCACTTCTTCCTACTTCGAAAAATGGGAGGAATGGAAGTGAAGGCATTGCAAAGAGGTTTGATAGATTTTTGGTCCACGAAAATTTGTTGGAGGACCATGGTGTGATTCATTATTGGGTTGCAGTTGCACATTTGTGTGATCATGCTCTTATTTTCCTATAGTGGCGGGATGAGTCTACCTATAGGGGTATCCCTTTCAAATTTAACCATACTTGGCTAAAGGATATTGAATTTGTCCATTTGGTTAGAGATGTTTGGTCAAATTTTCATTTTAACAAGGGGTGTTCATACGTGGAAGGAGTCTGTTGGAGACTAAACAGGGTTAAAATGAAGGTTCGTTGATGGATCAAGGAGAAAAATATAGGCCACATTAAGGAATTGAAAGAGATTGAGTTAGAACTATTGAGGTACGTTGATCCTGATATGTCGAATTATTTTCATGAGGCCACAAAATCTAGGTTTATGGATTTGGAGGGTTATAAATGAATGATCCTCAAATATCAAGGGGCAGAGTGGTGCCTCAAAATTTGTGCAATATGGATTTTAGAAGGTGATAAAAATACTAATTTTTTCCACAAATATGCCTCTCAATGCAGACGTGAAAACACTATTTGGGATCTAGAGGATTTGGAGGGATGAAAGATAACATCTCTACATGATCTACATGAGGCGACTATAAAACATTTTTGGGCACATTACAAGGAAAGGGAAGGAATTGAAATTGAAAATCAACTTAAATTCGTCTATACATATCCTTGTATTTTTAGTGAGGAGGATAATATTAATATTGGAAGGCCGATCGCTCACGACAAACTGGTTTATGTCCTAAAATATTTTTCAAAGAAAAAATGTTCGGGTCCAGATTGTTGGCATGTAGAATTCCTCATTCATTTTCTGGACCTTTTGGGGGACGATTTTTTGCAACCCACAGAATAATCTCAGATTAAATGTAAGATGTTTGGTTCTCTTAAAAAAACCTTTATTTCTTTACTATCAAAAGTTTCTATGGAAAAATCCTTGGTATTGCTCTCTGTATCAAGGATAATTTTTCATTGCACATATCCTCTTCTTAATTTGTTTTTTTTTTTAAATAGATAGATTTAGGGCATGGTTGCTATTGCTCAGGAATGTATTCCCTCGATAAAGACAAAAAAAGAGGATCTTTTTTTTAATATTAATTTACATAAGGCATACAATTGTGTGGACCGGGGTTTCCTCAAGATGATCCTTCATAATATTAGACTATCATTGGAGATTATAGAGTGGATCATGGCGTGTATCTCTTCAGCTAATTTTTCCATTTTGATTAATGGGATGCCCACAAACTTGTTTAGATCCTCTAAGGGATTAAGGTAGGGTTTCTACTTATCTTTGTTGTTATTTTTTATTTTTATCAGTGGTTTGAGAAATAATATTTCATTGGCACATCATATGGGTCAGTGTTTTTTCCTTCAAGTTACAAAGAATACAACTATCTTACATTTTTTTTTTGTGGACGATGTCCTCATTCTTGGCAAGGCATCGTTTGGTGAATTGACACTTTTTCTTCAAATTATCAACTCATTCAACCATGCATCAAGTTTATTTATGAACCATTCCAAATCTATCCTGATTAATGCTTTGTTGAATGCTAAGTGTACATCTATGATTGTTGTTTCCTTTAATGTTAATTTGGTCTTGTTGGGGAATGGTTTCAAATACTCTAGTTTCATTTTAAATCCAAATAATTATGGAAACCGAGATTAGGCCTAGTTTATTGAGAAATTATGAACACAAATTGAAAATATGGGCACATAAACAATTTTCAATTGGTGGTAGACTGATTTTAGTCCAATCAATCCTTCAAAGCATTATTGTATATTGGATGAATTTATACATTCTACCTCACTCCAACTCAAGAAGATAATGCTATCATTTATAATTTCATTTGGGCCGGATCATATGATGTTAAAAAATTTCATCTCACTAGGTTGGATGAAATTTCAAAGCCTATGATGGAGGGTGGTTGGGGCATGCTGGATATTGAAAATTTTGGTTGGGATCTGGGTGTAAAAATTTTGTGGAGGGACTTATTTGGTTCTAGAATTTGGTAGGACATCATTCATGATAAATATCTAAAAAATATATCTATGGAGGCATGGATTAAAGGCGAGGCTCAATCTCCTATTTCAACCTCATACATATATCTTAGAATGATGAAAATTAAAAAAATGGCTCATTGGAAATATGCCGCTGGCAGACTAGTGAGGGATCAAATGTGGAGATTGGTACCGACCCAATTATGGGTTTTAATGGAATTTTCATCTTGCCTATTTCTCTCATCCGCCATATTCAAAACTATGGTATATAACATATCAACCAAATTTGGGTGGATTCAGACCCTCATTTTACATATCCTATTTGAATTAATTCAAGTGACCTGTGCCTATATGGGGATTTGGATGGGATATAGGACAATTACATACAAAATACTATCATGGCAGGTGTGTTGGTGGATTTGGTGCACGAGTGTACCAATCCACAATTTCTTAAGAGGAGTGGCTATTTCCTCTTAAGTTCCTAGTCACATGTAGATAAATACGAGAGTCAGCAGGTTAGTGAACATGCCATAAAATAAAACATACTAGATAATGAAATAAAATTCATATTTATAAATAAAACAAAATTAAACTATAAAAATAACACAAAATCTCTTATAGAGTCAAACAACACAATAATACGAACGATGGCGCTTACGTACCCTCTTATTGAGTGCTATTAGGAATAAAGGATGAAACGATTACCCACTTGATAAGGGGCCCTTAGAACTATGGAGTTCTAAGACCCAATGCAAGGATGTCTTTACCTCCAAGCTAACTTGGCGCAAAGTCCCTATCTCTACTCCGAAGGATTGGATTTGTTGGATGGCCAACAACTGAATCCATTCTATCTCTACTCCAGATCACACATTGCTGGATTGCTTGAAGCAATTTTGGCCAACATAACAATGTGTTCTCCCTTTGTTCATCTCTTGGTGGCCTTTTATAGAAGAATTCAAAATCTCATTCCATCCCTTGGTACATTGATGGATGGTGACCCAAGAGAGGTGGATGATTCCATTGTGTCCCACATTATTTCATTGTGTGCTCCCTTGAGGTCCTAAGGAGGCTTGGGCACCTGTCCTTGGGCAGCCTCAAGTGTGCGATCAATTTCTTGGAGTGTGCCTTGTGGTCCCAGAAAGTGACTTTCACCACTCTCAGGTCCGCCCGGATTTTTTAGGGAAAGCCGCGCAAAGGCGTGCCTATCGAAGAAAAATTCGCATGGAGGTGCATTCTTCTATGGTCTTGAGTGCACAATTTGATTTTTCTTCTAGATCTTAGATATTTTTTAAATTCTTCAGATTCTCTAATGTGCCTCAACCCTGTAAATCCTTCTGCTTGAAATTTAATAATGTCATATTTTCTTGTCCAATTTTCCAATGATAACAATTTCCCCCTAATGTGTGATGTCTAGGAAGAACTGTATAGCCAAAATACATTATAGTTTCTTTTCTATGTACTGTGCAGAGAGAGAGAGAGACCTACATGTAACACAAAGTTGGAAACACCTTACACCGAGTCAAAGAGCGACCATGTCTTGTGGGAAACTTGCAAGAAATGGTATAATACAAAAAATACAAATTTTCTATGAGGCGTGAACGTCCCATGCTCGTGATGCTTTGGCTAGTTAAACAAATCTATTTGACAGATACAAATTCTGTTTGTGTCACTAGTATGGTAGTGATTTTCTCATTGAAGACGACAATTGATGACACCCTTAGGGGCGTTTTTTCTTTGACAATAGGTGGAATGTGGTACCCATATGCATAAATTTTTATGGCATATAAATGCGCATCATACACATGGGTGTATGACTGGGACCTTCCCGTGTAAGCATTGCTGAAAGAGATGCTTATAAAGGCACAAGTCTTCGACGAATTTGATCAAAGTGAAATGGTTGTAAGGTATGATACCATCTTGACATGAAAGCTTGTGTTGTAGCCGAATGTTAGGAGGATCAATGACATCTGTGGGCTATGATGTCTCCCACAGTGCCACCCAAGGATGTTCCTCTTGTGGTGAGGGGGGATCCATGGTATTTCTTCCTTTTTGGAAAATAAGTGTTGATGTCCACAAAAAGGAAGCCTCAACTGAATGAGAGAGTTAATTATGCAAGGGATCAAGATCCTGGATGTGATAGGTTTAACATAGGCATGATGGCGAGGGGTGACTGAAAACTGATGATCGAGATTCAGTGGCCCAAGGTTGGAGTATAAAAAGCATCTTGGTGGCAGTCATAACTATTTCTCAAGGGGAAATCCCTGGAGTCGGTAGGATGTACAGGGTGGGTATACATTGGTTCTGAATGTCATGGTGGCTTATGCGTGAAGGGCGTGATACTCCGACCAAGGGTGACCAGGGACTGCTACCATGGGAGAAAACATGGATGGATGAGTGGGGGAGATAGTGCACCATTTGCGGTCTTTGTACACTTACCAAAATAATGAAATAATGGGGTTGGTTTGTGCCAAACACAGAGATGGGTGCCCCAACACATGAAAGTGTTCGTTCACTGATGATGTGAGGAAGGTTTTTTACTGAGGGTGGGGGCCCCATTGGTTGGTCTCATGTGTGGGGTTGATGAAGCAGATGGAAAATGTCATAGATGGGCTATGCTGATGGAGGTATGGTAAGCCAAATGCAAGGCGCAGTGGTGCGCTTTCGATCTGATTGCAAAACCTGGTAGTTCGGGAAAGGGGTTTTATTTCAATATGGTAAAACTTGACCCGATGGATGGTGGGTGAATGGGCATGTAGTGATTCCCGGACTAAAGTGGTATGGCCATGACGTCATGATTTTTGTGATATATGGTCTACTTGGAGTGACGGGTGCCATGGAGGGGAGGCTATACCGACCAACAAGGATGATTATCATGTTACAGGTGGGGAGATGATAAACATGGTCAGGTGCTTGGAACCTATGGTTAATTTATTGTGGAAAAATGATGTCAAGATATGCAGAATTTTTCTAGGACTCTATCATCCTGAGGGTATAATGATACCTGCTCTGGTTCTTTCAATGGATGGAGTGATGGATGGTTTTCACAATACCTGCAACAAAATACCCCAAGTGAAAGCATCTTCTTCGTTCAAATCGCAAAAATACATGCTTTGTTCAAATCATGAAAATCAATGCAAACACGCATGGTGCCCTATTTTTTCATGACGGGAACAGGGTTGGAAACCCAAGATGTGTAAGTGATAGGTTAGATAAACCCGACTTTGTGAAGCTTGTCAATTTATCATTTTATTGCTTCTGCCTTGGATGGGTGTAGTTGACGTTGTTTCTGGCGTATTGGTGGTACGTCAGGCCAGGTGTCAATATGGTGCTCTACGATGGTGGGACTCAGGCCAAGAATCTCTGAGTAGTCCCACACGAAGATATCTCTATACTCATGTAGCAATTGGGTATAAGAGGTTATTTCTTCTAGTGAAAATGCTGACCCCAGTGAGATTTCTTCGACCTTTCTAGGGTTTTGCTATATGTTCACCTTGACAGTAGGTGAAATGTTTGACATGTTTCCTTCCTCGAACGCATCGGGCACCGAGATGGGGTTTTTGAACCAAACAAATTTCCATGATGGGAGGAAATATTTTGATTCAATCGCATAAATCTCTTGTTCTTCTGTCTTTTCAGGACTGAACACTTTTTGTGGGAGAAAAAGCGAGTGTTGATGCTTTGCATCCCATGGATAATCTGGGTCCGTCATGGCCTTAAGGATTCCTTGTCTGAATGGAAGAGGGATCATAAGGGGGATCGATTCTACGCAAGGTTGTGCAAAAGAGGTTCAGTCCATGCGGAACTAGTTGATAGACATGAAAAGGATTCCATCTTCGATGTGGTGGAACCAGACATGATTGACAGAGTGCATACAAATTGGGTTTGCACTGTTGTAGGTACATCTACTCTCGTAGTTGCAGTTGACTCGACGCCTATGGAAAATGAGAAGAAAACCAGAGTCATAGTTCCGATACATGATGATATGAATCGTATATGGTTTATCGTGTCGTTGGCGTTTTGTGGGGGAAGAATTTCCGTGATGGGAGCTTGCGTGAGCGCAAGGCTAGATCCATCGTTAGGGTGGGCACTTTCTGGTAGGTGGAAGTTGTGCCTGGTACAGAGGGGCCTAAATGTTTCCATTAGTGGGCACGCCTCTAGTTCATGGTTATGGCCTGTGCAAATGGTGCATGGTACCAATATGCCAACTGAGTAGATTGTGTGGGAACCAACACTTCTCTTCGTCCTAGAAGTGGACGCTCATAAGGGATCAGACGTAGAGGAGGAGGCTCTCTGCTTCCAATTTTCAAGTTTTTACCTTGGGTATGTCTAGCTCTCTTGGGGAGTGTAGACTTAACGCCGCTCTTACCACTCTAAATTTTGGGAGATGATCACATTTAATTGTATGATGAAAGTTTGAACAAATTTGGCAATAGTTGTGTGTAATTTTATCTTGGTTATAGAGGTGTCTTTTTGGAAGGGAAGAGACTATGCGAAAGCTATTTACGAGGTGCTTCAACTCTTTACAATTGACCCCGTGGCCCATCAGGTCGCATAGTCCGCATGTTATCCTAGGTTGAACCTGGGTCATGTTTGGTTGACGCGCCTTCCTAACTTGCCAATTATGCTGACATGGGTGTGGAGTAAACTGCCTGGGGGAATTTTTCCTTCCATGTTGGTTGTTGGGTCCTGAATTGATAAGGTCCTGATGTTTTGTCTCTAATAGATGTATCATGTCAATTATAGGACGTACTCGCGTGATATAGGTACAACGTTGCTCATGGTGATTTCCTCGACATACCAGGAAAAACATCTTGGATATGGGGTTCTCGTCCTGCTCATTTGATTGCGTGACTGGGTACCAGCGGCGTAGCGCTTCTAAGTTAGGGAAAGTGGTGACCACATGATTAGGTGTGTTACAAAATGCACATGTTGGTATTCTCTGCAGAGGGCGGTTGGGGGTGACTAAGGGTTCCCTGATTGGTCATTTTTCAACTGACAGGAAGAGGATGGATCTACTCATCACATCTTCTTGAGTTTTCAAGTTGCTCATGGATTCAGAGTCAGAGCCATCTTCTCAGGAGAGGTGAACTATGGCTGAGCGCAAACTAGCTAGTGCTAAGCAAAATTGAGGGATGTAATGGCACTGTTGTAAAGTGTGGTTGTCAGTACATATTGGGCATGCGAATTGTGCCGCTCGCAAACCAAAATATTAAACACGATCTACTGGATACCACCTATGGATGAGTTCTGGGGCTACACACTCTTCGATGAAGTGGCCACGTTCATTGCACAGTGCGCAACGTATGATAGGAGGGGGGGAGATGATTGGGAGTCTTTCATGCAGCTGTCGTTCCTCTTGTAGGTATAGAATGACGTGAGGTTCATCTCCAGCTGATTGGATGGAGGGATCCTCTTGATAGGATTGCTCAATGGCATGTAAGGCGACCTTGTATCACAAAATATTTGGGCAACGATAGGTGTAATGCCCATAAATGCCACAAAAAACACATGCGTGGTTGGTATGCAATTCCTTGCCTTGATTTTTGGTGGCAGGTTCCTTTTTACGGGAGCTTGTTGCCACGATGTCTACTGCAGAGCTAAGGAGCAGTTTTAATTCGTCCAACTCTGGGCAGGTGTGGGTAGGGTGGCCTACTACGTCGCATATGGCACAGGGCAGCGATTCCCGTTGCATGGTGGGATTCTCTGCCTTATTTCCTCTTTTATTGGTTGTAATAATCCTACTTAGCCCTTGCTAAGAGGAATATTAATTTTTTTTTTAATTTATGTTGCATGAATAAATAAATAAAGGAGGACATGTAAAACTCTTGAAAAGGCTGAATAAATCAATGCCCATGTGAACAAAGATAAATCAGGGCCATGTAAATAATCACTTGCAGGTGTGAAAGAGGTTTGAGTTGAAGACTGGGTCAACCTTGACCAAATCTATAGTGCTGTCTAGGTTCAATGCATCTCCAAAAAGGGACAGCGCAGTTCTAGAAGGAGGCCTCTCATGTGAAAAGGGGCAACTCATCAAAGTGGTTTAGGGTTTGTAAAGGATTTTCATCTTATAAAAGGATAGGGAGGGCAATAAGAGAAGGTTGTTGATTGATCATATTTATGAGTATTTGTCTGCTTAGACAAATACCATTCTCTGCTGTTTAGTGGAGGATTCTACTTGGAATTCCTATGCAGGGATTTCAACTCTTCCTTTGAGGGTTCTTGGAGGAGTGTTTTTTTGAATTGATCCACTATCAGGCTTGAGGCCAAGCTCTACTTACATTGGTAGCGCTGATCCATTGACGGTTTTGCTGCCTCTGCAAGCTGCATCAAGTGGGAGTCTAGATCTGTAGATATCTAGTGTATTTTGAGAGCCTCTTCTCATGGAGTGTGTATTTTAACCTCCTGGAAGAGTGTCTCTTCTCTTTGTACTTCAGATCTGCAATTTTGTAGTGGTTATCTATGTCATTTGAGCTACAACACTGTTCATCTTGATGGACTGCGTTATTTTGGTGTGAGGCTCTTCATGGTATTTTGCTCATAGTTTAGATCAAAGATCTCTAGTGCTGGGCTTGCCTTCCACTTGGTGATCCATGGATTATCTTGCTGATCCATGTCATATTTAGATCTTATCCATTGTAATGAAATTTTATATTCAGAAATTTACTGCAAAAATTTCTAGATCTGCAATTTGTTTCTCAGATCTACTCTTATTTATGCATGCTTTTGCCAAAATTCCAAGGGGATCTTGAAGATAAAACTATCTAGTTTCTAGATCTGAAATAGATCTGATTTTTTGTCCACAGATCTACCCTAGATATGATTTGTAACTTCCAGCTGCTGAAGCTTCTTAAAAATAACGTTGTTGAGCCATTTTCTGCAAATACACATCTGTTCTAGCTCTCTTTTCTGAAGATTTCTTGCTATCTTATCTCATTCATTCTACTATATATTGAAAGAGCTTCATTATAATGATAATTTGTTGCTGTATTACTGAAATATGAACCTCCTTACTGATCTCCTCTAAATATATGATAAAACTGCACAATTCCTGAAGCAGTGTTTGCATTTGGCTGCAACCTTCCTCTTTGGGTGCTTTTTAGCTAGTCTAGTTTGTGGGAGATCTGTTTAGTATGTCTAAACTGATTTTTTTTATATGAAATTCCATACATGAGACCCATACAGCATAAATAAGAGGAACCAAGTCCTGATCTGCATTTCTGTTGCACATTTTTCCTTATACAACGTTTTTATTGAGCACATTGTTGATATTCCTGAAAAAGGGATATTACATTGGTGTTCTTGGTCGTAACCATTGGCTTTGTGATGGGAATTTCCTTGGGAGGGTCATTTGCGACAATCTCTTGAACAATTGGGGCCTGCTCAGGATTGAGGGGGACTAACCCTGTAGAGGTGATGTGCGTGACTCCCATTGTGGTAGGTGGGACTAGGTACCAAACTGGGATTGAAAATGATAAGTTTGGTAGGGCCACCATGGCCATGACCTGCTACAACAAAAAAATAGCTGGGGGGAAGAGGAAAGGAGTTTGGGATGTGGAATGGGCTAGATAGGCTGTCGTGGCTGAGGAATTGGTGTCATTACTGCTCGTCTCCATGTGTTGATTGACTTCAGTGCTAGATGAGGACATCACGCATACCGGAGCCTCTGTGACATCAGGTGATGACTCATGTATAACAGGGGGATCTCCTAGGAATGATCCAAGGATGGATGATGACTTGAACTGGCTGGGGCCATATTCTTGGTACCGTGTAAGCGTTTTGACAGATGTGTCTACATAGGGTAGGATAACATCAGTATTAGTTAGGGGTAGCTTTTCGCTATATGTCAATTGGTCGACAATAATGATGTGATCCTCATGGGGGAAAATCATAGTTTGGAAGATGGAGGAGGCTATGGCTAACATGGCATACATATAACTCCAACCAAGGAGTATATTGTAATCCAGTTGAGCATCCAAGACTTTAATGTCTATAAGGATCGTCTTACTGGCTAAGCACACCTGGAATTTTTGGTAGAGAGTGACGGGAGCTGAAGGGCGTTCATCGTATGCTCTAAGCGTGATGTTTGATGGATTTAGTTCGGGAGACCCTAACTTCTTCCAGACGTTCTTTGACATGATGCATGTGGATGCACTCTCGTCAATGATACATCGGTGAATGGTGATGTTCAGAACTGACACTGGTATCTGGAAGGCGACCATCGAAGGAATCCTAGGGGTGGCTTTGTCTAAATCAAAATCCATTAGGTGCAAATCGACAGGGTCGATGGCACCTAATGCAGAAATTAAGGATTTTATTTTCTTTGGGCATGATTGTAATACCTCCAAAGCTGACATGGCAGCGGGAGATTGAGCTAGATCATCCACAATGCTATAGTTATGGGCCTCTTTGGAATGGTTTCCTGCCTGCCTAGTTGGTCCCTTAGCCATTTTTGGAAAGGGTTCAATAGGCATATTTGATATGGTCAAAGGTGTTGTTGGTGCACTTATACTAGCCCCTAACAAATTGGTGTCTGGTGGGGTATCATAATTTTGGTTCTGTGTCTGAAAAAACATTTCTTTGCTAGTCATGTAGATTTCGTTTTTGTTTTTTCCAGAATCATCGAGAGTTGTTTTCTGCTGTTGGGTGCTAACTGTCCCTTGATGGGGGGAAGGCTGTTGCATGAATGCTGTCTACTGTGAGGATCCCCCTTGCCCACAGTTACCTTGCAACTTATTTAGCTCAGGGATGTCGGGATAGTGGTGAGTGTAATGGCTGTACTCACCAAAGATTGAACAAGAGTGGTTCGTTTGAAGATTCGCCCTCTTGTTCTGCCCTTGGGAGTTGCTTTACTCCTGGTTTTGATTTCGGTTGGAGTTGCCTCCAGCCTGAGACCGTGGAGGGAATTGTTGATTGTTTCCCCCCATGTCCAGGATTTCCTTTAGGCTTCTTTTTTCCTTTTTTCCTTGCTGCGTTGGGAGGATATCCCTGATTCTTCTAATTGTATGGTTGGCGTGGTTGTGATTGGGAAGGTTGCATAAAGTTAACCTATGCATTATTCTGCATGGGTTGGTTTTGCACTGGGGACTGGGTATATTGAGGTCCTTGTCCCTGGTTTATGAATGAATATTGGGGGGGAGCTCTTCCGTCAACGTGTCTAGCTGCGTACTGGGTTCCCTGAGTCGGAGGATATGGACCTCCCTGCTGATGGTGGTACAATGATGCCCTATTGGTCAAATTTTGCGGAGGTGCATGATGACTCTAGTAGCCCAGTTGCTGGATGCTCTAGTTAGAATCATATGCATAACTGGGGAACTGAACGCTGCTGCTTAGGTGATTTTGAGTCAATGACCCAATCAAACCATCTACAGAGTTCGATGCACCTAGAAATTATTTGTAAGTTTGCAGGCGCGGGGCATTAAGCAGGATATTGTAAATATATCCTCACTGCGTATAGATCAGCTCAATCTGTTGGGCCTTGCTAATGGCGTCCTCTTCAAATATGGGCTTTTGAGTAGCCACATCCTTTGAAATCTCCGCGGTGAGAGTTTTCAGGAACAGCTCTAACAAAACTCGATCGTCAAGTTTGGCTTTGCACAAACTACGACACCACCACCATTCGTGGAGATGGTTCAAGATATGGATGACGAGTGTCTACCTAAAGTGGGTCAGTAATTCCATTACATAATCGTGGTGGATGGGTAACTGAAAATAGGTTAGGAACGCAATATCGAGGGTGCTAAAATTTCCATGTCTAGCAGATGGTTTCTCCACATACCATTTTGCAGCTATTCCAGTTAGGGTGCGTTGAAATAGTCTTAGTTGAATAGTATCGTCAATGATGCTGTTCGACAAACACCACAGGTGGAAAGTCATAACATGATTTCCAGGGTCTTCTTCTTTCTTCCATTCGAACTTTGGAATGTATGAAGGGAGATTTGTGAGCATAGGTGGCCATGTAGGGTTGCGTGCAATGGGGTCGTTTGTCAACTTGGTTAAATCTGGTAAGTTTAACAAAGTTAAGAAAGGTGATTGCGAATTGAGAGCCACTACACACTATGAAGACACAGTGTTCTCGTTAGGTATAGGGTATGTACCCTGCTGTGCGTTCACCTGGCTTCCCGAATGGGTAGCGCTCCTCTACCCCCAGGGGTTGTGGGAGGAGTGGTATGTGGTGACCCTGTGGGGGTGTTCACCGGTGTGGCATTGGGTGAATGACTAGGGTTCCCAACTAACGATGACCCAATAAAGGATGAACCAATAAGGGTGTCTGTGTTTCGTCTTTGATGCCTAAATGGCGAAAGACTTGGAACCCCTCTCGGTAATGGGGGGAGGTCCAAAAGACGTCTAGATTGACGAAATCCCATTGGTTTCGTTCTGGCATCGACTAGGTATGGTTTTGGAAATATTTGAGAGGATAGAGATTATAATCAAAGAAAAAATCCGATCACATACATAAAACAAAGCGAAAATGAAAGATAAATTTTCCCTTTAGATTAATCTTATGTGACTAGTCAATCAAAAAATATGGTTTTTGTTGTTTTTTGCATATGATACTCAAATCCTAGAATACCTAATCATCCTCACAAGCTCAAATGTAACTGGGCCTTTATAATATATCTTGCGAATGCTGGCACAACATCCCGAAAGAATTGGCAACACCCCCAGTCAACCGAAGAAAATCGACCAAGGTAAGGGTAGAGGATCTAGTGCTGCCTGCATCGTCACCTATAGGGAAGGATGCCCTAGTTTTGGCCACTAAATACCATCGTTCCACGTGAGCGTTCGAGTCTTGAGCTTCTTGGTAATTCAGCTACCAATACCGAGTATTAGACAGGTCAGGTAGCCCTGAATAATACTACATGCACTGGGCCTAAGCTTAACCCCCTCTGAATCGGCTCTCTGTGGCGCTTGAGTTTTCTTTGCCGTGGGCGGATAGACGGATTTAAAAGTTCCCTAAAAATTTAAATTCTATGTTTGAAGATGTAAACTAACCAAGGCAGCTTATGGGATGCCTACCCCCTTGGTCCTAACTTAAACTATAAATTCTCTTGTGGCCCCTGTGGGGAGAGTTTAATGAGTTTAGTTAAGTTATTTTTAGGTGGCTTTGATTCAATTAAGGTTTGAATGTGTGTGAGAAAGAGGTGAAAAATCACATAGTTTTAACATGTGTATATGTGGTGATCCTCTTCAAAATCCCCTATTAAACTACGTTTGGTTGTTCCTTGCTCAAAAGCAAAACATATGCGGATATGGGCCGCTTACAATGTTGCCTAGTTAATCTAAATGACCAAATATAGGGAGATGATAAATTATCAGGAAAGAGTGTTCATATGATTTCCTAGGATCATCCAAGGGTGCAAAGGCAACATAGATTACTTGCTCTCTAAGGATAATTAAATCCTAGTCCCAAATCCTAATGCCAAAAATTGAACTAAAATTAATGAATTTAAACTAGGAAAAAAGAAAAATTAGCTAAGCTTGTGTGGACTAGGGCCACTTACTTTGGCTAATTACCTATGTGTTTTTTGGTTTCTAAATTCGCAAAACATAAATTATTTCAGAATGCAAGTTAATTTCCCCCTACTTAAACTATGTGTTTACTTTGCGAAAATAAACTTGAAACTTTAAAACTATCACCTAAACTACTGAAATGCAACCAAGAGTGAGTTTTAACAAGTCATGGGACACTTCACACAGCGCTGGCAGACTTATTATGGGATGATAGTCACTTTAAAAACAAGAAATGAAGGGAAAAAGAAGAAATTTTCTGCCTCTGGTTTCCGCACGCAAAAGTCTCACACATGCATGAAGTCTGTGTGCAGGTCACTGCTGAACGCGTGCAGTCGGGTGCGTCTATCTTTGTAAAATCTGCGCAACTTTCCTACAACAAATTTTTGGAGCTTCTGAGCTTCGACCTCTCACTGAGGGTGAATAGGCAGAGAAGAAGAGAAAAGGGGTTGTTCAAGCCAAACTCTAGATAAAATAAAGAGGTCTCTCCAAAAGGCACAACCACATTAACTAGGAAGTAAAATCAGCAGAGTCGCCAATCCCGTGTTGGTGTATTTGGTGCACAAGTGTACCAATCCACACTTGCTTAAGAGGAGTAGTTGATTCCTCTTATGTTCCTGGTCACAGGTAGATAAATACGAGAGTCAGCAGGTTAGTGAACGTGCCATAAAGTAAAACATACTAGATAATGAAATAACATGCATATTTAGAAAGAAAACAAAATTAAACTAAAAAAATAACACAAAATCTCTTATAGAGTCAAAAAACACAATAATACGAACGGTGGTACTACGTCCCCTCTTATTGAGTGCTATTAGGAATAAAGGATGAAACGTTACCCACTTTCGAAGGGGCCCTTAGAACTATGGTGTTCTAAGATACAATGCAAGGATGTCCTTACCTCCGAGCTACCTTGGCGCAAAGTCCCTCTCTCTACTCCGAAGGATTGGAGTTGTTGGATGGCCAACAATTGAATGCCCTCAATCTCTGCTCTGGATCACACACTGCTGGATTGCTTGAAGCAATTTTTTCCAACATAACAATGTGCTCACCCTTTGTTCATCTCTTGGTGGCCTTTTATAGAAGAATTCAAACTCTCTTCCCTCTCTTGGTACATTGATGGATGGTGACCCAAGAGAGGGGGATGATTCCACTGTGTGCCACATTATTCCATTGTGTGATCCCTTGAGGTCCTAAGGAGGCTTACGCGGCTGTCCTTGGGCAACCTCAAGTGTGGGATCAATTTCCTGTAGTGTGTCTTGTGGTCTCAGAAAGTGACTTCTTCCACTCTCAGGTCCGCGCAAATTTTTGAGGGAAAGTCACGCAAAGGCACGCCTATCGAAGAAAAATGCGTGTGGAGGCACATTCTGCTATGGTCTTGAATGCACAATTTGATTTTTTCTTCTGGACCTTAGAGATCTTTTGAATTTTTCAGATTCTCTAATGTGCATCAGCCCTATAAATCCTTCTTCCTGACATTTAATAATGTCATCTTTTCTTGTCCGATTTTACAGTGATAACAATAGGTATTACTTTAAATGAGGAGGATGGCATTTCACATGGGTAGGGAAGACTGTTTAGGGTCAAATTTAGGTCAAATATGATTAGAATTTTATTTCTTGTCTACAACATTTGAATGGTGAATATGGTTGGTTTAACAAAATACGGTCCTAGAATATTATGTTCAAACTTAAGTGCTTTGGATGGTTAGCCTAGAAAAACAAAATTCTAATGTGGGATAATTTCTGTTGTTAGGGTTTTAAGGGGATAGGAATATGTATTTTATGCCAACAAGTAAAATAATATGTGGCACATATATTTCTTAATTCCCCTTCTCATTTTCCATTTGGACTATAATATTAAACCATTTAAAATCCAAGCAACATGGGATCCTTTTTCGATGGAATTATGTGTGAGGGGATGGATGCAGGAATAAAAGGATTATAAGACTCTTACATTTTATATCATGTGGGGGATCTAGCATTGAAGGAATGCATGCATATTTGAAGACAAAGCATCAAATATTTTCGGTATATGCATGAAAATTTGTGCTTATTTCATGGAAATTGGGCTAGTGGAAAAACACAAAAGACTGAGGTATATCCAACAGGTGAATTTATATTACCCAGTGGGGTTTTTTTGATGGTGTTGCTAATCATAATACATGAAAATGTGGTGGATACATTGTTATCTATCTGGGCACGTATTTCCATTTCATTTGATCCGGTGGAGCTGGGTCCAATTATAGGGTAGAAATTATAGCTTTATGGGGTGTTCTAGTTTGTGCAAGATGGCTAACAATAGAGAAAATTGATTTGGCGATTCAAAAGTGGTGATTGAATGGGTTCTAAAGAATTCATCATTTGGGCCGCCATCTCTCTCCTTCTAGATGAAGAGAATAATTTCATTACTGGTCCTATTCAGTGAGATTCACTTTGCTCATATATACAGGGAGAAAAATGGAATGGAAGACACTTTATCAAAGGTTGGACATCTACACAAGCCATGACAGATCAACTATGTGTCCTACATCAATGATTGTTTTCAAGAAGCTAGAATTATTCATTTCTCTTAGTTACTTTTCTTTTTGATGTTGTATATTGGACAATTTTATTTTTACTGTTAATAGGTTAATGTAAAATTGGATTATGTTGCGGTTTTGGAATATATTTTGGATGTGATGGGAAGGGCATATGATTAGTATGATAAGGGTATAAATTTCATTATAAAATTTTCTATTAGGATGGATATGATGCAAACTCATGAATATGTAAACAATATTTTATCCTTAATATAAACTTTGTTGGTTTTTTTCTTACTAAAAAAAACTAAGCTATTGTTTTTCCTACACCAAAATGACTAGAAACGAGAGAAGTATGCACTTCTCTGATTACATGCATTATTTCATCCCATGGAATACAAAATTAACCAAGTTGATATAACATTCTACCATGAATATGATAATATAATTCTTTTACTTGAGTAACATGGATCAATGTTTCATATATATATCTTTGAAATCTTCATCTCTAGGACTTTGCTTGATATAAATTTCATGAGGTAAAGAACCGTGTTGTAAAAAAATGGATACAATAATAGGTGGCCTTGAAAATATATCAACAATTTTGTTTTGTGTGCATTTCTTATAACTAAAGACCAAATTGAATTACTAAAATAATATCATCCATTGGAAATGGCATGATTTTTGTAACTTGGATTGTGATTGAAGATACTGTGAAGGTTGGTGATCCATTTGGACAATTATCTTTTTTCCCATCAAATAATGATTCCACTTCTTCACACTTTGAAGTGAAACATACAATTATTTATCATAGGTAGTATAGCTTCTTATTGCACTAGTGAAGAATCGTAACAAATTGGTTTGCTTCATTATATTAACACTACTCCCATGGAATAGTCACTTGCATAATTTTCAATCTTGAATTATTGTTGTAAATCTGACAATCCCAAATTTGGGACTGTATTGATTTTCTCTTTCAAATTTTCGAAGGATTTTTGTTGTTTCCCTCCCCATTGAAAGATCTGCTTAATACTCGTTAAAACATGTAAAGAAGACACAATAATTGAAAATTTAGTAATGAACTTCCTCCAAGACTGTATTTCTCCTAAATTCTGTTACGCTATTTGGCTTAGACCATTTCATAATGACTTCAACTTTAGAGGGAATAATTATCATTCACCACCCCCTATTATTAGCCTAAATAATCTAAAAATGGTTTATCAAATTCACATTTTTACATATTTAGACAATTTTTACTTTTCAAAACATCTAATACTTTCTTAACATGCATTACATGGTATTCCTAGTTTTCATTGAAAATCATAATATCATCTAAGTAAAATATTTCAAAATAATCTATGAATGGCTTAAATACATCATTCATAACTTTTCTGAAAGTGGCATGAACATTATAAAGCCCAAAGGGAATAAATCTCCACTCAAATAGACCCTGTTCTATTTTAAAATTAATTTTCCAAATATTGCCTTCAGAAATTTTGATTTAATGATAACCACTTTTGAAGTTTAACTTAATGAAATAGATTGAATTCTTAAATTTATCTAAAAAATCATCAATATAATGTAAAGGGTAATGGTTCTTCACCATGATCTTGTTCAATGCTCGAAAATACAGACACATTCTCCAGATACCATCTTTCTTTGGCACCAACACAATGGGTGATTTGCATGGACAAGCACTTGGTCCGATGACTCCTTTCTAGAGAAGCCTTTAGACTTTAATTTTTATTTATTCATTCCCAATCACTATTAAATTATACATGCCAATGTTAGGAAGAGATACATTGCTACAATTGGGTCTCATGTTCTATCTCTCTCTTGGGAGGTGATCCTTTAGGTTTGTGAAACACTTTATCATAGTTAAAAACAATATTAACTAATTCATCTTTATGTTTTGGATCACATTCTTTCAAAGCATTGGATATCATCATCCTTAGATTTTACAATCACAAGTACAATACTTTTGATAACATTTACCAATATTTTCATCAATTCTTTGGTAACAAGAGATAAATTGGTCATTCGTTGGGCTCTCATGATATACTCAATCTTATCTTTTATAAGATGATACTTTTTTTCTCCTTATAGAAGATAGTTTTTTTATCATACAAATATGAAATTCCCAAACAATTCCACAAATACCAAGTGGTATGACATCTAAATATACCTCAATTTGTCTTCATTTAATGAGTTGTCATGGTATACTCAATCCCTTCTTTTATAAGATGATACATGTTCTCTGTAGGAATTTGCAAGGTAAGTTCCGTAGATCAAAAACCAAAGGTCACCGCTCATAAACAAATCACAAATCAATACACCAGTATTATCACATGATTAAAACCCTTGAAGAGGGAAACAGTCCACGGCCTAAGCCAACGCAGCCACTTCAGGTAATTTATTAATATAAAAAGAGAAGTTACATATGTTTCTCTCATAAAGGGGTTGCCGGAAAAATGACCCTCCATGCTCTTTAAATAGAGATCATGGACCAATCGAGTGTTAAGCCACAAATCAAGTGTCGTTAATACTGAGGAGAGAGTGAACCGTCATATCACTACAAATCATGACCGTCAGATTATAAGTTACAAATGTACATAGTAAAGAAACACACTTTACCTAACTCTACACTAGACTAAGTTATTCTTAACTATTTCCTATTTGTCGGAATATCCTAACATCTCCCCTTAAGAACAACTTGGGATAGGATTGAAGGATTTGTAAAGGTGACACAAAAGGAGCCTATTTCCTATGTGTCGAAATATCCTATCATCCCCCCTTAAGAAAAAATTGGGATAGGATTGAAGGATTTACAAAAATGACACAATAGGAGAAGGAAGGAGGCATTAGAGCCTATCCCCACTTAATGACAACTTTCCTGAACTCCAAGCATGGATCGAAGTTTGGTAAACTTCGCTTCTGTGAGATCCTTTTTAAAGTATCGGCTACTTGATTATTGGTTGGACAATACTTCACTTCAAGAACATGATCATGAATGAGCTTTCTGATGAAGTGTATGTGGAGTTCATTGTGTTTCATACGTTGATGCTAAACTGGATCTTTACATAGCTGAATGACACTCTGATTATCACACCAAAGTGTAGTTGGATGCTGCTGATGAAGACCAAATTTAGATAGGATCTCACGAAGCCACATGGATTGCTTACTGGCTTCAATTGCACCATGATACTCTGCTTCGGTCGAAGAAAGAGAGATGGCACTTTGTTTCTTAAAAGACCAAGTAATAGGTCCTGAACCAAGAGTGAATACATATCCTGCAGTAGAATTTCGATCATTAGGGTCACCAGCCCAATCAGAATCAGTGAAACCAATCAACAATGGAGATGCCCCTGCACTGTAATGAATCCAGAACTGAAATATACCTCGAATATATAGAAGTATTCTTTTAGCTGCTTTCCAGTGACTTTCATGAGGTTGGTGCATAAACCGAGCAACAAGACCAATGACAAAGGAAAGGCCAGGATGGGTATGGGTTAGATACAAAAGTTTACCAACAAGTTGACAGTATAAGGTAGCATCAAATTCAGGGGTAGTACAAGTGACTGAAAGCATGAATCAAGACTGAAAGGGAGAAGAGGCTAGCTTACAGTCTTCCATGTGAAAGTGGTGTAGAAGATCACATGCATACTTGGACTGAGAGAGGGTAATACCTTCCTTGGATTGCAAGACTTGAAGACCAAGGAAATAATTCAAGTGTCCTAAGTTTTCCATTTCAAACTTATTTTTGAGGCTAGACTTCACATGGTTTATATGGTTGGGATCACTACCATTAAGGATAATATCATCAACATAAAGAACAAGGATGGTGAAGGACTTACCCACTTTCTTGGTGTAGAAAGTGTTGTCAGAATGACACCTAGAAAAGCCATTATCTAATAGAAATTTATCCATTTTTGCATACCAAGCCCAAGGAGCTTGTTTGAGGCCATAGAGAGACTTCCTAAGGTGACAAACAAGGCTAGAGTCGTTTTGGATAAAGCCAGGGGGTTGTTCCATGTATATTTATTCATGAAAATCTCTATTTAAGAAGGTAGATTTAACATCCATCTGATGGAATTCCCATTTAAAAGAGGCAGCAAGGGAAAGAACAAGGCAAATAGAATTAATTTTGGAAATAGGGGAGAAGTTTCAGTATAGTCAATGCCTTCAACTTGTGAAAATCCTTTAGCGACAAGACGAGCTTTATGTCTATCCAATTTTCCATCTGTTCCAAAAAAATTTTTGTAGACCCATCTGCATCTGACAAATTTTCTTCCTTTTGGAAGAGGAACAAGATCCCAAGTATCGTTTGCCAATAAGGAACGATATTATTAATTCATAGCTTCATCCTAATCTGGATGACCGGGAGCTTCTTCAAAGGTTTCGGGATTAGGATTTTTTGGAACTTGAGCCAATAAGGAAGAGTCTCTTTCAAAATGAGAATGTGTACGTCGTCGATCTGTAGGGTCACCTGCAAGAGAACCTACTGCATCCTGAGTAGAGCGGACCCATCTTGGAATATGTGGAGTTAAAGGAATAATTTAAAGAGGTGGAGGAGGATTTTAATCCTCGCTGTCATCATCTGGACTAGAAGGAATGATATTAAAAATAGAAGGGAGAGAGAGAGAGGTGGCACATATGCCGAATCAGGCTCGCATGCCAAAGGTGGCACACCCGCCAGACTAGGCTTGCAGGCCAATATATTTTCATCAAATTTTACATCTCTTCTAATGATTATATTTTTGGATTTTGGTTGAAGAAGTCTATATCCTTTGACATCTTCAAAATATCCAAAAAAAATGCATTTTTCACTCTTAGTTTCTAAGGCTTTATGTTTCACATCTGGAATATGAGCCCAAGCATCACTTCCAAAAACATGAAAGTGACTTACATCTGTTTGATTGAGCTCCAAGATTCTTCTAGAGTTATATTCTTTAAAACCTTAGTAGGAGTGCAATTTAATATGCAATTTGCATAGTTAATTGCTTCTGCCCAAAAATTGAGACTAAGTCCTTTAGATTGAAGCATACAATTAGCCATTTCTTTTAAGGTGCGATTCTTCCTTTCAGCTACACCATTTTGTTTTGGAGTATATGGAATTATATGTTGAAATTGAATGCCATGCTCAGTGCAGAAGTTGGTAAATTTGTTGTTAACATATTCTCCTCCATTGTCTGATCTTAAGAATTTGATGTCCAAATTGTTTCTCAACAAAGGCCTTAAAGGCCAAGAACATGTTAAAAAATTCACTCTTGAGTTTTAAGAAGTATACCCAAGTGCGTCTGGAAAAATCATCAATGAAAGTTAAGAAGTACTTGTGACCAGAGAAAGAAACAACAGGAAGTGGACCACATAAATCACTGTGCACAATATGCAAAGGGGCTGAAGCATGCCAAGAGGCATGTTTGCCAAAACTATCTCGATGATGTTTTCCGAGTACACACCCAGAGAAAACACCATCTCGGAAAGATACCATAGGAAGACCTGTCACCATATTTTCTTTACATAGAGTTTGAAGAGAGCGATAGTTTAAGTGACCAAATCGCTCATGCCAAAGTTTTCTCACATCATCATTATGAGCAACAAAAATGGAGGGAAGACATGATGACCCACAGTTTTCAAACTTACACAAACTTATGGAATCATCAACAATGCCATTAGCTAAAATATGTCTAGGATGTTTTAGGTCCTTTATTACAACATCGTGAGGTGAGAATTATACTATTTTCCCTTCACCTGAATGAGTTATATGATAAACAGATAGAAGGTTGCATGACAAGGTAGCAACACATAGTACATCATTAAACTGACCATTATCTAAATGAATGGTGCTAGATCATACAACACTAAGAGATCTATCATCACCAACATAAATATGTTTGGTGTTACAATCATTTAAAGAAGAAGACATGGCTTTATTTTTGTCCATGTGGTAAGAAGCTCCAGAATCAATGAGCCACTCATGAGAATGAGAAGAAGAAGATACATTTAATGCATAACCAGATCTTGATGCTTGAAAACCACAAGCAGAAAGTGCCATTCCTGAAGATGAAGATGAAGAGTGCTCCAAATTGATGTTGTGCTTCTTCATTGCTGCTTCTAAGGCTTCCATCTTCTTAAAACATTTAGACTCTATATGGCTATCACGATTACAAAAGTTGCAATGTCTATCTATATTCTTCCCTTTGTTTTTATTCGCCTTATCATTTTGGTGAGTTGATTTTTCAGTTTGCAGTTGAAATTGCTTAGGACCCTTGTTTGGTTTCGTACCATACTTTTTAGGATACTTCTTCTTGGGATTCTTTTGATATGGCTGCTGTTGGGCTACTAAGGCTTTCTTAGAAGCGTTTCTAGAAGAGATAAGACCAAGGTGTAAGATTTTTTCTTGTTCTCTTATCAAAGAATCACAAAAGACATCAAAAGAGGAGTTCTTGTAGGCGGTTCCTGAAGAAATGATGGCTTCTCTAGTGGAATGGAAAGTGGAAACAAATACATAGTATGCAGGGCCAAGCTTAGAAAGAATGCAATAGATGAGGCTACCATCGTCTTTTTTGACATTACAACCTTATAAAAGAAGTCTAAGGGTCTTGAATTTGGACAAAAAATCTTCAATAGATTTGAAATTATTGGGGTCCAAAGTAAGCAACTCATTTTGAAGCTAGTGGGCCTTGATTTGATTTTGAATGCCAAAAACATTATTGATTTTTTTTCAGGGCTTCTTCAGGGGTGTCAATGTCAAGGATATGAAATCTAAGATCTTGAGCAATGGACATTCCTATCAACCCTCGTGCTTGATCTTGTTTATTTTCCCATTTAGCGACTTTATCATCATCGAAAGGTATAGTTTCTTGTCATGTGGCTATTCTATAAATCCCTTTACTTCTAAGTATATCTACCATGTGAGGTAGCCATTGGAAATAATCGATGCTGTTAAGAATAACTGGGCATGCACTTTCCATATATATATTTTTAAATGAAGCTGAAAAGAGCTAAAAATAACTAATGCAATAGAAATATCTCGAAAAAATAGGCCGATTAAAAAAAAATGGCTCGAAAAAGGGCTTCCGGATGAAGAAGTTATGCCTTTTTCAAAAACTGAGTTGTAGATGCCGAATAGTTACGAGAACGGTTTGAAATTGATGATGAAGTTCAAATTTTAAAAAATCTTGCCCCTTAAATTTAAAAAAAAAAAAAAGAAGCTTGAGAAAGAGACTTGAACCTAAGACCTCTATTCTCATAAAATAATTTCTCACCAAGTGAGATAGTAAAAGGATTCTGTAATTGTTTCAAAGGAAGAAAGTTTTTTTTTTTTTTTTTTTGAGTCTTCGATGTGCGTGCTTTTTCCTGCACAAAAAAACACAAAAATATGAGCAAAAAAATAAAATAAATGCAACCCTTATGGCAATATGTTAGATTTTCGGTTAGCTTTACCAACAACTATCTATTTTTTTCACTATGTCTGATTTCTTTAGATTGCACAAAGACTCGGGGAAAGAGCATACATAGCAAAAAAATCCCTTCCTCCTGTTTCTGATTTGCCGAGATCGCACACAACGTAGAGAAAAGAGCATACAAAGAGAAGAGGGTATAGATCCGGAAAATAAATAAAACTTAAAAACTGAATAAACAGAGGGAATTGAAATAAGCAAAACTATTAACAAATATAACTGCAAAACAGATACTTTATACCTCCAAATCTAAACTGACATAACTTGGGCAATCAGAAACATTTTCGCATGAAAATAAAGGTGTTCCTCACTGTAACAGACACTTCAAACAAAACAGAGCAGTTCTACAGGCCCGAAAAAGTTTAGAAATAGTAGATCTAGAAAACGGCAGTCGCATGCAGTCAAACCGGTTTCGGATTTGGATCAACAACGGATGCGGCCCTCAAAATAGCTCTGATACCATGTAGGAATTTACAAGGTAAGTTCCATAGATCAAAAACTAAAGGTCACCACTCACAAACAGATCAAAAATCAGTACACTAGTATTATCACGTGGTTAAAACCCTCGAAGAGAGAAACAATCCACGACCTGAGCAATGCGACCACTTCAGGTAATTTATTAATATAAAAAGAGAAGTTACATATGTTTCTCTCATAAATGGGTTACCAGACAAATGACCCTCCATGCTCTTTAAATAGAGATCATGGACCAATCAGGTCTTAAGCCACGGATCAAGTGTCGTTAATACTAAGGAGAGAGTGAACCGTCAGATCACTACAAATCGTGATCGTCGGATTATAAGTTACAGATGTACATATTAAAGAAACACACTTTACCTAACTCTACACTAGACTAAGTTATTCTTAACTATTTCCTATGTGTCGGAATATCCTAACATTCTCCTCCCTATAGAAGATAACTTTACTATCACACACATATGGAATTCCCAAAACAAACCCTCAAATATAAAGTGGTATGACATCTAACTCTACCTCATTAGAGAAATTAGGGTCTTCATTAAATGATTTATCTTGGTATACTCAATCCCTTCTTTTATAATATGATACATTTTCTCCTCCCTAAATAAGATAAATTTACTATCATACACATATGGACTTCCCAAAACAAACCCACAAATATAAAGTGGTACAACATCTAACTCTACCTCATCAGAGAAATTAGAGATAATTGTAGATGGGAATTTGTATTGTTTAGATATTTTTAACTTAGAATTTTCACATACCCATGTTAAATGATATGGTTTTGGATGAGGCTTAGTTTTAAGTCATAATGTCTAAAAATTTCTTCAAGAATAAGATTAGCTTGTGAACCACTATTAAAGGGAGTACCAATCTTTTTATGTTTTGAGATGACTCTAATATGAAATAGTTCACTTTGTTTCATTTTATCATGCATAGTTTCAATTTTTTAAGAATGAGCACTAGAGTCAGAAATAGCAACATAAGTTAATCCATGGCCATGATCTTGGTTTCATCACTTGAATTTGATTCAAGATCCTATTGGATTATAGTAGTGGTTTTCTATTACTCTTATTTTTTACCACTTTGGCTTTAGATCTGGATGCAGTTTCCAACACTTGGAATCATTATGTGAACATGTATGCTTCCCATCTTCTTTCTTCATTTACACAATTATTTTTTACATACCCTTTCCTTTGTTCTTTCTTGTAACTAGTAGAACTAGTTTCTTTGAGACGTTCTCATGGATATTCTTTTCCCCTAACTCAAGGCAAGTAGCTTTGGCACAAATTTCATCAAGACTAGTTGGGTTAAACATAATAATAGTATGTCTCAAATAATTATGAAACCCACCAATGCGGCCTCAAAAGAGCCTCCTATGTATAAATATGAATGCCAAGTATTAATGCCATCTTCCTAAACCCTTAAGTATAATACTATACATTTCATCCTCTATCTTGTCTTAGGTTCTGCCAATTCAATAATGCTTGTTGCACATATCCTAATGGATATAATTCCTTAATGTAGCTATAAAATCATACCCAGAAGATCTCATTTTAATTTTCATACAAAGATATTCTTGAATCTTACTCTCCCACCATATTATTATTGTGCCTCTTAGTTGAGAGTAGCTTGTTGAACCTTGGCTCCTTCATCCACAAATTTTTGAACCCTGCAGTAGACTTCAATCTGCTTGATCCAATTATCTAAATTTTTTATATGAAGTTCACCAATATACATCAACAAATCAAATTTCACATCTTATTTTAACAAAGGAAAATATGGAATCGATCTTCTTTGTTTTCCTTGTATGAGATGGGGAGGTGGAGAAGAAGGTTGAGGAGGAGGAAATGGAAGAGGGTTACCACTGGCTCCTTAATATTTAACTTGGCTTAGGAATTTTCCAATTTTTCTCCATATTTTATACAAATATCCCACCATGGATTTCATGTCAAGAAAAATTGTTGAAATTCTCTTTCAGACTCAATAAGGCTTTCTTCCTCTTCACGCTTCATTACTTGTTGTGAAAATGTTTGTCTTGTACTGATCTCAATATTATACTTTTCAAATGATCCTTCTCCACACTTGAGTGTACACCCGATTAACATTCAACACCAATTCTTGTATATTCTTGATCAATCTCACTCATATACCAACTTGATATGAAATTAAAGCTTAAATGGGATTTGTTATGCTAATCATAATTTCCCACAACTTTATTAATTAAATGGACTTAATAAAGTTTTATGAGCAAGTAAATTAATGGAAATAATGTATAATAAACAAAAATAAAGAATACAAATAACAAGTTATTAATGGAGATCACCCCTCATGGGCTATGTCTCCGAGCCCACTTCAAATGAGTAATCGATCCATTAAAATGATGCAAAATACATCAAAATGTTTTCTACATAAAAAATGATCACCAACCTGCATTAAAAATGTTTTTAATGTTAGAAATTAATTAACGAAGCAATGAAACACATAAAAACATTGCGAAAACAAAAGTACAGAAACACATAAAACAAGAGAGACACAAATATACGTCGTTCACCCAATTTGGGCTATGTCCACGGAGGAATAGCCAATACTTACTTTTATATTATCCAACAAAATGAAGAGATACAACCTATAACAAATCTGCTGTAATTTCCTTTTTTCTCTCAAATAGTCTCTTCTCTCTTTCTCACTTAGAAAAATAATACACAGTCACAATACAATTCCCTCATATAAACTGATGGTTTCCTTCTAGGGAAAAAAACCCTAAATTAACATAACTTCTACTATCAGATCATCTGCCTAATGAATGGTCCATATTCACTATGATATTACAATATTTTACAAGGAAATTTTTCATCTATTTTCAGCTTTTGGGGCGCTGCCCCTGAACCCTTGCAAGGGGGCGATGACGATCATACAGGTGGCGTTTCCACCCCATTAGGAATAGGGATCCAACGTGAATGAAACATAAAAACCTTTGAACAATTAGGAAGATAATCAGGATCCACACACGAAATTTAAGACTCTTTTAGGAAAACAAGGGCACTACTAAACCATTATCCTCAACCTTTTCCTGCAAATAAAAAGACTATCTGGCCTTTATTTTCCTAAACTCTACTGAAAATTACACTTTAAATTAATTTTTCACATTACAAGTAACAAGTCCAAGTCATGGTGTAGTGGTAAGGCATATGGTTTATATGGAAAAGTTGTGGGTTCAAATATTATCATTACAAATATTTTGGGATATTGTTTTTATCCATGATATGTCATTTCAGCATTGTACGGGCTTCAGAGCATTGGTGCACGGGCGTTCGGATAGAGACAACAGCCAGCATTCACCAGCGATAACACTTACTGAATTAATGCTTAGGACAAGAGGTACAGCTAGCTATGAACTTATCCGGAATGGGATAGGATTCAAAAACCTTCGATGGCGGCCTTTTGGTCGAGCATGCTTACGTATATTACTTATTTGGTTGGTGTGGGATGCGGACAAGCGACTTCGTACCTTACCTTCCCTTTCATTAACTGTTCCATGTTTTATTTACCAACTGTACTCCCTCAACCTACTTACTGATGATGTCCCAACCTAACCTATTGCTTCAACCAGGAATGATGCTTAGTCGTAGCAGCAGGCACTATTGATCTTGTCGGGGGGACTTCACTCGGTGACCAGCCAGAAGACAATTGATGAATGAATACAACCAGAATTGGCCTTTATCATACTCGCCATAGTATCCCAACTAGGCACAGGCACCCCACCTACCAGCCTGGTATGATATGGATGGTAGGTGGCCAGGCTAGGCACTACTGCCATGCATGCCTACCCTAGCATATTACTTACGAGCATGCCATTCTCTGGGCGCACTCATGCCTACCCTCCCTCATGCATGCCTACCTTCCTCATGCCAGGCATACCAAGCTAGGCGCTATATGAATTTTGCCTACCTGGACCAGGCTAGGCATAACACCTTACTTACGAGCATGCCAGGCATATGCATCCCACCTACCTAGCTACGAATATCCCAACCCTTCTAATACCCGGCCGGTCAATACCTTACCTACCTGAGCTACGCGAAGGCCCCTTATAATTCAAGTAGTTAGTTAAGCCCGCTTCTAATTCAAGTACCCAACCCTTCTCACTTATTTCCTTGGCTTGGCTTACTTATATCCTTTCCCCCCTTATATATAATGAAAGTAGTACCTACCTGAGCTCTTTCTCTCTCACTCAGGAGAGAACCCGTCGGAGTGAAATGAATTCGAAAGGGAAAGAGAGTAGTAAAAGTAAAGAAAGAGAATATCCCAAATCGTACCAGAATATAGTATATAGACAAAGAGAGCTTTCAATAAATACATGCCGATGGAAAGTTCGGTATTCGTAAAATCCACTTCACTTACTTATTACCTTGGCTGGCCCTGGCCCCCTACTTATATATAGCCTGGCTTTGGCTTTGGATTAAATTTGTTACGCCTTCCTGGCTCAAGACACTCATATACGGTGGGGCTTTGTACAGGTTGGTTTGTTAAGGAATGGGACGGTTTTTTTTTCCTTCCCTTCGCAGAGCAGGAAAAAAGAGAAGTAATACTTGTTGTAAGATCCTGCTGGGTTGGTCCTGATCTTACCTGAGCAGATCCATCCCTTCATAGAGCCTGGGCTGGGGCTAGAGATAAGTCTGAGCCAAGCCCAAGCATAAGGGGCTATGGAACCTGAGCCAAGCACTGCCTGCTGGGGATCCGGACCTATATTTATTCCCCCCAAAGACTAACCATTTAAGTTGGATTAAAGGATGGAACTAGAAGTGCGGATCCATTCAGTTGGCTTCCTTAGATTCTCTTTTAGGGCTTACTCAGCAGTGTGGACAGACTCGCTCGTACTGGGGCACCTAAGGTCACCCCATAACTACGCTCTTTGGGAAAGGATGGAACCAGCAAAGTGGGATGGAAAGAAGGCAAAGCCGATACCTCCATTGCTTCTAATGAATCTATTTTATACTTAGACCGGTGGGATTACAAGGCTCTATAGACTTAGCCACCCTCGCCACTCAGTCTAATTGGTCTAGGTTCAGGGTCGGATAGTCGGTCTAGGGCGGATCCATTCATTATTGAAATTTCCCTATCTTACAGTTAAAGTTCTCTCTAAAGAGACGAGCATGTAAGTAAGTTCAAGTGGTAAGGTTGGGATAAAAAGTCAGGTAAGTTCAGGTCTTTCTCCAGGTAGGTGTGATCCCTTCAGGTGGTTCGTAGTAAGGCTAAGGCGGTAAGTCATTCTTCAGTCTCTGGCGGTAAGGAGTTCTAAATCATTCAAGCATTCCGTTCCATCTCTCTGTGCGCTCCCACGATCCATCCCTCCATTAAACCGTAAAGCCAGAAAGCAAGCCCGCAAGAGCAAGCCATTCCGTTCTTTCTGCCAGTAATTCTGGAAGAACCGCCTCTTTAGCCTCGAACCTTTTGCCTTATGCCAGAAGCCATTAGTTACTTACGTGAAAATACATCCTATTTATTTATAATAGTTTTAGGAAATGAGGATGAGAGAAAGATTATCCAAATAGCTGGGATTTCTCAGAGTTTATTGATTGAGAACTCACTGCACGGATGGCACGACCAGATGGATTTTGAGTCTGACCCTAAACCCTATAAAACCATCGATGCCCACAGAGTCAAGCAGTCTTTGTCTTAGAAGCCCCGAGGACTCCAACCACAGGAAAGAAGAGGTGGACAAATTATTTGATTGAGTAGTGGAAGTAGAAAAGGAGCAGTAGTACAATCAGTGGGATGACAACCTGTAGGACCTGTATAGGAATTTGGACCAGTTGGACGACTTGTTGGACAACCTGTTTGACCAGGGACTGTAGGAGAATCAGAGGGATGACCTGTTGAGGAATGTAAAATAGTTGGACGACCCTAGCTAAACTAGCACAAGCCATTACTCCAAGAACGATATACAACGTTGTGTTGCTTACGTTGATTTTAAAGCATACCCCCTTCACCATACCTCCACCTTAATTTTCTTTTGGGAAGGAGAAGATAGAATTATAGAGAGTTGCTGCAAACCCTTTATCAACAGAATCTCAATATAAGCTCTAATAGCAAGATAGGGGTATAGGGCCTAGGGGTATAGTAATCTCCACTAACTCGAGCAACTCAGCCCTTATATTAGCCCAGTTTGTCTAGTGTAGCTCTCCCCTATGGCTCTTAGCTGGTCTTGATGAGTTGACTCATGTTCTTCACAGTAGCAACAGCTTCAGTGCCCCATCCCTCAGTCCTTCAGTCTTTACTTGATACATTAGCCTCCCGCCAGTTATTAGCCTGTCCATTCACCTTCCATGACTGTAAACCTAGGAGAGTCTATTCCAGAGGAAGCCATAGTTGTCTTGTCTGATAGGCCATGGCATGGCTAGTGGGGAGGATAAACAGTTCCACAAGCAGGTCTGACCCTTATTATGGCCAAATGGGAGGATACACCTACTTTGTTCTCGTATTAGTGATAGAGGCTACTCTTTGCACTGTACAGACCAAGCACAGGCCCGAGGCGCTGACCGCTTGACCAGCTGACCGAGGTTGACTCCGCACTCCGTATTGTAGATTATTGATGATCTTAGTACATGGTATTCGTAGCTCACTATAGTCCCACTATACCTATAGAAACCCAACTCATGGAGAAGAAGAGAGACTAATGAAATAGCACTTAAGTGGGGAAAGAAGGTCCTAAAAGCAGACAGAGAGAGGCAAGTGGGGAGTTAAGACATGTAGTTTGGGGGATCGAGCAGGGATTACTCAGAAGCTTTCGTTATGGTCAACCCATTGCCAATAGGGTTTCCACTTAATTCTTTCTTCTGGACTATCTGCTCCACTTTCCCTTTCACCGTTTTTCCTTCCCCTTATTCTTATTTTTTTTTATTGGTATTCTAATTGGGGATGCTAGGTAGAGGATGTTGAGCATACACCTGTCCTTGAATAGGAGGTGCCGGTTGATTGACATTAATGGGGGATTCATGCCTGCCTAGAGGGAGGGGAGCAGAGAAGTTAAGTTTGTGGAGGATGGATGGTCATCCAAGTCCTAGGAACCTTCTACAGAGAGTGAAGAAGGAGAGAATGTTCACTTGCTGATCCAAAAGAACAGAGTAAATCAGATTCAGATCAGCCTAGTTCCAGTGAAGGAACCAAGACTAGTAGGTATTGATTCAGGCTGATTGGTACTGGGGTCTGGGGTGAAGGTCTAAAGGTAAGGGTAAGTCAGATTCCGTCCTGCTTTTGCTTTCACCATTGTCGTAGGTGAGTATCTGAGTATCCTGGATTGGAGTGGTTTGTGGTATTAGTATTTCCCTTTGTTTCCCTTAAATGCAATATTATATATGTAATTATTTTTTTTCCTTCATTCATTCATTTATTCCATAGCGGAATCCTGTGTTCCGTAGCGGTAAGTTCATGTAGGAACATTCCACCATTGTTTTGTAGCAGCGGTAAGTGCACGGCCTTTCTCTCCTTTCAGGAGAAACGGTGGCCTTGCTCTTTCAAGTTCATTTTAGCATGCATGCTTTTGTTGCTCTATCTGGTTTTTGGTTTTTCCTCCCTCTCTGGCATGTTTGTCTTTATCGCTTTCCTTCATGGGTGGAGGGGACGGCGGAGTTTGTTTCCCATTGAATTGAGCAGCTGCTCTGCTATGGCTCTCGCTAGTATTGCTGGCTGATGAGAAGAATAATAGGGTTCTAGCTCTGCAGGGAGGCTTGGAAAGCTAGGATGCACTATGAAAGTGAAAAGCTTTCAAACCGGTCATTTAAATACTTAAAGGCAGCCTTTCACCCTAAAATGGGTTAGGTAAATTTATGAACTCAACCTTGTAGGAATTGTCATTCAATGTCGCCCAAAAGGAAGGAGCGGGCAGTAGCGAAAGCGCCAGTTTGTGGTTAAAGGTTCGCGCTTCATTTAGTGCTCTAATATCTCTTTCTGGGGGGTTGCCTCAAACCCACAATTATCATAACACACAGTTGCACCTTACGCTGCAGTTCACCTCGAGTAGTCCTCAGTTTTTCATCCCCAGCCCCCCCCAGAGAGACACGATACGGGGAATATTAACACTGTGAGTTAGTCAAACCTGCGCTGATTCTTTTTATTTATGCTTGCCAAAGGTAGGTCTCTTGCCTTATTGTACTATCCCTGAAAACGCTGGAAACGAAGGAATAAATTGTAACAGGTTTCTTGCTTTCCCATTTCCCCCCTTCATACATTGAGAGAGAGGTCTCCCATACCCCTGCAGAAAGGCACTTACCGATACGGAACACAGGGTTCCATAGATCATAGCCATAGATCATACGCAATAAGTCATAGCCGGTCAGAGCCTGATATCATATGCCATATCAATTGTGACCAAGTTGGCGCCATACGCGAAAGAGAATTCCCCCGTTCACCTTACCCCGTTTGCCATACCCGAGGGAGAAAGAAGGTTACCATCACATGATACCCGATAAAAAGAAGGATAGCCCCCATGTTACCCACTAGGCGATATATAAATTGAGGTCACCCAATGATCCACCGAATGAGAGATTGAGGAGAGGAGAAGAGCCATGTTGTTACTAGATAAGCATATCAATGAAGTTCCCAAGTTGCAAATAATATATTTTGATTTAGCTTACCAATTTTTGGAGATATTTAGCCAAGTTCTTAACATACGATATCTTGCTTGAGCCATGTTACTGCTATATGAGAGAGAGGTAACCATAACAACATACCCTGGGACGGGACTGAACAGTACGGAACACAGACAGGTTCCTACCTGGACTGGATGGAATGAAAAAGCTTATATTATATATATATATATATATATATATATAAGTTGATTCACAATTTGAGCATCATACACAGTAGACAGTGACTATATGAACCGTTATAAGCCTTTAACTAAACCTCAGGGAGGGAAAATAGAGAGCCTAGACTGGGAGGGAAGGGCTAGAGCCTAGAGCCATGGAGAGGTGCTACGAACAATTATATGCCACGACTATGTGAGCGATACCGTCACAACCATAGGAAGGAGCTTGAATTCACCTCACACTGGCACAACTGGACCTGTGTGAATGGATCAAACTATTGGTACTAGCCCCAATAAACAATCTTATTTAGTACTGTTGTTTTTCCCACCTGGAGAGCCCCCTATTGGACACTAGCTGAAGTCTGGTTGGATTGGAACTAGTAGCCCCCCCCCTTTATGGATGGGAATGCCCTAAGCCCTAGAGTTGCCTATAAAATAAGAGTAGTCTATTGGAGCTTCAGAGAATAAGATCAAAATGAACAACTCTTATTTGTACTTGATGTAAAGAAAGAACACAGATTCCATGCACTTTGTTAGATGCCCTATGGGGACTACTACAGTTTTCCATTCAAGCCTGCCAACAACAAGCGGGGGTTCATTTAGTTCTGTGGAAACAAGCCTTACTTTTCATAGAGTCTTGTCCATTGGATCTACCCCATTCCACCCTTTTCTTCCTGAATTTACCATCTGGATAGGCCCACGTTCATATTCTATTCATCCAGATATGCTACCTTTCTGTACTTCATTCCATATAGTAATTATGGACATACGAGATAGATTATGCTCCCCGCTTGGATAGAATCTATTTCATTCCCGAGGGTAGGCCGCACATAAATTACATAACCTGACCTTACGGGCGTGTCGATGCAGCATATACCCAAGGCCCAGTTTTCTTCGCTCACTCCTCTTCTGTTGGCTACCTAGGGTCTGCTCCGCTCACTCCTCTTCCCCCTCTCCCTCGATCAATAGCCAATCCCACAAGAGCACCACCAGAAAACAAAAGGACCCCAGAGTAACTACGGCCTAGATCCACAATTAGGATATCCCAGGGAATAATCCTATCTATCCTTGGATAGATTGCCCCTATCTGCCATATCTTGTGAAATACATATGCTTGGTACATTGATAACATGTTTCGATCAGGAAGAATTTCAAAATCTTTTCTTTTTTCATTGATCGAATAGTAGTTGGTAATTTTACCTCTATTTATTTTTGAAATATCATTATTGATAATGAATATTCGTCCGTAAATTGTTGCTATATTCCCCGTGGATCGAATCCAAGCGGATCGAATCCAAAATTTTATATTTGACCCAATGAAATGAATAACACTTAGTAAGAGATATCGGTCCATTCTTTTGAGAAAAAGTTTCATTAATTTCATTGAATAGAACCTTTTTCGGATTAATTGGACACTTTTATTTCGAAATCGACTAGGTATTCGCCGAATCTGAACCAATCGTTTTTTTAATGTTGATCCCAATATGTTAAAACTTCCCTTCGATCCAGTATGAATCTCTAAATCCATCAGAGACATTCCAGTTATAGGAGAGCTATTTATGATCGCGATAGATTCGATCCGCTCTTTCATCGTGGTCGTCCAGTCATCTGGATGTTTCACATTAATTGTTTGGGTTTCATATCCAAATTGATCATTAAATTCTGATGAATCATTTGCACTACCCATAGGGGTAGTCTCAGTCTCACTTAGTAATTTATTTTGTATCCGGTCATTAAGTTCACTTTTGTCTATATATCTAACTCGCGAAACACGTCTTATTCCTGTAGATCCCATCAATCGTCTCTTCACTTTTTTGAAGAGAATCAATTCTCTCTTCAATCCTTTCTTCACTTTTTTGAAGATAGGTTGAAAAAATTCGGAAAAAATTCCTAGCTTTGGGTTTGGATCACCGAAAGGTATGTCAGTTTCAAATCCAAGGGTCGTTAAATAACTCCAACGCAAACACAGTCTTTTTTTAGATTGGCTATGCCAAGGCTTCAAACGAAAAGGAAATATAAGCTTTATCTGCATACCATATTTGTACCATTTGTCTGGGAATCCTTTTTTAGAAAATTCGATACCATCAGAACCGCATTTGATATGCAATTCTTCCTTCATTTCTTCCCAATATTGGGTAAATTCGGGGGCTTTAAATAATAATATACGACCAATATTTTTGGCTATTATAAGTGATGGTAATATTATATTTTTTCTAATATTTGATTGAGCCACTAATATGAGACCTCTGAAATAGTGCACTTCTGGCCACGCTAAACATACTTGCTCGGCAAGTGTCGTATTGTGGAGGACTGGATCCAAGTATTTGCCTCTATGGATTTTCTCCCTAACTTCTTTCTGGATTTGTTCCTGATTCACTCTACCAGAATCGAATGTGTCATAATAATCTTTAGGATAAGTGGGTATTTCCATTCTTCTCAAAAAGAAAAGGGAATGTACATTCGGTTGTACCCTCTTCCATATCATAATTTTCCGTCTTTTAGCGCGCATGGATCCTCTAATTAAGCTCCGACGATAATCTGACTCAGCATGATAACATTTTAAAACTATTCTTTCTTTCCCAAAATCAAGGGTCAGTTTACTTTTGACCTTTCTTGTACGAATCCTACTCGTTGATATTTGAATTGGGCCTCTATCATCACCATCACCATCATGTTCAGCCATCATCAAATCAGATGGCCATCGAGGCAAATGTTTTTTAATTTCTCTAAATTGGAGAGGTTCATTTAATAGTATTTTCCCGTAAAGGTCAATAAAATATTTTGTTTGCGTTGAATCATCCGTAGATACATCCCCGCGACAATTTCGTAGTATTGTCCACTCATGTTGCGCCAAAGACTCGAAAAGGAAAATCTGTTCCGTAGTAAAAAGAGAAAGAATCAATTCCCATTTTATGGTACCTGTGGGTGCAACGTTTCTACCATCAATTCGGTTGTAAATATTCACTAAAGATTTTTTGTAGATCCGTTCATTACATGAAGCTATTTCCAGTGCAAGATCCATATAGGCCACTCGAAAGGCTATTTCCAACCACAGGAAATGTATCAACGAATCATCATCTTTTGTATAGATTTCTTGGATCTGCATTTCCAAAAAATATTTTGGATAGATTATTTTACCAAAAGAAGAATCTATATTTGAAAAATACTCTTCAAATATCTTCTTTGCTTGATTTGGAATTATTCGTTCTGCTAATGGATAAAGCCGTTTCGAAATAGGTTCAACTTTTCCTCTTTTCGATGATTTAGTGCTCGGAACAAGCGAACGAAAAGTATCTGTAGGTAAGGGTTCCTAGGGTAGTCGAAAGCTTTTGTGTTCCAATTCCTGCCAATGCTCAGAGATATGGTATCCATACCCAAATTGATCATTCGGAAATCCCTCTTTACAGTCTTTTATAGGTATCTCTATAAAATCCGAAAGATTCAAAATGATCGAAATGATCAAATCGTTCAGCATTTTGGGGGACTGGAATTGGTATATTGTTCCACGCAATGCCCCATTAAGCAATGGATCATACATTTCAGTAAAATAATCCCCCTGAGAATTGGAGAATTTCACTCTCCTTTCTATAACATTTTCAGCGGGAGATCCATGGCTTAGAGCTTTCACTCGATCCGAAAATTCATTCTCTAAAGAATCTCTTCTTCTTTTCATGGTATGGTTCCATATATGATAAGGATCCTCAGATAAGCAAGAAGTATCTAAAAGATCTCTATATTTCCTGAGCTTTTCCCCAAGGGCCAATACACTAGGTAAAAGCGTAAAAGAGATTCTTTTTTTTCCATCACTCGAGTATGCACCAAAAAAATATTGAGAGAGCCCCCAGAGGTATTGGTGCTGGTGGTGCCAGATCTACTGCTGTTTTGACTCGGTCAACTTCATCTTCTACCTATGCTGGCTATGGGTCTGGATCTTTTTCTCTATCTTTGTAAACTGGCCCTGGAACCGGATCTGCTACTACCTCTACAGGCTCCATGCTAGCTTCTGGTCGGGATGCGGGCTATAAAACTGAATAATCTGCTACTTATTCGACCAGGTCCACTGAATAATGAATAAACGGTATGGATTCTTTTCTTTTCCTGGGGCATGCCATTTAAGGAAGTTTTTCTCTCTGGGGTATGCCCCTGCACCCTTTCCAACTTCAGCTGAGAGGAAGGAGAATTGTAATAGGGTCTTATTGCAATAGCATACAGCCGATACTTGTACTGCTTTACCCACTTTACCCACTCTATGTACGGAAACAGGTGAGATGAGGTTCAACCAATAGGGTAAGGGTAGGGCACGAACGAGGTTACACAACCGATATGGCACCATGAGGAGGAGGTTTCACAACCAACCGATAGGGCTCGAGATTCCACTACCAAGATCCACCACGAGGTTCCACTACCGCATAGGGGTTGGCATTATCAGAGGACGTTATGGATTCAACAGCATGAGTCCATGGGAGATCCCATCGGGAACTTCTAGCATAAGGCCGTGGCGTGGGTGAATTAGTGGAGGTCACATCCACATGATAAAATCAGATAAGAAATAGTGAAACAACAGGGTAAGGAATTCTTATTTATTAGTAAGGTACTATTAGGAAGTAGGTATTTATCAGAGATTAGAAAGTAGCTCTTAGGAAGTAAAGGTAGGCAGAGTCAAAGAGCAGCAGCTACCGATACTCGCTCGCCTCAAGCAAGAAGGTGTGATTGAAGCTTGTGTGCCCCATATACCCACCCGTTCCGTTGTCCAACAGCTCTATGTCCTTCCTTCCATCCCCGATCCGCTCGCTATAAGTTGGGAGATGATTCCTAAGTGGGTTAAGTGAGGAGGCAGGTAGTAAATCTGTCCGAGGGATAGGCATCAACTACAGAACGCTACTCCCTGCTGTTGTCCACTAAATAACCTGTTGCCCACTAACTAACTGGGCTGGATTCAAGCAGCTACTCACTTATGGGGGGAGATGTGTACAATATACTAATAACTAATCTACCTGTAGCAATAATTCGCAAGAAAGTAGGGTAGGTTCATAGGCGAGAATGGGTAAGCAGAAACTAATGGGGTAATGTTTAATAGTGTGTAGAGAAGCAACTTTCCAAGCTAGAGAATCCAGAGAATTATATCACTCCTAGTAGAAGCCAAGAATATGAAAACAAGAGGCCAGGTAAGGTCAGGAAATAAATAAAGATGGAGAGCTGCCTGGGCGGCCCGTAATGAGGTAAGAATAATCGTAAGGAGGTATACTAACAAGAATAAGGATGCTAAGTTGTTTGCATACAGAAGAAGCATCTCAAGGGAAAATCCATTACGTATAAACAGCCAAGCCTTCCCTCCTCCCACTATCCTACCATACTCTCCTCTATCCTAATTAGGAGGGGGTAGAGGAGATTAATCTATCCTATCCTAGTAGCCCCTCTCCATTTCTAGTATCCCTTATATCCGGTAGCCAGTGAGTTTGTTTTATTACTTATGCTTATGAATATATAGTTGTTTTCTAGGCTAGGGAGATGGTTATTTATTTAATCCTACCACACTTCTTTCCACCCACCCAAGCAATTAGATCTTCAATGGCTTGCCTCACGACAGTCAGTGAGTTTCTTTTCTAGTGCTCCCTTCTATTATAGTAACTAAACTCACTATTCACATGCTACATATCCATCTTCCAATGATTTAGATCCATCTTCATATACAAATTTTCCATATATAAATATATATGCAGTTCCATCTCCATCTTCAAATACTCATTTTACTGCTCTATCCCTCTGAATGATTCAATTCCATTTCTGGACGATCCAATTCCAGTTGCTGGTACTATTGGTGGCTATGGCCTAGATAAGGATGTAAATAAACTATGGAAGTTGGGGCTTCTGTTTTTAATGGAATGATGGCCAATGAATGAAATCCTGCCTTATAATTATGACTCGAATGGAACTGAGGCTTATGAATCAATCATATGCTTATGCGAATATCAACTGCTAATCCCGGTGGCTCATATGATGCAGATTTCGGTACTGATTAAAGACTAAATAAGCCGGGAAGCATTAATAAATGAAATTAGTAATAGTCCGGGTGAGACTTAAACCAGGGGAAGGCCGAGATAGAGAAAAAGGAGAAGTTGAGAAAGGCAGGGGGAGGGGGGAGTATAGTGGCGGGATGGGTCTCTAGATGGAATTCCTTTACCTGTCTTCTAGAGTATCCTGCAATTCTTTTATATTCAAGGTGGGAATCCTTAAATAATCGTTACTAGCAGTGATTGCTAGCGATATTTTATAGAATAGATATGCTACGATTGGAAATATGAGTGTGAGCGGAGCGCGGAAGTATGAGTTAGGACGGGTAGTTCAAGTGCCATTGGAAGTGAAATAGCTATGGGTTATACCGATTGATGTTTCACACAGAATGGGACGTTGCGAGAGGTATTTTACGGTGCAGTATGATGTTGAGCGGTAGTGGACAGTTCTTTCTCAATAGCTTGATCGGACGTAGTGTACGAAAGCTTAGCTTACCCGAGGGAAAGATCTATTGCTTGGTGAGATGGCTTGAGCTATGGAAGATCTATTTCAATTGCTTTTTAGATGGCTTGTGGGTAGGTCATTTAATCAGTGAATAGAGGTAAGCTTATAACTGAACGGACTATTGCTTTACAGCTTCCACCAGACGGGTAGGCGAGTAATGGTTCCCACAGCTTGGTTCTTTCTTTTGCTGGCTTGGGCGATGTATGATTTCCTCCAGCCGATAGGGAGGGACTCAAGGTTCAGTTTGAGAAGAAGTTAGGAAGGTAAGGAACGAAGTAGCTTGTCCGCATCGGGCAAGGTTGCTTAGTTCAGTCTCAATCTCATTCTCAATGACTAGCTTCGCTTTACCTTGAGATGGCTACACTTTGCTCTTGCTCCGCTTGGTTCGTGAGATACTATTTCTTCCCCATTACACTATTTCACGTGTCACTGGTTCGTTGGGTTGGACTGTTTCATTTGGTACAACATCCCGTTTAGACTATTTAATTTTTATTGGACAACTCCCGGTTAGACTATTTTTTCGTGTACCATTTGTTGGTGGGACGAGGTTTTGGGTGGGTTATATAGCTAGAACTATTTAGATTTCTATTTTCAAATTATGAGCCATCGTGCAGGAAGCATCCAACGAACTAACTCTCTCGGTATGACATATTATTGTCCCAATAGCAGCAGGAGGTCCGGTTGACAGATTAGAAGCCCAGAGAAGCTAAGCGCTAGGGGATATCAGCTCATAAATAGAAGTATGATATGAGGTACCTATAAGCGCTAGGGCGTATACATCTTACCCCGGCTATCTATCGAAGAGATAGGGATGATAAGCCCACGAACTGGCTTAGGGGGTTGACCCGTGAATGAGCATAGGTAAGTAAGTCGATTTTATTTCCTTATATAAGGAAGCAAGTGTTTAGGAGCTTAAGGATTAATTGTCTTCATTATTTTGTACAGGTAGCTCTGTATCGGCCACGAATATGTACAGGAGCTATTATGAGCGGCCACCAATCGTAGAGGAAGCAATCAATCAATGTAGCCAGCCGGCACCGAACTCTTATCGTACGGTTGAATATGTATATTAAGTGCGACCTCAATCTGGTACAGGGCTAAAGTATGCGTAAGCATGGCTCGACCAACGGGAAAGGAGCGGGCACCAAAATTAACAGGTTTAGTAGGCAATCCCAGCCTTAGTAGAGCCAATCTAATCGTACAGGGGTCTACTTAGCGGCCTGCAACTCTAGCAACTAGCACGAGGTGTGGGTCAAAGCGCGTATACCTTAACTCTTTGCTTGGACTGAGGGGGATTCTTTAGGGCACATTACTTTATCTAAGCGAGATTCTCTAAGGGAGCATGTTTCCTCCGTGTTTAGGTGAGACCAATAAAAGTAGTACATGTCTATAAGGCAGCCAGCACAAAGATGTACAGGAGCTATTAAGAGCCGGCACCAAGATACTTGCTTTGTAGGTTGAACGAAGCGAGCGTAAGTATGCATAAGAAAGGTTTCACGGGTCTTTCTGTAGTGGCCACAAAGATGATAGCTATTTATTAGACCCGAATTCTCTTCTTGAAAGACAATATATACTTGTTTTAGGATAACCTCAAGATAGTACGAGCTCTTTCTTTAGCTTTAGGAGCGGGCACCTCTCCTCGACCTCGTAACCTCGGCTGAGTCCCTACGGGCCTATAGAAACTTGCTATAATGAAGCTAACAAAAAACAATAACGTAAAGGGAGGGGGCTCTAAAGGATCTGGCAACAAGATTGCTCCTATCCTATCCGGGTCAGTAACTAATGATACTAATTGCCAGGTGGCTACTTACCAGCCCGTAACTATAGAACTTCCTGCCTTAGTGGACCAAATTATGGTACGAGCTCTCTTGCTTAATAAGGTACGAGCTCTCTTTCTTAAGGAGCCATCACCTAGTACTTGCAAGATTCTGTTCTGTGGCCGTAACCTCTACTTGCAAGAGGAGGTGGGACGAGGAATCGTTCATAAAAAAGCGTTTCAAGGCCATTCTTTCTATCTTTATAAATCTCACTGGATAAAATAGAGAAAACAAAGTTTTATAACGTT
Organism: Pinus albicaulis; assembly: GCA_034641835.2. Classification (NCBI taxonomy): domain Eukaryota; kingdom Viridiplantae; phylum Streptophyta; class Pinopsida; order Pinales; family Pinaceae; genus Pinus; species Pinus albicaulis. Next base: position 532,880,106 of record CM076573.1, on the reverse strand, counting down.
CGTAGAGTCTGCTGTTACCGGTTCTTTTCCTTCTTATCTTAGCAAGCATGGGGAGCTCCAGGTTGTTGGGCGAAACCCTGAAGGCTGCTGTACAAACACAATTTGGCTAGGCTAGGCCCACCCAATCCAATAAGGGTTTCATAGGCCTTCAACAGAAAAGAGCTAATGCCTCTCGGAGAAGATATTAGGGGTTTCAGAGCATCTATTAAGGGGGATATGGAGAATCCATCGAATAACATAGAGATAGTAGACTAATAAGAAGGGTGGTAATTGAAAGAGTGAAAAGGTGGCCTATGAAAGGAAAGGGTATGAAGGGCGAGACCTATCAAACTAAGTGGTAAATTCACGAGTGATAAGGTGGCCTTAAAACACAGAGCTGGATGGTACGGCTGGATCGGATGGCCGGTCTTCTTGCTGGGGTGGATGGGGAATGGTATGGCTGGATGGGAGGGCTCGCTGGCATCGCTTGCTTGGTTATACTTACTTGGCTTGCTGGGCTTGCTTACTCTTGTTGGCTGGGATAGATAAAGGAACCAGGGCTGGTCGAATCTGGGCTGGAAGATGAAATAAATGGCTGGCAATCCATGAGGGAAGAGCGCTCAAACCTCCGCCAAGGTGATGATAATTCAAACTTCGATGAACAAAGAAGAATTCAACCTTCAATAAGTGCCACCAAGGGTGAGCTTTTCGTGTGAGGAGAGGACCCGGTAGGGGGCTCGACCGAGGTTACGAGGTCGAGGGAGAGGAACAAATCTCTTTTGGGGGAGGGGCCCCAAAAGAGAGGAACTTGAAGAACTAAAGGAGAGGTGAATAAGGGCAACTAGGAGGGAAGGGTGGTCAAAGTGCCGCCAAGGCAGATATGCAAAAGTCAGCTTCTGGCCGGGATCACTTGCCAGAGGTTCTGTATGCTAAGGTGCCCCAAGAAAGGAAAAGGTATATTACTCTTGTTTCTGGCCGGTTGAAGTGACCACAGGTGTTGTATGCAAAGGTGTAATGAGAGAGAGAGAGTATATTATGTTCGCTTCCTAGTATATGTCGCCAGAGGTGTTGTATGCAAAGGTGTAACGAGAGAGGTTTCTTATTTGCTCCTTCTCGGTTTCAGTGATCAGAGGTGTCATTTTGTAAGTTCTGCAGAGTTGTTCGGTCCAATCTGCGCTTTATGTCCGCTTTACCGTTCAATCCGCATTACCCTTTCAGTCCGCCTCCCAGTACGCCTTCCCCTTATTACGTTCTATACGCATACCCCCCGCATTACCCATTACCCTTTCACTAATCCCCTTTCAATACCGATACAGAACGATGATGAGGTGTTACCAATGAAGAGGTAGTAGGTTACATGATGATGGTTACACATTAGTGAAAAACTATCTATAGGTCCTACGAAGGTCTGAATTTATCACGTGGTCTAGGGTGAGCTTGCCGAACTCTCGACTAAAGGAGAGGGCTACGAGGTCTCTGTATTAAGGTGGGTAGGTTGTGTGGAAAAAATTCAATAAAGGTATTTATCTAAAGCCTGCCCGAAATTCAATATATAGGCCTGATCCCTAATTTGTGATAAGATCAAAATACAAGGTCTAAAAGAGCCATTCCGCCGGTTTATCTGTCCAGTCAATTCAAAAAAGCTTCTCAGACGCAGTTTTGACTAATCACCTCAATCAACAACTACTAATATTGCTAGATATCCCTTAGATCCTATCCTAATTCACTCCCTAGGATCCTATCCTAGTAGCCCCTCTCCGGATCCCAGAGAAATATCCCCTCCTATCTATCCTATCCTGCTACTGATGGCAGAGTATTGTTGGGTTAGGGTTCCCATTTGGTGTGGTATAATTCCTTCGATGGATATTATTTTCCATTGTCAATCTATTATATATGTAATATTATATAAACCCAACAATGACAAAGGTCTGGATTTGACCAGATCTAGCTTATGATTTGCAAGATCTAGCTTTTCTATTATGAGATTATAGGGAGGTTTCATTATCTCTATAGGGACTCGTGCAGATCTTTCTCGACATTCTTCAGATACTCTGATCAACGATGCCTTGCCTTATACATTAGGGAAGTCTTTTATCTCAGACGACGTTTACTTCAGAGTTATTCTGCAATAGCCCTAGGGGGTTAAAGCTCCCCACAACCACTCAACTTGAAAACACTAGGACTGTCTAGGTTTTCTCCCTGGCCTACCTCTCCTAACTGCAACAACTATCGCTGGTTTAGTCCCATTTGTTCCTATGGATTCTGGAGTCATGAATGGAGCCCGAAGATGGTTAGTTCCATTATTCATGGCAAAAATGGCTCACACTCACAACTCACACTCAAAAAATGGCTCATGGTTCAGGCTCAAGAGGTTCATCTCTCTCGAGTGGTGATCCGCTAAAAGTAGTAGCTGTAGCTTAATGGTATTTATCCCTGGATTAGTAGCTTAATGGCTGCTCTTCTCCCTCCAGCTCGCTCATCTCATCCCTCCCACATCCAATCTCTCTATTCCTCGAATCTAATACAACTCTTTTTTTCATCACTCAAAGTAGAATCTCTTTATTTCTTATGGTGTAGTGAATCCAATCTCTCACCCATGGTTTGAATCCCCTTTTCCAGTAGCCAAATAGAATTCTAATCCGGTCTTCTCCAGTTATTTTACCATAGTGAATCTAATCTTTGACTTATCTGAATCTGGCCCACTGCTGTTGGCAATCCAAGTAATCCCAATATCCGACCAAATCCAACTGACCGGGGGGAAATCCCACTGCTGTTAGCGCCCGAACCAGGCTCTTCGTCCCGCTGCTGCTAGCAGTCCCCAGTGCTTCTTTAGCCTTCGTGCGGCGTATCTAAAGGTCGCCTTCCCCTTGGGCAGGAAACCCCAAGCTGCGCCCGGTCAAGCACCTCAGAAAGCCTTGTTATAGCCTCTTGTAGCTGCGCACTTCAGGCCGGCCTTGCTATAACATAACTTCACCAAATAATTTCACACCGATGTATCGCCCTCGACCGGGTCATCATTATACTCTATAGGCCTTATCGATGGAACTGGGAGGTTCACTATCTGTAAGTAAATCCGTTTTCCCCACCAGACAGATAAGGAAAAACCTTTCCCGAGCCGAGCGAGCAGGGGAAAAAAGTGAAACCTTTTACTTCAAGGGGCATAGCGAGGGGAAGGTTAAACCCCGCTTAGCTTAACTTCAACCCGCTTAACGGGGAAGGGGGGGGGGCGGTCGCCCGCCGGCCGATCAGATCTCTGAGATTGACTAGCCAGCTACCCTATCTATTCATCTCTATTGAAGAGGAGTCAGCTGCCTGCGCGAATAACCTTCTTACTTATAGCTCTGAGTAACCCTCCTCTAGGCTTCGCTGGACGACATCGACGTTCCTCCCGTCGTCTGAACATCCTTGTGATGGTTCCCTGGGATCGAATATTCCCACCTAGGTTTACGTTGCCACGATCGATATTGGCCCGACGTTTATGTACTCTCGTATGTAATGCGTATCGCAAGGGGCACTATAGTATAGGGATTTACCTTTCTAACGCATATTCTGTCGTACTGGCATAGAGCTGTCTCCCTGCCTGCAGGCAGATGATAGTGCCGCGCACCTAATATGTGAAAGCGCCAAGCAGCACGACCCGGTTCTACGTTCGAAGTGCTCGTCCAAGGAGGGAGTTTGCCCGACCCCCCGAAACCCAACTTGAATCACCAACATAAACCCCACCCACAAATTCATTAATTTCAAATATAGTGAATCCCTCTTGATTATGAAAATTGAGGGGTTTTCTATTTTTGGGTTTGTTTTCCGAAGAAAAGAATCACCCCGCTAACAGCCTCTTCCCCTTCTTCCCCGGTTGGATCGAGAAAGATTTGGAGGTTGGGAAAGACTCTCACCCATATGAATGAGTGAGCGACTCCGTCCCTTGTTTCAGTCAGAATTAGTCCCCCAGATCCCGGGACATTGGCTTCTGCCAACAGTGAACTCCTAAGGATCGCATCCCGCGCATATTCTGCATTATAGCCTACAACTGATTCAGCTTCTGCTTCTGGGGGATCAGGAGGAGCTCGATTAGTTTCTGCTGGACGAGAAATAAAAAACATAACCAATATGGGGAACAAGGGAATACCAAACCATATCTGCCTTTGCGCCATGACAATCTCACTCAAATTACGGGGACCTACACATATTGGTATAGTATACCGGGGTTCCCGGTCAGGGCCACACGTGCAAGTTTCCCTGCATGTGGCTCGTCCGTGCTCTGCTTTCCAAGGGTGCGCCCCCGACCCCTTGAATTAAATGAATAGATGGAGGAGAACTTCACCGTGTTCAGATACTATGGCAGGCATTCGCCCTATCCATCCCTAGCTAGCTTATCGGGGTGCATAGGCCTACCGACCAAGCGCTCGCTTCAGCTTTTTGCCCTTAAGCAGGTTGTTGGAAGTATCGGTGTTGGGGCATATAGGTTGTGTTGCTCTATCTCGGCATCCGGAAGGAGGTAAGCAATTGGTTGGGTCTTGGAGCGAACTACTCATGTGGTTGGTTGCCCCCTTTCATTGTGAATAAAATCATTTTCTGCAAAAGGGTTAGGGGGTTTTTTGTTCTGCAGATCCCCATATATTCCCGGAGCTACGGTCCCTCCGCAAGGTTCTAAATTGGGCACTATCTATAATTCATTTGTGAATTTGTTATGGCAACTACGATCGATCCATAGTGTCATAATTATGTAACTATAGATCTTGCCTTTCCTTCGCTACGGTGGTATAGGTCTTACACATAGCGAAGGTAAGGTCCCTCAATTTACTTATTTGGTGAGGGGCCGGTCTTCGAGTTCCTCCATTTTCACCCACCCAAGATCTAATATCAATAAAACGGAGCTGCTCCTCACCATATGAATAGTGAGTCCCTACCGAGCCTATCCTCACATGCTTACTCACCCTATATTTATTCCCCTCCAAGCCTGAACGCGAAGGTAAGGATAACCTGATCTAAGCTACGCAAAGGAAAGGGTGAGGGTGAGCCAGCCGAACTCTCGACAACAGGCCCGAAGGGTGCGTTAGCACGCTCAGGGTAAACCCCTTAGGTACTAATATTTCTGAAAGCTATAGAGTCATGCTCAAAGAGTAGGCCTATAGATCATCGATAGCTAAATCATTGATAGGCCCATGCATCAACCTATTACTCCTAGTACATAAAGCTTCTAAGAAGGAGATAATAGTCCTTGCTATTTAGGCCTATAGTGACTCCATGTACCCTGGGTACATAAAGCTTTAAAGAAAGAAGGAGTATCTTCCCTATACTATAAAAATGCATGCCTTAGCCTTAACTCAAGAGACTTATGACCCGATGAAAAGCTAGGAAGTGTCTGATTGCTAGTCCAAACCTCCATTGAGCATATACTCCCTAAACCTCCAGTAGAGCGCTTTCTCCTTCATCTAGGGAGTACGAGTGCTAGTATTCACCCCGAACCGAGGAGATACTACCTACATAAAGGAACGCTTTATTCAGAACTTGGTCCTCTTATATCCCACAGAATGGACAACGAGTGAGTTTCCAGTCCTGCGCCTTAGCAAGACGGTTCCATCACGAAGATCTGAAAGATGCCTGGCCGGAGTCTGTTTCATTGCAAGTTTGTAGTTATGCCTCTGTATTGGGTCTACGGTAATCCTCACCGGATCCTCGGCGTTAGCTTGATGGACGTGAAAGTGATTATATACGTATTTTAAACTTAAATAATTGTTTGATTCTATCTCCTATATAAGGTTGTTGTTTCGATTGAGTCTATTATATATGTATTAATGACTGAACTTACTGATTCTTTGATGACTTTATTAGTTAGTCGATCTGTCTTAAAATGACAAAGGCGTGTTCAGTTCGAACCGTTCGGACCAAGCAATTCCTATTTCACGCCAAGCCCTCCATATATATTTCTGACCAATTGACTAAGTTTAAGTAGCACCCAAGGCGGAGTAACCACTAAAATAACTAACATATAAGGTATTGAAGCTGGAGTCAAAGGCGGTTGCTTAGATCTCTCTATATATGAAATTAGGGCGGGCAGATTGTATCGGATACAGATAGAGGATAGGAGGTAGGAGAGGCCTTTTCTATCGCCATCTATCCGTCCAATTCCATTTCGAGAATCAGCAGTGGGTTCATCAGCGCCAATGGAAGCATAGGAAGTTTAAAATAAAAGTTCCAAGGTTGGTTGAGTTTACCTAGTTCCAATTGATCTAGTCTAATAACCTGTTCCAGGGACAGAACCTTTATCACTGATACCTGCCTGAGACGAGCCACGGAGGAACCGATTATTTTACACCTGACTTTAGTCCAGCCATTTGAGCTTTCCAGGAATCTGGTAGACCACCTAGGTACAGTTTTAGACCATTTACACTGGGTCATTCCTGTAGAGAGATTTTAGTGAACCTATAGTATTTCCAGGAACTGACACAGTTTGCCTTTTTTAGCCATTCCCAGTATGTTGTCAGAGGTAGTCAGAGCTGTGCCGATCACACTTTTAACAGCCAAGAGATACTTACTTAAAGAAAGAAGCCCAGCCTTTAGATATGGAAGTAGAGCCAGTCAGAGCCAGACCTTTTCTTATTAATTCATAACCTTTATTAACGAGCCTTATAGTCATTGGACTTTGTGGAGCTTCCATCTTATCTTGAAAGCTAGTTAGAACACCTAGAGATAGGATTAACTATTCGACGGGAGGGAAGGGAAGTGCCTTAGCTTCACCTCAGTTAGGACCTATGAGCCGGGGACATAAACTTTGTAATTGATACCTGCCTATAGCATAGATACTTTAGCACTTATACCTGCCTAAGACCAGGGAGGAACCGATTCTACCATGGAGGAACTTATTATGTCACACCTCGATATTAGCTCCTGCCAGATAGATGTGATTTACTTTAATAATTAGGTATACCACCTAGAACGAACTGGATGGAGACCTTTGCCACTGGGTCATTCCTGTACTGATAGTTTTTTTTAGCTAGAGGGCATTACTTTTACTATGAGATTATTGCTTAGCCAGGACCTGTTGTCAGAGACTTTAAGAGCTGTCCCGATCACACTGATCATTCCAGGATTTAGTGAATTATTTATTTCAATAATGATTTTATTTATTTATTGATGCCTAGCCTTATTTTCATTTTAGAGCCAGTCAGAGCCAGTCGTAGCAGGAGACTTAAAGTAATCAGACAACACTTTATGAGCTGCCATCTTAGAATTAATAGAGTTACTACACCTAGAGCCTCTTAGATTACCTAGTTACAGCCGTAAAGGAAGAACCTTACCTTCACCTCAGTTAGGACCTATGAAACAGGACAGAACCTCTATAAGTTCTACCTGGCCAGGCACAGAACCTTTATCAGTTAGAACTGCCTTATACTGGAACATATACTTTAGCATTTATACCTGCCTTATACGGGCACTAATACCTTTAGCACTTAGATCTGCCGCCTGATGATATGAGCCACGGAGGAACCGATTCTTTATACACCTCGATAGTAGCTACTGCCAGATGTGCTTTCCTGGAATGAGGCCACCTAGAACGATGTGGAGTTGCCACTAACTGGAGAATTTATTTACTTATAGTTTAGGGAAGCTAGAGGGCTTTACCTTATTACTAGGATTTTATTGCTTACCCTATTCCTGTTCTCAGAGACTGGAAGAGATAAACTGAGCCAAGCTGATAATTCACTAGATTTATTGAATGATTTATTTATTGAGGCCTAGCCTTATTAGCATTTTAGAGCCAGTCAGAGCCAGTAGTCATTGCCTGTCATAGCTTTTCATTTTAGCTAGAGTTTTTCCAATAAGCTCGCTATGGATGGGAGGTGCATTTATTTAGATATAGTCCAGTGCTGCATTTACCTCTGGTCAGTCATGGAAGCTAGAGTTTGTGTCTGTGCAGCTAGTCATTGCCACTTTTATGTTACAGCTAGAAGTTACAGCTAGAAGGGAGCCGAGAGCCAGGATGTTTTATTTACTGGAGTGGTGTTTTCATTGATAGCCGCTATGCCGAGAACCATTCCTAGCCGGGGGTTACATACAGTAATAATTTTCGGTTGTCCATTACAGCTTGGAGGGACACGATCCTGTTTATTTGACAGGAGCTTCCATCAGATAAGGATATGTAAAAGGGATATGTGAAAGGATGGATCGATGGATCGATTGCCCACATCAATAGCCCACAGGCAATATGTTACCCATTTACCATATAAGTATGTGTACTAGAGTTTGCTTACTTGCTAGTGTAGTGGTCAGTGGGGCCAGGAACACCTAGATGTCTCTTTTACTATGATTTATTGAATGGGCAAGCGATTACGAGAACGAATCAACCTTATTACTGGATTACTACTTCCCTTTATATACGATGATCCTGGTGCCTTAGCTTAAGACCACAGACACTTAATTACATTCTTATATGCTCAACGAGGTTAATTCAGGGAGGCAAGCTAGCCACGGGACTTTACCTCCTCATAGCGGACAAACCCTTATAGAATGCCTAGGATTTCCAGACCTAGAACACTTAGGAATTACTTAGCTTACACACTTTATGTGTAGTAAGAGACAGTCAGAGCTGTTCCCATCCAAGCTGATCAGAGCCAGGAGAGATAGATAGATATAGAGGTATAGCCTTAAGGTAGAGCTTGTCAGAGCCAGTGGTCATTTCCTGTCATAGAGGCAACTGGTATGAGCCAGAAGATACTTTTATTATAACTATCACACTAGATGGACAAACCTTTATGCCTTTTATTACCTGAACTAGAACACTTAGGTATTACTTAGCTTACACACTTACCTTATATGGGGGGATACACTTACCTTTAACTATGCCAACTCTTAGCTATTTATATATGTAATTATGCATACTTATTTAGTTACTACGTCTTTTTTTCTTTTCCACCCACCCAATAAGGAAATTAGGATGCGCAAGCAGGTGAGACCAAAGGGATTTATCGCTCACCTTCCCTAAAAAGGTGAGGGCCGCCATCGATTGAGTGAGCGATTGAGTGAGGGAACAATGGATGGATGGGAAGGAGACAGACAGGGAGAGGAAAGGAGAGGTACGAGGTACGTAGTTTTTAATCACCCTAACTTTATGTGATTTAAATACCTTTGTTTAAAGTCATAAGGCAAGCATAATTACATATATAATTAGATATATATATAGCGGAGATCCCATACGATGCTATAGCTATAGTTCCGGGAGTTCAACCAGTGGTGCGGGGTGAAAGTCTATCAAGGCTCAACGGGTTTGGCTACTGCCAGAACTCCTTCCTTCCGATTGAGCATTCTTAAGTTCCACCCTTTACAGGGGGTATATAAAGATGGCCGGTTCGACTCCCCATCCGAGTGAAATTCAGAAAATCTTCATCGCGATCGAGTTCCGAAATAGTTTATTTGTTGTTGGTCCCCTGCCCAACACGCATCAACTGTTTCTCCGGAAGGAATTTGTTCATGCATCCGGACCTTCCTTTCTGATTACTCTACTATTACCAGGGGGTGTGGGTAGGCAAGAAAGCAAGCGAGTAATGCCAGATCTCGTTGTACCCGTAAAGCAGAAGGTCGAAAAAAAAATAAGAGGGTTGGCATCTCCCTCGTCTGTCATTGACACAGCAGATGCGGCGGTAGGGGATTTATTCATTCACCACTCTAAGTACGGAAATGCCAAAATAGGTGTTTTCAGGTGGCCTGCCAGCTTCAAAGCAAGCAGACAGAAACTACAAATGGCAGGTGCGTCTCTCTGCTTTCAGCATCGTATATTCTCCGCATAAATAGAATAGAATAATGAGCAAGCAGACCTCTCAGCAGCAGGAAACTATCTGATCTGAAGCAGGGGTACCTACCCGTAGGCCTCTCTTCTATCCATTTTATTTCTTATGATACTAGGGATATGGATAGATATGGGAAATGAATGTCTATCTTTTATAAATAAACGAATTATTGTCACCATCGTCTTCCTGACTGGGTCTTATAGACCCCTTACATTCTAGGATATAACCTTCATTGGGAACCTAGGAAGCGATCCTGGGGCTTGGAGGGAGCACACTCAAAGTGAGTGGAATGTTGGCATGTCAAGAAAATTCTAAACTAGGTCGAAAAAACTTGTTCGGTAGTCACAAAACTCCTCAATGGAAAAGAAAAATCAAGCGAAGATTGTTGCATCGGCTCGAACACTTCCACTTCATCAACAAATGGTTGAATGGTCTGTTGGAAAACTGTAGGTCGTTTTTAGGAGCCAAAGACCCTTCACCCGATCAAATAGTAAATAGGAACCCAGAGCCTATGCGAACGAACCAACTCTCAACCGGCCGGATCCTGAGGGCACGCATCCAATGCATGCACGTATAAGTGGGTCGAACAATGAGGCCATCTCGCAGCTGCATGAAATGCTCCTAGTATAAGGCCATCTTAGGGTGGTCGAGGCCCTCCAGATAGGACTTTCCCTGTTGATGCCTATATCAAGGTCAAGATCAAAGTCGAGCAAGGTCCGAACCCTGACCTTTACGAATGAACCCGGAACCACGACTTAAGCCGGCTTATTATACTTATATGAATTCTTGGAGGTCACTTTGCTTACTGAAAGGTCACTTTGCTTACTGAATTTACCACCTTATTCCCACCTTAAGGGTGAGGCAGGGCAGGTTGTGCTTAGCCGGTTAGGGATAAACCGCATGCACTGGGGCAGTAAGGAAGTGGATTTCATTTTCACTTCTTTAACCTGGCCTCAATAAATCCGATAGTTAGGGGGATCTGAAGTCCGATAGTGAAGTGGGAAATAACTGCGAGATGGACGTCAATCCCCTTTCAGATAGGAAAGTGGGCATGAACTGCGAGAGGTAGGTAGGAAGGGCTGGTCTGTCTCCTCTCTACATGTTTGTGAAAGACGAGCCAAGTAATAGCATAATTACATATATAATATTTCATTAAGGAAGAAGGGCACATATATTCCCGAACTCGAACGACTTCGTTATGGTGGGCTGCGATAGCTTTCTTTTCGGCTTGGGAATATAAGGTAATGGGAAGTCGATTAGGAAGGAAAGGCAATGTCAGGAGCGGAAAGCAACTAGGGGGGAGGAAGGGGATCAGAGCCCTGTTCTAGAATGGCTCTCTGGCGGAAAGCCTTTAAGCCAGCATGCCAGCTTTCAAGCTTGAAGGACTAGGAAACAGAGAGAGAGCATGCTAGAAGAGTGAGAGTGCATGAGGCAAGATGAGAAGGAAAGTGCGGTAAATGGAAGCGCATTTAAAGAAAGTCAACGGGAATTCTTGCGGGGCAGGGTCAACATGTAGAAACAACGTAGTTTGGATGTGAAGGATCGCATTTAGTAGCACGATATGAAAAAACACAGAAGGAAGATGAAGAGGCACAATACAGAGAAAGTTGAAGCAAACAACTAGATTAGGATCTGAGGCGTTATAGAGTTAGTTGGAGAGATAATCAAGCAGTATGAGAGTTGTAAGATGAACAACCAAGGGTGCGTTCGCACACTCGACTAAAAGGAGAGGCCCGGTAGGGTGAGCTTGCCAAACTCTCGACTAAAGGCCGCCATCGACTCAATCATTCATATGGGTGAGGACTGCCATCGAGAGGAGGGTTCGGAAGGATGGCCCTAATGGCCAAGAGGAGAAGATATGTATTCCCATAGAGAAACGGTACACCAGAGCCCTTTCAGGCCATACCTGGCAGAGATAACATTCCACTGCACGATACGGTATGGGGTCAACACTGTTAGGCACACTTAATGCTGATCCAACTTGCTGCCTTGCCGAAGATAGGTCTTTTATGTGCCGTTCTTGGTGCCTGGGTGGACAAGAAATAGGGCATAAGTTCAGTTTCTGACCGGCTGATATGTCTGTCAACACACTCCCGGCCTTGAGAGTGTGCCGTAGATTTAAGAATATTCGCCTTCCGGTGAATAGTGGAGTATGAAGTTGAAATGAATGCCGCAGTACAGCACAACCCTGGGCAACATATAAGTGGAATGCAAAAAAATAAGTAGTTGCGATATGAAAGTTAGTAGTGGAAATAAATAGGAATGTTTGGAATATGGAAAATTAGATAGCCAAGAGGGCCCACCCACCCGCAGCATCTCATTCTTTTCTCTTTCTTTGACTGAGTTAGCCAGATCTATCTTAGGGATTGATTCGGGTGTTACATTATTGATTTACAAAATCATTGTGACATTACCGCCGAATTGAGTTGCGTGCACGTTACTAATGGTTGCTGCTTGGCAAAGAAAAGAACCACCTACTTGTAGTAGTCCCTCCCTCCGTAGTCCCATTTTTTTATGGACCTCGTGGACTTAGTTAGTAGGACCTTATAGGCACGTAGTCACTATATTCCCCCACCGCTTTATTACTTGCTTTTCTGTTAGTCCATGTCTTAAATAAGTCATCATTGCCCCAGCCAAGATTGGATAATAGGTCAAGGCCAGGTTTCACTCCTCATCACTATCTCGTGAAATTGATCCAAACAAACCATCACGGGCAGGTATGAGTCAATGGTGTCATCATCGGATGCTCGGTCTATCCGCCACTCCATCTGCTGCTAAGATGATTCTATTCCATCTCTTGAAGCAGGAGACATAAGGCTTAGAATCCATCCTTGGGAAGGGGAAGTTTCTTTATCTCGTCGAGGTCTTGCCTTAACTCACCCCGAAGGTACACACCTTGAGCATGCATTTTTACCCCATAATTCATTCGAAGGTGAACTGAGAATCGATCTAATCTTTCCCCCAACCAAGGTTAGTTCGGGTAGGTGATCTGACCTGAACTCAAGCTAGGTAGGTATGCCTGGACTCACCAGGTAAGTATGTGAGTTACGGACATGGGGAAGTCAATTCAAAAACAATATATTTCTACAAGACGTTACCGCTTCTTCGTTAAGGAGCCTATTCGTCACTTTGGTTGGCTTACTGGGAGAGTGGGGGAGAGAAACGAGAGGCTATCCAACGTCTGATTATGTAGCCGCCTAAACAGGAGAGAGAGTCCTGCCTAAATTGAGAGTGACCACCCACCCGAAGAAGGAAGGGAATAAGGTCCTGACTTAGCTCTGCTCAGGCGGGGAATCAATTCCGGGTAGAGACGATACCACTATTCACCATCCAAAGACGGGGTCAAATGCATTTTTTTGTCCTGACGTTCTTATTAGCTTTCAGAAAGAAGTAGATGAGTTGAATTCTGTTTGTTCTCGTTCTTCGGAGTCGACTTCTATGTTCCGTATCCTTCTCTTCGAAGGCTGAAAAGTTCATTAGATAAAGTCATTCACGAAAGATAAGGTCATTAATTACGAGGAAAAATGAATTAAGAAAGGAAGATGAAAGGAATATTTAAGTAATGAATGAAGTAAGTGAGAAAAGAAAGACAGTTAGCTAGCACTTTTCAAATTAGAGAGAGAAAGACTTCCACGTCAAGTTAGATGCTTGTTATAACCTTACCTGACCTTACCTGAGCTAGCTCTGCTCTTTGAGGGGGAAAGTAGAACTATCATAACTAGGTTAGGTCACTCTTTCACTAGTTCAATTACTACCAGCTACTCGAGCTAAGGGGGGCTAGGTTATATAGCAGACATAATCTTTTTTTACCTTCGTGGGTGGGCCAAGCACAGGAAGGGCACTCTTTATCCTGCCCCAGAGATATCCTCCTCTATGCATAGGAATAAACTGAATCTCTGAATCAATACGTTTCAAGCAGAGCAACCATTAAATATTATAGGCACATGGTTCCTTTTTTAGTGTAAATTTAAATAATAACTAGGAATAAACTAGAGCTAAAAATACTTATTACTTACTATAGATGGAATATGCTCTCAAAGCTCAAGAGAAAGTCGGGTTAAGATCGTTAGTGAGAGTTGGCGTGAGCACATTTATTCCAGGAGAAATGAACAAAAACATCCTTCATCAGAATTTCCTAGCCAGCCACAATTAGGTGAGCGAGTAAGATAAGGAGGGATAATGCTTATAAACCAACCCAACCAACTAAGGGAGGGTCTCCGGGAGAATCATAGTCGTTTGTTTCTACCATCATGCCATGAATTGGTCCGGAGAGCATTATGCGAATCTTTATCTAACATAGTGTACTCTCTGAGAGAAAGATTTCCTTCCTTCTCTCTGAAGAGATATTCTATCTGATTCTTCGAGAAACGAAACCCCAAGATAGTGCGTAAGACGAAAGATATATTAGAGAAGCATCCATACATCACCTTCCGGGCAGGCAGGATGGCTCGCATGATTGCATGCATCTAGAAAGACAGAAGATAAGGCCGAGAGAGACTCACTCAACTCAGGTAAGACCAAATAATAGAGAAGAAGGCCTGAGTTAGCGAGTCAAAAAGAAGGACACCACAAACAAATAGGGCCATGCCCCCAGCTGATTACACTTCGCTAACAAACTCACTAAGTCAAATTAGGTCGATCACCCCTCACCCACTTCGTTAATAGGGGGAAGTCCTGGTTATAATAAAATAGATATGCTTCCAGGCTGGCAAACATAATTGCATATATAATAGAAATGCCACTCAGCTAGAAAGAGAAGTAAGTATTCGTCTTTCTCTCTTGCTCAACTGCGTGCGTCAACGACATAGGAATAGAAAAAGAAAAGGCCTAAAGCCTAAAGCCCCTCAAGCAAGCAAGTAACATAAAGCCTGGAGAATGTCTTCCCGTCAAAGAGGGGCCTTGCCCTAGATCATATATAAGGCTTCCCGAAAGCTAGCTCTTTGAAGGGAAGTAAGTGGTGGGGCCAAGCACAGGAAGGGCACTCTCTCTCCAACCTGCCCACCTACTTGAGAGCCCGTGTATAGTTGCTTTCAAGCCCGTGGATAGATGCCAGCTACCGTGCATAGATGCTTATTTTGGCTTGGGTCGATAGATTTCAGCTACCTAGCCTGTGGATGGATATATTTTTTTATTAGTTCTAGCATTGGGCCTACAGAAAGCAGGTCAAGCAGGGAATTAGCAGTGCCACCATAAAGCAGTTCCTCCTGCAGAAAGCTGTTCAGAAGTTCCGTTCTAAACCGTTAATAACCCAGCAGTTCATCCATTCATAACCCTGATCCCTCACCCTATCGAATAATTCTATGGGTACTTAAATAAACTAGGGACCTAAGGAAGAAAAGAAGGAGGCTCCATCGAAGAAACCATGAGGCTCTCGAGGGCGATGCCCAAGCCGGACCCACTACACTTGCTATTCGGGGCTAGACTCACTATACATTTCAGGGCTACACTGAGTACGTATGAGGCTAGACTCACTATTCCTGCCTCTACCGGGTAGCTATCGAACTGGTTATAACGTTGTATAAACCGGGCTATAGAAGCCTCTACCGGATAGCTATAGAAGCTGGGTAGCTATAGAGTTAGTTGCCCTGCAGCTCGTTAGTTGCCGCAGCTAGTGACGCTAATCGCCCTAAATAAGCTATTTTTCTAGTCGCCCCCAAAGAAGCTATTGACGCTATAGAATCCCTTCCGTTCACCCTCCTAAATAAGCTAAATAATAATTGACGTAGCAATTGACGTTCTAAATCTATTGACATATCAATACTTTCGATTGACGACCCTCATTTAAAGCCCTACCCTCATTAGACCAGGGTGGGGTAGCGACCATAACCTGCCTATCGCTACTCCATACATCAGCACGTTTGAGGGAAGGAATGGCACTCGACCAATTGCCATAAAGACCGGTAGTAATGGCCCAATTTACCATACCAATTGAACCTCTATTTATATCTCCAATGGTAAGCCGTCGGTACGTACTTCGGTAAGCTTATAGAAATGAGGCTGGCTTGGCTCTTGAACCAGCGGTACGTAGCTGGCTCTATGCGGTATGTAGCTCAGTACGTATTGACCAGCGACATTAGGTTTCCTCGAGGTTCTGTGTGGTACGTAGCTCTCTCTTTCACCATCTCTATCCAATGGTCACTAAATCCATCCTTCGAACGTAAGGCTGTAAGGAATGGCATAAGTCATAGGCTTTGCGGCGGGCGCGGGAATAAAAATTGAATTCCTTCCTTTCCTTTAGTACAGATCCCCCTTTTACAAGGCACTGACCCTTAGCGAAGAAGGGGTTTATCCATCCTATCCGGCTCACCTCCCCATTGATCCACCGAATAATACGATTTATTTTATTATGTTACCCCCTTTTATTATTACCCCATGTTACCCTTAAGCCCAGTCCTACCTTTCGATCAATACTATAACAGGACATGGCACAACAAGGCACAGGATGTTCAAACCCGTGTTACCGCCCGTATACCACCTGTACAGGCCAATCAGTTCAATCTCAGCTGTACCAATCCCACCTACCCGCCTGGGGAAAGAGCTGAGACAAGCTTAGAGTGATACGGAACATTGACCTACCTCCTCTTACCCTTATCGCTACGGAACAATCTCTTTATTTTCACTACGACTAGAGCCAGATTCTATAGAAAGGAGTGCAATTTCATAATGAACAAACAATCGGGATCATAGTATTACGGATAATGACAACAGTAATCAATGTATATGAATAGTGTGATATCATTATAGAAGCTCTGTGTTGAACCAAAGACCTGTATTACCACTATTGTTCAATGCCCTTAGATTAGGGAGTTAAGTAATTATAGTAATAAATCTCATACCTATGTTGGACTAGCCTTATTAGTATGATTATAACAAGTATAGGACATGTATGTTTCTTACAGCTTTACTTAGCTTGTCATAAACTATTACCTTATAAGTAACCCAAACTAATGGTAGTTGTATCTTATGGAATAATCGTGATAGTAACAGCTTATAAGTGATTAGGGTTATGCAGTATCTTACAAAGCAATCACATTATAGCCATGTTAGCATTAGTGTTCTAAGTAAGCCATTCAACATCATACTAACGATAGAAGTAACACCATTCATGTTAGCTTCATCATCTCTGTTATGTGTTATAAATCTCTTATGTAAACACTTGTATAACTCTTATTCATTACATGACTGTTACGTATTCAGAGTAATCAATGAGCCTTTATTAGTGCTAGATACATATAGTAGTAGTAATATCGTTATGTTTAAAGATAGTAATGCATACGGAACCCTATCACTTATTATGGATATCCTTATTCATAGTGTTATTCCGATAAGATAAAATGTACCGTTATAAAAAAGCATCATACTTATAAGCACTAGTCTAATGTGGGCAGCTCTAATCACTACCATGTCTTGAGTTTACAACATTGACATAGGTACTGGTGTAACAGGTAACTAATCACTAGTATTCATTACGTAGTTACTTACACATGTGATTCCAACTCTTAACTAGTACGAGTAATCAAAGTGACTATGATTCAGAGATTACACATAGTATGTCAATTAGGGAAACTATGACACAGTCAATCCGTAATCATTGGATCCAAGGTATACACAATCACTGGAATACAACGGTTTCATTGTTCCTTACTTACCCTGTGGTTAGTCTTATCTAATATGAATCAATGGAGATAGTACTTCTCCTTATAAGCATTGTAACTATAACATAGTAATGTAACATAGTATTAGCTAATCTAAGCTTTCTCAGTAATGACTACTCAACAACTTAAACAAGTAGAGTTATTATGGATATTAGCTTAGTTCTTATAGCTTATATGACTCATATTAGTACAAGGCAAAGCAAGTATGTATAGCACATCTCGTAGTAAGCTCTTCCTTATCTAACATATATGGTATTAGATTATCCCGAGATAGCATGTAACTCCAACATATCACGTCATTGAATATGGAACTAGCTGTATTCCATTGCTTATATATCAGTGTACATCAAGCATAACCATAACTTCTTGTAACATCATATTAGAGCTTATCACTAATCTTCAACATAGTGTTCTGGTATCTAAGCTATTACAGAGATTAGCATATTCATCAATCTTAATGATGGTAATGTAACTGTTACTTATAGAGACCAATTTGTAGTTACATTCAGCTATTCCCTTATATTAGAACAGTGTAAGTATGAGCCTAATCAATCATGGACTGTATTACTAGTACAAGCTAAGAGTGCCTGTGATACACTGTTTACATATGTTTATATAGCATACTGTTGGAATACTATAGATACGTAATTATTATGGAAGCTTACTAGTACATTATAATAAGTACCATAACCTTATTTATAGTTAGATTGGTACTCATAGTTAAACATGTAACCATAAGGAATCACATAACAGCTTGGAATAGAGTTATATTCGGCTCTTGTTTGAATACGTGTTGTAACTACATGTTCTTACATCACAGTTTGTTCAGCTTATCATAGCTAATTCTCCAGGAATATGAGCATAGTGATAGTGTAATCAATGTGTCATAAGGGTTAGAAAAATGGTGATCATACTATTCATAATATCGAGATACTTGAATCCTGGGATGTTTGTACTATGTCTAGTTACGTAACAACCGTGATATCAGTTACATATGGAAACACTTTACTATGGAAACATGATAGGATATGTGATCTGTACATTACTATGAGCTTAGTTAGGGTTGTACTATGATAGCTTATGAAGTCCATTGTATCGTATCCAGTCCATACGCTTGTGCTTTAATCTCCATATGCTCCATATATCGACGCCCAATCTATGTCTGGTACTCAGACAATGTCGTATATAGTAGTAATCCCATTAGTTATGGGTACAAGGGAGATAACGTGACTACTATGTGCCAAAATTTACCGGTTCAAGTTATAGATAGACCGTGTTCACTAGAACTAAGGGATAGCGTATTAGCTTTCAACCTCAATGGGCGGTATCTTCATAATACACATCCTATGTTAGTACTGGGCATTGGTCTTGTACTGTAATATAACCCTATTGAAAGGATATGGAGTTCAGACTGATCATGTTACTGTTACAACTTAAGCTCACTCGTATCATTGGTATCATGTTTCATATCACTATTACCACCATGTTAAGCTTATAGGTTATAGATCATATACCTGCTAGTATCTGCTTATTGGAGCTTAGTTCAGCTTGTTACCATATCAACTAGTAATGATTGCACCATAATCAATCACGTATAGAAGTAAGGTTAAGGTTCTTAGATTACATAAGCTCGTTCATACTGATTCCAACCAGTTACTTAATGTTCATAATTCACCTTATAAGTAAGAATGCTGCTTACTATTCAATATGTATAACTAGTAGTCTATCATACCCCGTTTTCACCATGTTTGATATGCTATGAGTATACCAATCTAACCTAATCTGATCTCTGTAATGAATATGAATGAATACCATATAGAGCAATTACAAACACTTAGTAGTTACATGAAAGCTGAGCTTATATACGGTATTTATTACACTCTTCATAATTATGGGAACACAATGACTACTACTAATTCCATGCCGAGTGAGCTAATACTAATAACTAGTCCCTAATCAAAGGTTCAACTTGTTCTCATATACGAGTTATACAATTTAATGGTGTGTAATCATTTCAATAAGCTTATACTAGTTATGATGTACAAGCTTAGCACAAAGAGCTTAGTTAGTACAGTACTAGGTACCATATCTAATGAGTCAGAGCTCTGAGTAATCAATGGTTATAGATCTGTACATCACCCATGGATAAATAGGTAATGAAATCAGATATGTTATTTATGAAGGTACTATGTTTCCATAATTAGTAGTAATCGAATAGGATACGGTTACGAGAAAGGTACTGAAATCAATGATAGTTACATAATAGTAATGATGGGAATCTAAATGGGATCAGTACTTGTAAAAAAGGTAACATGTGAAGTTACAGTAATCAAAGTAAGAGTCATATGGGCTGTGATATACAAGGTTTCATGAAGCTGAAGTAAGGCTAGTATAAGTATCATGATACAGGTGTTCATATATTATGGATACAATGGTAAAGCTTAGTCTAACTAACACAAAACAGATCATAGTATAAGGCTTCATCATTACTCTATGGTGTCGTATCTAATCGCTTGCTTTGTACATATTATGGAAACAATGGTGCTAATTACGCTCAGTAACACGTCACGAAACAGATCAATACAAGATATGTGTTATATATTATGCAAGTACTGTTCCTTAGAGTATACTTACACATAACGAGTACCACTATTATAGGATAAGCATGAGTAAGCTATTCCCATTGATTCGGTTTACTCTTAGTCCGTGATCAGTATGGTTTTCTATGTGACCAGTTCTCAATACCACGTGCCCAGTTAGTGAGGTTACTGAGGTTAGTGAGTCAGTTATTAAGGAGGGTCCCAATAGCACCAAGCCCTGTTGTTCAATGTTACCCTTTTCTATACTAGCAAGAGATTAACGAATCACGGCATTGCAATTGATTACCGAACCTACCGCACACTTACACATACTGAGAGCATTACATGCCCGCATTCCCCATTCCCCTTTCAGTCCACCTGCCTAGTACAATCACCCAGGAAGGAAGGAACAATATGCATTTTCCCCATTATGCTTTCAGGAACCAATCCCCCCCATTACGCTTTCAGTCCGCCTACCAGTATGCATGCCCCTTTCAATCCGCATGAACCAGTAGGAATTATGAACCTTTCAATACGACCCTTGAGCTTAAAGGAAGGAACCTTATTAGTGAGGGAAGTTTGTAAGGAATTTATTTAGTGAAATTGGGATTTCAGGGTTGGGAAGACCTAGAGAGGACCTAAAATCCTTCCTCATGCTCTATGGTTCAACGGGGTTTCACGGGTGAGTGAGAACCTGCTGAATTGGCATTTGCGTGCGTTTTATCACCACTTTGGCCACCCGTTACTTATGAGCACCCGTTCGATTCAATGCCTTCTTATATTTACGTGCATGCTTGGGGTCAGCGAGCATATTACCTCAGCCTACGGGATTACCTTTATTTGTGAAAGCAACCAATTAATTATGAATGAAGACAGACCACATTGCTAGTAGATGCTTGCTTGAATCTTAGTGCCATACTACCAACCACCATTTTGACCAAACTCCTTTACTTACTACTGCCTTCAACCAACCTTTGTGAGAGGTCCACACGTGCCTTGCTTCAGGCAAGTCTTAGTTTAGTGGGTAGTAGCGGCACTATACCTTCTATTTTCGGGACGAGCTTAAACACTAGTTATGAATTCAGACATCGGGAAATTTAGATGCTTCTTACTTGCCCGAACTTCAGTGTTTACCTACGCTATCAGCTCACCTTTTAGATTTACTCACCTAGAGATACTGCCTGCCCTATTATAGACTTACTGCATCGGACAGATGGAAGGGTCACATAGAGTATTGGTGCACGGGCTTCAACAACAGTTGCTAAAAGAAAGATTCGTACTTATGTGCATGCCATGTGTTAACCGCCCTTTATTTGTGAACTCTGCCTCACATTGTTGGACGGGCATTTCACAACACTTTCTTACATATTCTGGGGTACACTAGGACACCTATACTCTCCCTACTTTTAGACCGCTCAGTTGGTGGGTGGGATCCTCGGAACTGCCCGGATTGCTTCTATACAGCCAGAAAAATTGAGCAGAGATCAGATCTTGGGAACTTCAGCTGAGATTGTGAAACTGCCGTAGCTCACCCTTGCTCCCCCGATTCTAGATGGCACGACAGGCACAGATTCTCATTTCCCCCTCCTAGGGATTTTCCACGCACGCATGATCCAACGATGGGTGGTTGTCCGAGAGTCTTCACCTGACCTAACCATCAGGTAATAAAAAATGAAACGATAATGGAAGGCAAGTCATTAGGCCAACCAGCAGAGAGCAGTCAGTAGGCCAGCCAATAGATACTTTGGTTTGGCAGGTCGATCTTTCTTGACGTGCAATATTTTCCTCTCTCTGTCATTCTTGATCGTAGTGCTGCTATTATATATGTACTTATGCATTGATTCCAGTCATGAAAGAATCTCTCCGGTCCGTCTTCAGCTACCCTTCTTCCTCTATAAACCCCTAAGCTCAAGCATCAAGCTCATGACCCCTAATCTCAATCTTTAAGCTCATGGATGGAGATAATGACTAATTCCTTCCTCAAAGCTCATGTGTTAAGATCCAACCCCCAAAGAGAAGCATTCCTCATTTCAAAAGCATGCATGAAGCTAACCCATTAAGACAGACCTCTCCTGAAGCTACCCTGGAGATAACCTCAAAATTTAAAGCATCAAGAGCATGACCCAGAAGCAAGATCACTTCCCCAAAGCTAAAGTATCCAGTTATTAGGAGCTGCTGAACAAAGACTAAAAAGAGACCTCCTAATCGCTTGTGTGGGCATAAAGTCTTCCTCATGCCTGAAGCTCAAGATGCAGGTTCTTAGGATTGGTTGACTGAATACTAACCAACCATACTAAGAAAGCTCAAGGTAGATGGTTTTATGATTTAAGGGGAGACTAACAAAGACAAGGTTTTTTGGCGTACAGAACAGAATAGGCTACTATAACCTCAAGATGAAGCTCTTGTTTCTTGTGTTTGGTGTTGTTCTTGGCTGAACGTATAACCCAAACTAAGCTAAATTGTGTTGGCATCCAGTAAAAGCATCCACATCCTCATGCTCTAAAGGTGCATCTTATGTTTGTTGTGATGGAATGACTTTACCTAACCAGACTACTCAAGAACCTAACTAGACTCCTAGCATCAGTTGTGTTGTTTGATTATGGATGAATCCTAACCAGACTACTCAAGTAAAGCTCAATCAGACTCTCTCTACCTGTCTCCTCTCCCGGTGGTCGAGCCATGCTTACACATCCTCAAGCTCATGCTTTTTTTTGTGATTGGCAGAATGGAGCCTAACGGGAATATTCTACATTATGTTCGCATACTCCAGAAGTAAGCATGTTCTTCAAGCTCTTAGTTGGATGGAAGGTCAGAATGGAGACTGAAGCTACCGGTGTGTTGGCATATTGAAGTTCTGGTTTCTCATCTAGTTGTTCTAGGATTCAATCTATCATTTGTAAGTGTGTGAGGGAAGGAAGTAAGACTGTTGATATTAGGCAGTTCCTAGGGTTGTTTATAAGTGTTAAGGTTCAACTGGAGCTAGTTTGGTTCTAAGGGTCTAACGGGTGTTAGACGAGTAATCAGGTATACGGATTCCATCCTAAGCTAGTGTTGTAAGGATTTTTAGTATTGTTATGTCCTCAAAGCATCTTCGTAGTGTCTCTTAGAGTGTGCTAGTGCTCGGCTTCCTCAATGCTCAATCCTAAGTTCTGTCCTTGTATTCCTGGCTTCTTCCTTCTTCTGCGCATCTCTCGGACCTCTGCCTTATGGTGTTTGTTTATTCAAAATACCTAATATCTAGCTTGGTTAAAGCTCCTTTAGCTCCTTATTCAGACCCCTTGTTCTGGTTTCTTGGCTTCCCCTAGAGGGTTCCTTGGCCGATGGTTCCTTGGCCTAGGTGTTGGTTCTCTGGAGTACATGCCCCATTCTTCCTAAGAATCTTCCTAAGCTAAAACCTCCCCTTGAAAAGATTCTTCATTCTTCATTCCTCAGAGTCTACTTCCTTTGTTTGTTCAGGTATAATTGAACCAGACCTTTCCTAGAATCTGCCTTGTGATGCTAATATCTACGATTTGAAGAATGTATCTTGGTTTTCCTCATATTGTATCCTTTCTCCTCACGAGTGTTTGTTGCGCTTTCTCAGACCTTGCTCAGACTCCTTTCACATCAGAGTGTTTGTTTGAGTGAGTGTGGCAGTGCTCGTCTTCCTACATGCTCCTTTTATGTCCTAAGAACTCTTTCTCCCTTTCCTCTCTTTGTCCTTCAGCTTCCTAAGCTAGATCGCGCATCCTGAAGCTTAAGAGTCTAGGCTTCCTCTGTTTGTCCAGGTCTAATATATAACCTAACGTTGAATCTAGTTTTCTTTCTGGGGCTAATCAAGGTCTGTTTCTTTTTTATGTCTAATAGATCTCTTGTAATTCCTCAGTAGCTAGCTTTAGGAGGATAATAGCAAAGAAGTCTGATGAAAATATAGCTCTTAAGCTTTGTGTCAGGCGAAAATGTATTTGTGGGGTTCGGATGTCAAATCTATGGCGTGGGTTCCTGGGTCAATGTGAAACGGGCACAAGACGAATGGAAGAATCGAAGTATGTCTTTTTGGTAAAGCCCATTTTTGTGTATCTGGCAAACCCAGTAGTCGACATACAGGTGATTCTCATTGTATTAGGATCTAAGGGGTTTATATCTCCTGATATGGTCTATTGTTGTGTGTGTTAGAGAGCATGTTCTCTGTAGGAGATGCCCTACCGTAATATAGATAGCTTCTAGTTATTTCCTTCTTTAGACCTAAGAGCTCTTGTTGTTGATACCTAATATAACCCTTGCTAATGCCTAAGGAGCTCTTTCTGCATACCTCTTCTATGTATCATGTCCTTCATCCAGCTAAAAGAGATTTGTTCCTTCCTCATCCCTCGTAGATCTATGGTTTGTTCAAAGTCCAAAATCTTCATCTCTATATCCAAACTATGGAGAAAAGCTATGTTTCTAAAGCAAAGTGATATTCTTCCATTCACCCAGATGTTTAGATTCATCTCCTTCTATCTGATGAAAGGATCTCGGGCCTAAAGAAGATCCTTGACTAATAGCTTAAGCTCTTGACTAATCCCATTCTCTGACCATATTAAGATTCTTTCTCTTCAACCTTCTTCTTCCTTAGACCTTAGATCAACCCTCAGCTCCTCAAGCTCTCCTTATTTTGGGTTCTTTTCTTTTGTCATCTTCTTTTCTTGCCTTTTCTTTATTCATTCCTCAATGTGACTTTATTGTGCCTTTTCCTTGCTCAGAAAGCTTGCTTAATCATGCCCAAGAAGGGGCTTATTCATGTTCTAATCGACCCTTCCCCCAAAGAGGTTCAATCTCATGCTCCTAGATCTCAAAGATAAGCTTGAATATAATTAAGAAGATAACAAGATCTCTGATGTAAGATAAATGATGAAGTTTCTAAAGGCAAAAATCCAGTCAATATGTCAAATAATTGATGCTGTCTGGATAAAAACTCACGATAAACATCGTTTGTCTTTAGTAAACCAATATTGTTCCAAACACGATAACACACCATAAAGTGTTGAATCAAACACGTGTTGTATGACCAGTTGTGGGATATCAATGAGAGATTACTTGTTTGTGGATTGAAAGTGGGAAGAAAGCTTATTTCTGCTTAATAGATTGAATTAAAGGTCAAGTTCTGAGTTTGATGGATCGATCAACCGGAGATAGCTAGCAGCAGAACCAACTTAAGAACTAAGCTATTTTCTTTAGTTCTTCCTATTGAAACCTAAATACTATTAACTCCTTGTATCCTTCCCCGAATCACTCTTATATTCATAGTAGCTTCCTAAAGAAAAACTTCCATTTCCTTTCATCAAGGTACAATCTATCATCTAAATCTCCAAACTATCGATAAAAGCGAATTTTCTGTAGCAAAGATTCGATTCTGGCATGGACCCAAAAGCTTATATTCCTCTTCTAAGATAGATGGTTTGTCATTTCCTCAGCCCTAAGCTAAAAGCTATCAATTCCTTCCTAATAGATATAGCTGACCTCTACTCCACCTCTTTGAGTTAGTGCTTTCTCAGTCCCTTCTTCTCAGAAGAGCTACGTCAGACTCTTCCTCAGACCCAGGGTCCCTCGGTAGGTAGGAAGGTGACCTCGGTTAGCCAGGTGAGCTCTATGCGGACCCAGGTAGCTCTACGCGGAGAGTTAGTTCTTAGTCCTACCTTTTCTCTAAGCTTGTAGTTCCCTCTTCTACAAGAGAACTAATCTCAGTTCCAAAGATAGTCTGATGAGCTTTCAGGGTTTAGTACGGTGCCCGGCCGGAGGAGGACACAACTGATCCTATCTTCCTTTGGAAATGAGAATGGAAAAGGCAGCCATCAATAGAGCTTGGTTGGATAGCATGGAGATAGCCTGACCTGGAAAGCAAGCATCCCGACCAATAGCATTAGTCGTCGTTGATCCATTTGATCGAGATTGATACCCGGTTACGCATCTAGATTAGTCAGTTGAACCAGTCCTTGCTCCGTTTATGCTTGTGATCGTGATCTAGACCCAGTGCCATTATTAGAAGACCCGGCCTTACAGTGGAGTCAGTAGATCCAGCATCAACAGCAGTCCCAGGTACGAATATAGAAGATCGAGACCCTTAAGCATCCAAATAAATCAGAATTATACAGAGCGAAGGCGTAGGCATTATTAGTAGCAGCTATTGACTCATACCCATACCCATAAGCATGAGTAGCAACACCAGCTATAGCACATATTTAAGCATACGTTTAATAAGGACCAGATCGAGAGCTTGAAGCAGCACTACCAGTAGTTGACCTTGAACCATCAGCAGCATCCAAGCTAGTATATGTCTATTTTTCAGTTGACTTAGTTGATCTAGTCTCTCCGCTGTCGATGAAGCCCCAATAGTTGTAGTGGTTGATCCTGTTGATTAAGAAATAGGTTAAGTATTCGATTCAGTTGGACTAGCAGCTTATCCAATAACATATCCAGCAACTGAGTAAGCAGATGGGTGGATAAGTCGATTATCCATCCCTAAATAATTAATGAATAGGGGGCTCCTCATTCGTATTTATCGGATCGATCAACAAGCGATAGCGATCAGCCCCCCCAGGTTCATTAATGAATAGATGGTGAGTGATATCTAGTGGATGACTTCACTAGTTCGGTGACGTGACTCACACTGGTTTCAGTCACATAGAAATAGGTGGTTAGACTGGTTTTATTGATGCTTGTTACCCAGTGTCTTGATGAATGAATGTGTTCTGGCTAGCGCTAGTGGATTAATTTACTGTTTCGATGACGTGATAGGGGCAAGCGATACATCTATTAGCCATATGATACTAGATAAGGAACGAACTAACCTCTTACCAAAGCCACTACAGTAATTATTCATCGACTGAACCTAACAACAATCGACGATAACACTAGATTTTCACATCACACCCTGGGTTCATATACAACACGGATTCTTACTTCTACTTAAAACATCAAACCTACAAGAGCCAGACCTTCATGAGCGTGATCCAACACCAGTAGTATATCCAGCTTATCCAGCTTATAAAGTACCTCGCTTAGCATTCCTTCAAAATCTAGCAGAGTCAGTTGTTTCTTTTGCTGTCGATGAAGCAGTTACTGCCTCTCCCTCCACTACTGAATCAACGGAATGAACAACTCCTTATTCGTTGAGGCAAGAAGGAGACCCTGTATAACTGTTCAGGGAGTGTGTTGAGCATGCTGGAAGGCAAGTCCTAGTTGAGCATGCTTTCATGGAAGTCGAGGAGGCCCTAGCTATTATTTCTCGTTAGCTATAATCGTTCAACCGGAAGGAAGCTAAACAAATGGAGAATTGGAGAGCAAAGAATACAAGGTTGGACCAGCGAGATCTCTATCCATTCCTGCTCATAGTTGAACGGGTTGTGTTATAAAGGCAAGATTCGAACTGCCGGAGGAGGAGAAGGAAACTATACTGGTGTTTCTAGTATGTGAAAGGTTCAAGCTCCAAAATGACTAGGAATATTGAGAAATTGAATCACGGTGTTTGCTCATATATGCCAATTAGTTTTATTAATTTTTTTATGATTATGCTAATAACGTAGTATCTCTACCATGTCATGTTTCTATAAAGTGACAAGCTGGTACACTAGTGATTATTCACATCTGTTAGAAGCTGTAAAGGTTGATAGATCCATTACTTAGAGTTGTTCCATATGAGTCTAATTCCCATAAGTGTGACATATATTGGAAACCACAGAACATGCATAAAGTAACATAGAGCCTATGAGTGAACTTATTGAATCCCTTGTATCATTGTGCCAGTCAGGCAGCTCCCAATCTGAGTGCCTATTTAAGATGGGAATCTTCTCTTCGATCCTCAACTGTTGATATTTTTTTGGGGGGCTTAACCGAATATGATTTATTCATTAATAAAGTACCCTACAAACCCAGCCTTCTCAGTGCTTTCAGAATCCAACTCACCACACGCTCTGATTGCTTGGAGGGAAGGACCCGCTTATGCTTACTGGATTAATGGAAGTGGTTGGCACAAGAAAGAAAGAACAACCTGTCGTGGCATGGTGGGATACTCGAAACTACATTTGAACTACTGCCTTACACTTATGAGTGATATTTAATGGGATTCAGTCAGCACTTAGACCATTTGTATTAACCTTTAGCCTACATAATGAATTTCAGTTGGACCTACAACAACCGACAAC
Source organism: Pinus albicaulis (assembly GCA_034641835.2). Classification (NCBI taxonomy): domain Eukaryota; kingdom Viridiplantae; phylum Streptophyta; class Pinopsida; order Pinales; family Pinaceae; genus Pinus; species Pinus albicaulis. The sequence continues at coordinate 532,851,949 of CM076573.1, read as the reverse complement.
CTGTTGTTACCTGTCGTGTTAACAACCCTGTCTCCATACAGGCTGACTGACTCACTTAGAGATTGTACAGGCTTGGAAACCACTTCCTGGATCTGGTTTCATTAATTGGTGTGTATCCTACCGGAAGAATCATCGATATACGTGTATCTTTGTCGATGCAATCTCTCTCTCCATGGGCATAATAAATATACGTGTGGCTTTGTTGATCCTATCCATTCAGTGTGAATCTATCATGATGAGTATCCCATCCCTATTTCCATCCTTGGGGACCTCAGCAGCTAATTCCAAATCTCCATCCTCACCCACAGTCAAGGGAAGGCCAAGAGACAAAACAGTTAGGCCAGTTAGGACAGGTGTTAACACTTTTATCCAACCGGCGGGGGTGAAGGGATAACTAACTGATTTCCAGGACGGAAAAGTGGATGCAGCTGGAAACCGAAGCCATGAGCGAGAACAAAATCTGTCGTGGGTCCGGGAGATAAAGAAGGCTCCAGCTAAGGAGGGAGATCAAGGAGGCAGGGAGTTATAGCCCGTTCAAACAAATTTATTTCCGGAAGGCGAGCATGCTTTCTCTCTAACCGGACCATCCAAACAAAATAGAAGCCCACCCTCACCCCCGGATGGTAGTCCAGCTATGTATCAATCTAGTTTCTTGCCTCCGGATGGATTAGCCTTCCTTACAACCTCCACCTTCAATAGAGAATTGTGAAATCGGCTACTGGATGGCATTCACCCTCGGTAGCAGAAATTAGCCTATATCGGTTGGGGGTTCAGTTAAAAAGAAGGGAGGAGTTGGTGAGACGGTTCGTATAATCATCTTCGAGGGATCCACGTCCACCTCCTTGGATGATCCAGATTCTCGACGCACTCCATCCACTATGTTTGCTTCTTTCATCAAGGCCGAATGGGTGTTGATCGAAGAGAATATACCTTATCATAACGGCATTGCAGAGGTTCGCAACTAAACTGTCTGCTTCTAAGATCGCCCTCCTGGATTGATTCATTTATACTGGTGCAGGATACCCTGGGTGACATACCATAGTGAGGAGCTTGGCATAGAGAAGTCCGAGGTCCTATTCTCTTGCTTGTGGATAGCGAGAAATATATCTATTCTTATAGATGTAATTGCGCCTTCTTATATATTATATATGTAATTACGCTTTAGCCTTAATCTTTCTATGCTAATGGCTAAGCTTTATAATTGCTAAGCCATTCCTTCCCTCGGCTTAAATAACTAAAATCACCCTGCTTGCTAAGCCATGTCCTTTCCCTCCACGCCTTTGGCTTCTACGCCCCGATAAGGTCCATGCCTACATTGGCTACTTAGTAAAGCCCTATCACCTACCTCCCTTAGAATCTTCCCATCCCATGCCTACATTGGCTACTTAGTAAAGCCATCCCACCTACCATAACTCACTTACCTGCCTAGGTGTAGTCAAGGAAGGATAGGGTGATTAGCCTTATCTTCCCTTATCTATAGGGTTATATCACTTAGATACTTGGCCTTTCCCTTATTTTCCCTTCCCTTAGAGATATCCCTTACCTTATATTCCCCTTCCCTCAAAAATTAGAACCTACTTCCTTCAACTAAAGTTCCTATACTATAGTATCACCCTCCCAGGTTATCGATGAGTGAGGGTGATTCCGGAGTTTATTCCCTCTTTCTTCTAGCCAGAACCACCCTCACCCTAAATGAAACTCCTTCCAGCCAGAAGAAATATATTTATTCATCCATCAAGAAAGGGGAGGGCAAGCAATCCGAATCCCGACTCCCCATAGCCCCCACGAGGTGAGAGCCACCAGGGAATCCGCCCCCCCACTTGATTCGTTTCACGAGCGAGAGTGAAGCGGGCTACCAGTGGTATAAAGCGGTAACTTGATTTTCAGTTGCTTTTGTCAGGTTTTGTCAGGTCCGGGGGCCTCTCCCTTAGTCTTATCGAAAGAACCGGGATCAGGGAGAGAAAGGAACAAACTACTGGATGGAGGCGCCCTCCCTCCCAGCAGGCAGGGCGGCGGCCCCATCCTGGCAAGCTCCTTTAGTTCTACCCCCCTTACTTAAGAAATAATGAATCCTATGGGGAGAAACTACTCACTATCGAAATGAAAGACGATCGATTATCTACCCAAGGAGATATCAAATCCCACATACGAGAAAAGGTCACAAATATAGTTAAACCAAGTAGCATTGCAAAGGCATAGTGATAGTAGGGTCGGGATATCCCCGCCCTCCGGACCGGACGTGAAGGTCCCCCCTCATCCGGCTCTCTGCAGGGGAATATCCACTCGCCGCTTCCCCCAATATCCCCCCCTTTGCCACATCATGGGGAGGTTTACAGGAGATCCCAGAGGCTCGCACTGCTATAGCAGTCCGGCTGCTCCTGCCGAAATCATTGCTATTCATTCTCTCCCCCGTGCTCTGGCAATTACGCTCCCTATACTATTTACCGTACATGTAGTTAGGCTAGGGACAATGACGATCCGAGATATATAATGACAATAATATAGAAATCGATAATGATATATAGATATATATCTATATATATCTATATCTTTAGACATATTGAGATATAGAATTTATATATATATATATATATCTATATAAATAGATATATATATAATAGACATGGCCATCGATATATCCATGTATCCTAATATATATATATAATATATTATATATAGTCTAATACGGCACAATACGATATAATGCAATGGGAGGGATGGTAGAGGGCTGCCTGCGCCCAAAAGCGATGATTCACTTGTCCCCTTGTCCATAGGGACCTCGTGGCATACTACCTCAGCGACTCCCGCTAGATAGCCGCCCCTTTATAGATCTCTATTCTTACAGCCTCGTGGACGAAAGGAGGGAACTTATTGTAGGGATTCATTAACTTGCATTCCTGCTGGCACTACTAGAAAGCTCCGGTCTTAACGCCCCCACTACTGCTACCCTTTGGGTTCGTAGAGTCAGGTTTACCGTTTACCCACAATGGAGGAACCGCCCCCCGAGAAGTAGGGGGGCAGGCGGCCACGGGTTATAACGCACTCCTCGCACGAAGAATCCACTTTGAAGTTGACTCATTCGCTTGGCCAATTGTAGGAATGTGTACAAAACAACATAAGGGCCCAATATCTCAATAGCACCTTTGTCTGAAGCTTCGAATGAGACTTCATATCCTAAACGAACGATCTGACAGGCTATAAAGTCATTAAAAACTTGATCGGGGAACCAACGTTTATTTAAAAAGCAATGGAGTCGATTACCGGAAGTACTAGTTTCAAAGGCTCGTTGGAATTGATCCACTACGAGATTGAAATTATACACCACGAAAGCACCTAAATTACTAGACATAATAGGTATTGGTTCGGTAATGGTTGGAGCAGCAAACTCAGATTCGGCAAGAATCTCATTTTTGGGTGGTACGGAAGGGGGATTGGCCCGAGAATTGGATAGGGGGTTAAGATGCAGCCTAGGCTTACTCAAGTGCCCTCCGAACTGCACGAGATGGTCGCCTATTACATGGCTCACTAACTCTGCATTGGGTTTGGGTACCTATTATTCGGCGGCTACGGGCGCTACTATAATTATAGGTAGGGGGGGGGCGTTTGCTGGACTTCCGTATGGGTGGCGGCATTTTATACAGAGTGGAACCGCATAAGTCGAACGGGACCAAAGGCATTATGGATGGACAGTAGAGTCGAGCCGGATGGATATCTCATTGTCCGTCAAGGTTATACCAGAATTTTTGTAGGTTATCCCTCACCATATGAATGAGTGAGTCCCTGTCGGGCCTTACCTGAGCAGAGCTCAGTCTTTGAGGGGAATAAAGAAAGGGTTAGCAAGCGAACTCTCGACCAATCGGAGAGGTACGAAGTCGCTTGTCCGCATCGGGCAAGGCCCGGTAGGGTGAGCAATAAATCACCTTCCCTTAGAACGCATCCGTACGATACATTCTTTCTGATACAACAGGCATTGAACCTGCTTCACACCGCACCACATTCGATGGTTCACACCGGGGATTGGGGTGGGTGGGTAAATAGTAGGCGGATTGGGGTGGGTGGGTAAATAGTAGGCGATGGCGGCGCGGCCTTTTGGTCGAGTGTGCTAACGCACCCATCAATCGATCAATCACGAAGGACTGAAACTTGTCCGTGATTCCAGTCATTCTTTATATACGTAATTACGTAATGACTCGATAGCGGTAATTCGATATATTTCATTCTGCCTGTCTGCCGTCGAGCAGCCGATGCTGCTATAATGATATGAGTGTTAAATACGCTTAGTGGCGTAAGGATAATATTATATACGTAATTACGTAATGAATTGATAGCAGTAATTCGATATATGTCTGCTGAGCAGTCGATTCTGCTTCATATTAGATTCTCGCCATTAGAGACGCTTTAGCAGATCATGCATATATTATATATTTAATTATGCTATCTATGTAATTATTCGATCGATGGAGCGTGAATGCATATATTATATATGTAATTACGCTTTCTTGAATCCAATCACCGTACTTCTCTGAATGAGAAGTCAAACTTCCCTAACCTCCGCCGAGGGAAAATGGAAAATCTATTAGGGAGAATGTCCAAAACCTCCGCCAAGAAACAAGTAGTTGAAGGGTTGGAACATGCATTCAACATTCAATCAAGGAGGCAAGGAGGTAGAGGAACCAGCAAGCATTCAACCTTCTGCCTTCATCACCAGCCATGCCAAGTCCAACAGAAGCCAGAAGCCAAATGCCTTGAACCTTTCACCAAGGGAAGACCTTTTATGCAGATCACTTTATGGAGTTGAGGGAGAGACTCATTGTCTGACTTCCTTACATACACCATCACTGGATGCATGCTCTTCGTATTCCCCTGGGCTAGTTTAGAGTGGGTTCACATCGACTTCAGGTGGATGCAGAGCACCGGCTTAACCGACATTCGTTGCTCAATATTGCAAACCTCCGCCACGGTGAAAATGAAAAATTCAAACACCATACGCGAGAGAGAAGGACCCCATACCCCCGGACGGGACTGATCGGCCAGATGTAGGAGGTCTAAGAGAGAGATAAAGGAGAAATGGATGGACCCATTAACAGACTGGGCTACTTTGCATGGCGGGGCGGAACAGGGCGGTGTCCACCGGACGAGGAGCGAAGAAACCATGTTGCATGTTGTGGCGGAGCGGGGTGGGGTTGGTTGGAAACGAATGGATAACCGACTGGCCAGGAGGAGTGGCCAAAGGGCATCGATATAAATATAATACTTGCATATCTACGTTTCACTTTTCATTTGAGGTGATCCTTAGCACCCCTTCCCTAAATACACCACCCGTTGAATCCATGTTGGCACGAACGATACCCGGGAGATTGAGTTCCCCATTCAACTTACTTCATTAATGATTAGGAGGTACAGGGCATATATTCACCCTTTAATTATGAGCATCCACCTAGTTATAGACTTGACTTACTACTGCCTTCACGATTATTGAGTGCTACCCAACCTGTCGCTGAAGCCAGGAAGGAATCAGAGCCAGAGGGGAAGTATGCTATTCACCCCTTACCCTATACTATCTTACCTTTTCTATTTACCCACCTGAATAAATAGACCTGTTCCACCTATACCACTTGCTTCATGAATCTTAGGGGGGTATGCACTATGTATGATCTTGTCGAGCCGGGCTGAAACCCCAGATATGCATTGATGAATGAAGACAGCCAACCAGCATTGCCAGGATTTTGATGGATGCCCAGTCAGCATTGCTAGGATATCCCTACTTGCCTGAACTGTTAGTGCCTGAACCAGCTATTTCACTTTACCATGTATAACTTTCCTTTATTTATGTGCATGCTATGTTTACCTTCCTTTCAATATTGATTTTATCACTTACCTTAACCCTTCAGCATTGTACGGGCTTCAGAGCATTGGTGCACGGGCGTTCGGATAGAGACAACAGCCAGCATTCACCAGCGATAACACTTACTGAATTAATGCTTAGGACAAGAGGTACAGCTAGCTATGAACTTATCTGGAATGGGATGGGATTCAAAAACCTTCGATGGCGGCCTTTTGATCGAGCGTGCTTACGTATATTACTTATTTGGTTGGTGTGGGATGCGGACAAGTGACTTTGTACCTTACCTTCCCTTTCATTAACTGTTCCATGTTTTATTTACCAACCGTACTCCCTCAACCTACTTACTGATGATGCCCCAACCTAACCTATTACTTCAACCAGGAATGATGCTTAGTCGTAGCAGCAGGCACTATTGATCTTGTCGGGGGGACTTCACCCGGTGACCAGCCAGAAGACAATTGATGAATGAATACAACCAGCATTGGTAGGATATCCCCATTTCTATTTCATGTTAGTACCTGTTACTTACCACCTCTTCGATTTCACAACCTATAGTTACTACCTGCCTCACACTTGCAATGCCCCTTATAGCATTGGATGATCGGATAAGGGCTTCCAATAGAGCCGTTGGACGAGTGAGTGGGCATACGCGGCACACAGGCTTCAAATTTTAGATTTGAAAGGAGGGAGGCACAAAGTGAGCTGAGCACTTAGATCAGTCGTATTACTTTTCGTAAACCCTTGCTTCTTTATAGACCGGTTGCTCAATTATCTGAACTTAGAGCATTGTTGGATGGGGCGGGCGTTCCACAACACTTGATGAAATAGTCTGACTTGGTTGGGTACCACTATTCCTATTTACCGCTACGCCCTTGCCTACTCGCTTTACTTATGTGTTACTCTCCCTTCACCTTTGCTCTTGACCAACCATACTTCCTATCTCAACTTACTGATGCCCCAACCTCTTGCTTCAGCAAAGAATCCTAGTGGGTACAACAAGCACTTACAACCTTGACTATTTGCCTATTTACCTCTCCATAGCTCTTCTATGCGATTCTTATTCTTTTATTAGGCCTTTATGGAGGGGAATTGGTTCTACCCTCTTTGCTAAAGCGTAATGAAATATAATAAGAATTTCGTATATCCTGGCGATATGAAGAGTATATGATCTGGGCAGCCTTGAGCAATATATAAACCCCCCAAAATAAAGAAAGCATAATTACATAAAGAATATCTCACGTCCAACCAACCATAATTACATATATAATGAGGTACGTAGTCTCTCGACCATAAGGGTGAGGGTGAGCCAGCCGAACTCTCGACAAATTGCTCCAAAATATATCCGAACAGTAACTCCGAGCTTCTTTATCACGTAACTCCAACAACTCCGAAGGTTACTCTGAACTATATCGCCAAGAAATCTGATGAGATTCGCCGAGCTCTTTTATGATCACTAGCCGGCCAAACTGAAATTACCAGTCCCAATAGGCTACGTGAGAACTCTCTATCATCTTTATACGCCCACTTTTGTTACTGAAATTCCCACTTATTGATTGGAAGGCCAGGTTTACTATTGGATCTTTGTCTCTATGTGGGAGGAGGAGCCTTGTATAATGACCATGAATCCGTATAATGATTTGTAGATTGGAGTTGGAACTAGCATTCGTAATTCTATATAAGTGTGTGAACCGGCTGCTAAAGATCCATGCTTTCTCGCATAGATAAGGATAGAGGATTTCTTATGACAGATATCGGGAAAGAGTATTTGTGGGAATATCGGGAAAAGGTGACATAGCCTTAGGTGGTGAGTGACGTAGCCTTACAGAAAGGATATTGGTTGATGAAGTATGGCGTGGCCATCCAGGGGCCGAGCGCAGAGTCCTTAATATCGGTCATAGTCATTCATATCGGGAAGGAGAGTCTTCTCGTTCACACCCTTACCTTAGCTAAGAGTGAACGTCAGTTAACGTTAGGGAAAGCGAACGTCAGTGAGCGGGGATGCGGGTATTTATAAAGGGGTCCGTTTCAGGCTTACCTCACAAATAAAGGAGTCATTATCCATTCATTATATAAGAGCATATGGTATAGAGTCAATCCCCTTCGGGCTGGTAAGGAAAGTAGTCAAGTCAGTTTATGAAGATCTTTTCTATTTGTCTTCTTATGAATATATTCTTATAAAAATATTCTTCTCTTCATCTTCTTATCTCCCATATTCTTATCTTATTCTTATCTTATTATAAAAATATTATTATAACAATATAACAATATCTTCTTATGAATATATTCTTATATCAATCTTCTTATCCCCACATCTTATTATAAAAATAGAAGGCAGTAACAGAAGCGTAGGTGGCTAAAGCCCATCTCTCTTAACCACCCTGAAGGTGCAGCATTCATTACAGCCTTTGGTTCGAAGTGATAGATGGAAGGAAGGCGTAGCCATACATCCATCTGATCCTGTGAGGGGTTGCTATTCTGATCCTACCAGTGAGGGGACTGACTACAGAGCTGACTACTTACTACCCGACCCGACTACGAGCGCTAGCGAGGAGATAGATATTGAGATAGATGGATAAGGAAAGACATCCATTCATTAACGTACGGATGCTAGCAAGCGGTAGCGAGGAGACCAACTAGACCAAACTAACCAGGGTCGACCAAACTAATCGAGCGGTAGCGAGAGTGATTAACACTTAGGCGAGCAGTAGCGAGGATACTCACTTCCCTATCCAGTTAAAGACCTTCGACATCAATACGTGGATTGCTTATCTTATCTTTGACCTCGAACCCCCCGGCAAAGGGAAGTGGGAGTTGACTTATCATAAAGAACCATTACTATTGACCGGCTGCTCCTACTAAGGAACCATCCCTGGAGCTAAGGAAGCGATGGTTATACCCTTCATGGAGTGACCTGCTCTGATGAACCATAGTCATTTCTTATTGATTAATTAGGCATAGTTTAGTTACCTCTGTGGCCTTCCTTAGGTTCACTGCCTCAGATTCATTCATTAGGCATGGTTGTGGCATTGAGTTACCTGCTCTTGAGGATTTATTCATTAGGCATGGTTGTGGCTTGCTTGCTGGCGTTGTCCTGCGTAAGGAACCATTCTTGCTGGCATGGTAAAGGCTCACTTGTTCGCTCAGTTACCCAGTCGTTCATCCAACGTATGCCAGTCACCCAGTCACTAGTCTAGGCGCTAGTCTAGGCGACGGTAAAGAGGCACGTCTTAGGCACACTAAAGTTGGTTCAGTAATGTACGATCAGTAGATACATACGGTCGCACATCTTAGGCACATGCCGGTCAAGGCGGATAGATACGTGCGATAAGATTCATTCATAAGGCATGGTTGTGGCATTGAGTGACCCGCCTCTATGGATAAGGAAGCCAGTCACCTAGTGACCCAGTCGTTCATCAGACGTGCGAACTGATCCCTGGAGCTAAGGAAGCGTATGGGTAGACTCGACCGATCATATCCCCTATCAGTAAAGGCAGGGCTTATGAAAGGGCTTATCGGAGTAACGAAGTGAGTGGACTTAGTGTGGTCGGTAAGCTAAGGTCTTCGGTAAGCTAGAGACCATCTCCGAAGTGCGGTACCATGACGCTACGTTACGTTACGCCGCTCCCTAACAGATGAAGAGAAGGAAGGATATTTCTTATCGACCATTATATCCCCTTTGGGCCGATCTAGTGATTTTCTTTCTTCTCCCACAGACACTCTTCTACCGCTCCCACTGAAAGGTTCTCTTCTACTGCACGGGAGCACTCCAAGCCTGACACCTAGGAGGGGAGTAGGATGAAGAGTGCACACCCTTGATCCTATGGAGGTATTTTTAGTGTGCATAAAACTATACTGCACCTGCAGAGGTACTTTTTTTGGCCTTCCACATAGAAACAAGTGGAAAATCACATCCATAGATGTGCATAAGCTTACCTTATTACTTGCTCACCCTCCCTTCCCATGGTGCGGTAAGCTTGGGAAGAGGTGCATGATAGGATATATGATTTTGACTTTGATTCCGGAGGTGGTGAATAGAGGATCTCTCGAACTACTATCCCATCAGCTTGCCTTACCTCCCTAAAAGCAGAGGTGAAAGGATAGATTTTCTCTACTGTTCTTCATTGTGATAGAGTAAGTCCGTAGGGTGTCTATCTATTTTCCTAAGGCGTACAAATAAGCATAAAATAAAGATGTTCTATTTTCATTACTTATCTCCGAAAAGACGCTTATTATTTTAATTGAGGGGAAGAAGGGGCTAGAGATATATAGATTGATGATATTTCTTTCTTTTCATTGATTGCCCATTTGAGGTGGGGCGGTCCAACGGAAAATTGCCAACATATACCTCGAACTCGAACTATCACCTCTTCGCTCATATCCCTACACACTTCACCTTTAGCCCTCATACTTCACCTTTAGCCATCTTCCATCCTTCCTCTCCCATACATCCTATTCCCGAGAGCCATACAAACTATTGCACCCATCGTGAAACAGTTCACACGCCCCCGGTACCCCGACCCCAGCACGAGACCTGGACAAACCCCAGGAAGGCTAACAATAGACTGGTTAATCCACTATGTCAAGTGAGTTAACAGCTTCTATTAATGGCGTGAATGGATTCGTGCAGTTAATTACACAGAGGGGACTAAGTAGGTGCATTAATGGCGACTATGTGTATGCAGTGGGCTTAAGTGACTGGATTCGAGCAGTTAATGAACGACTTTCTTTGTGCTGTTAGTAGATTCTTTGAATGAATTCTGTGTGTTAATGGATTCTATTTGCTGTTCACAACTTGGATTCTGTGAGTGGCTTCTATGCACAGTGGGTGAACGGCTTCTATCGGACAACTGCCCACATCTACCTCGAATACCTATGGAATGGCATTCGCCGAGTACAAAGTAGATTCCTATATCTGTGGAGAACAGGCCTTACCGCTGGGGTCAATTAGTCCCGCTTAGGGAGCCTTGCCGAGACGATTCATCAATTAGAAGAACCCACTACAAATAATAGACATAAGACCTACTTTCCCTTTCATTTCATGCATCTACCTATCCACCTGAAGACTTGCTAGACATGTTAGCCTTAGACCACTCAGATTAATGAAGTGCTTAGTTATGAGGGCCACTTTTCCTTTCAGAACTGGATCACTTTACCCCTGACTTCATTATTACCTTCAACCTAGGGGCATGGATGGACTTATGCCCAAGCCACATTACCCTTCTCTTAAAAGCACCGGCCGGGACCTTTCCCGATGCGGACAAGCTACTTCGTTCCTTACCTTTGACTTGATTTACTGCTTTATACTAGGAGAGGGAGTCATGCCCAAACTCTTTATTAGACCGGGAGACCAGGAAGATCAGTAGGGAACCACTATACGAATCCCTTACCTTGTTTCCAACCTGTTAGCCACCTATAATATTTTGTTATACCAAAAGGTGGCTAAATATTTTTGGAGCCTCCAAGGAACAATTTTATCACTAAAAATTGTTGGCTCTTGAAGTCTCTCTAAGGCCTCATACCTCTGTCCATATCCCTTATTGCTGTTTACATCCTAAAAGCCTCTGAAATCCTTCAAAAATCCCAAGTTAAATACTGCTGCAGAACCCCTCGGTCCCCTTCCTTTTCTTCCTCACTAACCTCATTTTCTATTCTCCATTTCCAATGAAAAACCCACAATTTCATGTTTCTCCCTTTCCATTTCATTAAAATCCCTTTTATAAGGTTAAAAACCCACCTTTTAACCTTGCCGAAACCTTCATTTCCTTCAAGAAACCCTTCAAAAACCATGAAAATACATGTTTTTATGTATAGAACTTAAGCCCCTCAAGCTTAAGCCCTTAGCCCCTTTTCCTCTATACGCCCACACCCTGGAACCAAGTTTTAACCCTTTGGCGCTTATCGCAAAGCGCAGATCGCAGAATTTCCCAATTGTTATTTTTTAAACTGATGCATCGCAAATATTTGCGCTGTGATCCATCGCAGATCGCAGATCACAATTTTCAGTTTTCCTCCAAAGAGCTGTCGCAAATATTTGCAATGCGATCCATCGCATTTTCTGCCCATCGCATAATCGCAATATCGCATTTTCTCTCCGTCGCATAATATGCCATCACATTTTCCAATTTTGTGATTTGCGATCAATCCCGCCGGGCCCACCATACGATACCCCCGCCATTCATATAAATAAATCCTTTTTCTTTTGTAAAGTGGAGAAATGTCAATTTTTGTTGTTTACAAAGGTTTTTTCATTTATATCCCGACGCCGCATCTCCGCCGTTGATCTGCATCCCCGCTCCACGATCTAACGGTCCTTCGCGCATTCTCCCGCCTGACCCCTCTTTACGTCATTTCATTGCTTTTTCCGCTGTTTTCACATAACCATGTCGGTTTCTTCCGCACCGCCTTTGGGCGGGTGGTGGTTTTTCCCCGTTGCCCAGCGAATCCATACATCCAGCGACGCGTGTCCCTTGTACTATTTCAAAACCACCGTATAACCGTAGTCCCCCGCGCATTAACGTTCAGACCATGGATGCCCAACGAAATTTACCGCAGCCGTCCGATCTGTGGCCCCTCATCCAACGGTTGTTGGTCGCCGAAGTTGTCTGCTGGTTAACCAAAGTGCCTGCGCGATAACCAAGCTATTGTACAGTGGAAATCGCATTCCCACCGTCGATCTTGCACGATCGACGGCTCTGATTTAATCACCTTTCCGCCTCCCCTTTGACTCCATTCGATTAATCCCGACCGTTGGATGATGCCATCCAACGGCCTTGCTTCCTCCTCACACCCTCCAATGCAGTTTGACCTATAAACACAGGATTTCATAACATTTGTTTGTTTTTTTGCAGGGTTTAATGTTTTTTCACTTAAATGAAGAAATTTCGTATGCCGAGGATGACGATCCTCTGGCCTTCGAATACATCAAAGGAAATGGTTTGCAGGTGTTAAATTCACACTGTCATCAGTGTTTCATGAGGCATTGATGCCGTATAACCCTGCACAACCCTGTGTAACGACGAAGCACCAAGAATCCAGCACAATCAAAGAGTATCAGTTGTAGAAGACCAAAAATATGCCAACACAGAGAATTGAAGACAGTTTTATGGGGATTATGGCTAAGACTGTTATCAAAAGCCTAATCCCCCAATCTAAAACACAGTCTGCAGAATACCTAAAGTGTTTTAGTGACAGCAAACCCTCCACTGCCACAAAAAGGAGGCGAATTGATTCCTCCCAGCGACTAAACACCACCTGTTGCCTAAAACCTTTCAAACCAGGGCCGAAGTTATTGCAAAGGAATATGTTTTGCCTCAACGCAGCCGAGAAGTTACTTCTGCAAGGAACTTAATGTGAGAAATATTTGCAGAGTTATTTCAACCTCACGCCAAACCTCAAAGGTCAAAAAATTCTTTCCAGCAGACCTGATAGTTAATGTAAAATAGTTAATACAGAGAACCACCCATAAAATTCTTCATCGAGCCCCTCAAAGGGCCAAGAAGTCTTGAATCTGTATTAATTACTTTAGCAGATATTTTATCAGATCTCACCTCCTCATTCTTCTATAAATACTTCTATAGAAGATGAGAAATTTTTGGTTGAGTTGCTTACAGAGCTTTGAAATACATTCGAGCCCAAACTTCCGATTGTAAATAGTGCTCACTGGCCCTTGGAGCTCTGCTTGTGATAGATTAGTTAGGCTAAATAGTGAAGATGATTGCTGAACTGAAACATTGGACTTGAAGACTGTAACCGGTTTGACATCAATATAAAAGTTGTTTCTTGGGATCCTGGTCTATGTCATTGGTGAAGTGCATCTCTCTTTGTTATTTTTTTCCTTCTATGTATGCCATATTGTTCATATTCCTCTGTAAAGAATAGTTTAAACAGGGTTAGGATCTACTGTATATCAGTAACCTTCTCTGGCTGAGAAATATTTATCTTAATGTTTTCCTCAAGTTTGTTTATTTAAGAATGATTCAATACTGTTTAAACAGTTAGGAATGTTGGCGTTCCTTCGTCCTTCTGTTTACATAAACATTGTTCTTGAATGTGATTTCCATTATTTGCTATTAAAGTTAGACTAGAGAAGATATGGTTTGCCCTGATTCCTAGATTCTTTTCTCCAAAGGCAGATTTTGAAAGTTTCCCTTGGTGTTGACTGAAAGCAGACTAGGTTTAAAAGTACTTTATCTGATCTTAAGTTACACTTTGTTTCTCTTATATGTTTTCATACTTTCTGAAGGTAATTATGTGGATTACTGGATTGTTTGTCAATTAAGCTGCTTTAATACAAACTTGCCCAAGAATTCAATGGTTAGCCCTGCACTTGGTTGGTTTTAAACAGTTACTTAAGAGGCTTTTCTTGTTTGGACTGACTATAAATCCTCTGAGAAATTATTATCAGTTTCCACCCCTCCAACACTTTAATGTTTCCATTCCATCATTTTAATCTCAATAATCTTGTGATATAGATGACTTGCCCCTTGGATCACTCTTGATGTTGTTGCTCAATTAAAGCCAAGATATGACTCCATAGCCCAATGGACTAAAAACCAACATTATATCTATCTTTTTAGCTTAGATGTTCTATCCACTTGCAACTTCTCACTTTTGAAACTTTTGCACTTAGAACTTTCCCCTCAAGTAACATTTCATGCTCAACCATCCAAAACAAAACAAAACCCTTGGCCTTCATAACTAGCCTAATATCATTACCTTAAGCTTTCAAAGACAATATCCATCTTTGTACATATTGGAGAGATCCCTCTCCGGATTCAGGAGGGCTAGATCCTAGAATCCCAAAGTTGGTTGAAACGATGTTGTTTATGTAATTGGACTCTGCCAATCTTGCTAATAAATTACAGATCCCTAACATTTCTGGTGACTCCGCTGGGGAAGAACCCCGAATCATTTTCATTTAAATATAATCATACGACATCAGAGATTTGGTTCATAGAGCATTTGCTTTATTAACCAGCTGGAGTCACCTAACATTTCTGGCGACTCCACTGGGGATTGAGTTGAGTTTTCATCTCATTTTCCCTTGATTTTTACACAAAAATTTGTGAGTAAAAAGTATCCTTTTCAAGCACTACCAAAGAATGGTAATCATGGTAAAACTTGTTTGAATCAGTGACAAAATAGGCAAACCCTAGGATTCACATAAGACTTTATCTAACCTTGAAAAATTAGCTAGCTTAGCCATAAGAGTAGACTTCCTTTGTCTTATAACCGTAGCTAAGTTTTGAAACAGAGTTAGGGTATTCTTAAAAACCACACTACTAAAAACAACTCAGGAAAACCTAAAAAAATTTCAGATTGGTATTCAATAAACATGGTGGTGGACCATAAAACCTTTTACCTCCAAAGGAGCTAAAAACTTCCACTTGGCGACTCCACAATCCTTAACAGACCTTAAGACTCCACTGGGAAGAACCCTTATCATCATAACATCATTTAAAACTCAGTTAGAGGACTGTCAGATTAAATTTGCGTAAACATATTAGTTAACCTCTTAAAGATTGTCATATCTGGTTGAACTTGTCTTGTTTATTCGGCTCTAAAAACACAGCATAGTGGCTTCTAGAAAGATTCACACTAGAGCCCATCCTGACCCTAATCCACCTGAAATAGTTGATGACCCAGAAAGTATCCTTTGGAAGTCTCCTAAGGTTAAATTATCAACTGTTTTCAGATCACCCTTGAGAGCTAATTCAGTCCCTGAAAATCTTTCAGCTCTACAACAATCACGAGCTGACGTAGTAAACCCGTTTAGAACTAGGTCATTTGATGATATAATTCGGATAGACTCTGAGTCTTCACTTTCATCCCCGGAAACAAGTGAACATCTTGGTAGCAGGGAAACAACACCTCCTGATTTACATTTCCTTCACAATCTAGGTGTCTCTCATCCAAGATCAGCTCAACAGTCTATTGTTGTTCCATCCACTTCTGTTCATCCTTCATCCACTGTTCAAACCACTTCATTGCAGCCCACCCCACCTCTTGTAAATCCACCCCCACCACATATCATGGCAGCATGGTATGCTCCCTTAGTCCTTCCTGTACCATTAGTCAATCTTCCACAGGACTATCAGTCCAAAATCCCATTATATGATGCTAGCAATGCTACAACAGCATCACAACATGTGGACAAGATGAATGACTACTTTGACAGAAACGAAATTGATGATGATTCTGTCAAGCTCAGATTATTTGCTCAAATCTTAGGGGGAGAAGTAAGAAAATGGTTTAAAGGCTTAGCCCCCCATATTATAAATGATCTCCAAGGCTTCCATCAAACATTCTTAAACAAGTGGGAAGTAAGGAAGAATCCTCTCCAAGTCCTTGCTGACTATAACAATCTCCACAGGAATCCAGGGGAAAGTGTACAAGCTTATTGCACTAGATTTAACAATGTGTATAACGTGCTTTCCCCAGAATTAAAACCTCCACAAGGTTCAGCTTTAAACAAGTTTCCTGAAGGGTTTGATGCTGATATGACCTATTCATTAAGAGAGAGAGATTTTGCAACTCTTGAAGACATGCAAAGGGGTGCTCTTTCTGTGGAAGTGAACTTGATGGAGAAAAGGGCAAGAATGAAGAACGAGAAGAGAGTATCTTTTAGAGAGGAGTCCACACCTTCTACTTCCAACTCAAATATGGAAAGGATGATGGAAGATATGATGAAAGAGATGAGCATAATTAAAAGAGCACAAGCAAGTCAAAATCAAACTGCTCCTCAAAACAAAAACCAAAACTAGAATCAGAATGTTAGAAGGAACCAACCTCCAAACAGACCTAGGGAAGATGATCAACAGATCACTCCTCCCTTTCATCAGAACTATATAAGTGAGGTTGAAGAAACAGACGAAATAACAGAGGAAGGTGCTATCAACATGCTGGAGGTCGATGATGATGATTTTGAGATTCATTATGATAAAAAACAAGGTCTATATACACCATATGATGACAAAAGAGATGATGATGAAAATCATTATCAAGACATGGAAAATGTCATCATAGAACCTCAAAGAGAATATGACCTTAGAAGCAAGACCAGTCAACAAACTCCCAACACCAAAACCTCTGAAAAATCTTCACAAAACAGCACTACAACCAAACCTAAACCGATTAAAAGAGACAAAATAGTGGTTGTAAATTCTGATAAAGGTAAAGAGAAAGACACTCAAAATCTTGAAAAACAGAGTGCAAACATTAGTAGTACTAACACTTCAGCTAGTACTCCTATTACAACTTTTGTCTCAAGTGTAGATAAAACAAGTCAGCAAGCTATTGTTGCTGACAGAGTGGCAGTAAATAAGGCTGAAACCAGCACTTCAAAGAATCAAATTCCTTTCAGCCTGGAACAAGAAATTTCTAAGATTAAAATCTCTGTTCCCTTAACCGAGTTAGCTGCCCAACACGTATATAGGACTCAAATTTTTAATGCTTTGAATATAGAGGAAAATGGAGATACAGTCAATCTTAGTGATGACCAGCCCGAGCTTATTTTTGGTCCAAAGATTGAAGGTAGATACCAAGAGGGACCTGTTCCCCCTTTCTACGTGAGTTTAAACGTTCATGACAAAATTTTGCACAACGCTTTGCATGATTCTGAGGCTTCTCATAATTTAATGCCTAAAGCTGTGATGGAGAGCCTCGGGCTAGAAATCACCAGACCTTACAAAGGCCTTTACTCCTTTGACTCAAGTTGAGTAAAATGTCTAGGGTTGATCAAAGACCTCTGTGTTAACTTAGCCCAGATCCCAGCCAAATGCTTACTCATGGACATTGTTGTGGCTGATGTGCCCCCAAAGTATGGAATGTTATTATCAAGATATTGGGGAGCCAAGTTACAGGGGACTATGCAGATGGACATGACGTATGCGACTATCCCTGTTTTCAATCAGACTAGAAGGCTTTACAGGGAGTCTCATATGCAATATACGGTCACGAGTCAAGACAGACCTCAAAACTCTCCTCTCTATTCCGTAAGTACAGGCCTTGATTCTTTTATCATGTTTAACGATGAAGCACTTAGTGAAAAAATCGCGTTATCAGGATTAATGGCCGATAGAGAGGAGGAGGTAAATACCACGGAACTGTCAAAATAGTTTGCTGAACCTTTAAACCATAGCAAACCAAATATGGGTCTTGAACTACAAGTCATGCATCCATTACTTTTAAACCTGTACACTAAAGAACATGACCCTCAAATGAACGAAAATCAGGGGGAATCAAAACATATACAACTAAGTGCAGACATTCAACAACAATCCGAAAGCACGTTAGTTAAAGAGGACATTCATCTAACAGATGAAACTGAAAACAGTCCCCTATGGAATATGCATTTCGATGGGTCATGCACTAGGAATAACGTGGGTGCAGGTGTCTAGATTACTAACACTGAAAACAACCATACAGAATGCATTTCATGTAAATTAAACTTTCAGTGTTCAAATAACATAGCAGAATATGAATCCCTTCTCTTAGGCTTACATCTCTTGAAGAAGTTAGGAGCCAGAAGAATTAACGTGTATGGGGATTCTGAGTTAATCATTAGGCAAGTTAATGGGGAGTATAATGAAAATCATCCCAGACTTAGAGCCTATCGGAATGATGTCATGGACCTTTTGAAAACATTTGAGGAATCCAACCTGAGTTTCATCCCAAGGAAAAGAAACATTGCGGCCCACAATTTAGATTTTGCGGCCAGGACATGTCTAACGCCATATGAGACTGGAGACAACACAACTCCGATAAAATTTAGACCAGCAGTGCCTGATAACAAAAAATATTGGCAAGTTTTTGACAATGACAAACAAATAGAAGACTTCATGCAATTCAGAAATGAATTTGAACTGCATAGTTCGGACTCAGATTATGATACAGACTGCAGCGAAGAAAAAAGAAGAATTGTCTCCTGAACCTGTCAATATTAACCTACTGTCTAGCAAACTCAGTAACAAAATAGAATTGAGTGCAGAATCAGAAACAGAAGAAATAGAAACTTTGCATTCTAAAGATGAAGGTTTGCCAAGTGGTCTAGCACCTTTGGAAGAGTTGTTCGATTTTAACGATGTGGCAAATAAGCCAAAACTGGAACCTGTAGATATTGAAGTAGAAGAGTGCAACATAGGCAGTGAAGAGAAACCGAAAATGATCAAACTGTCCAAAACTTTGCTAGCTCACATTAAACTCAAATACATAGAGTTGTTCAAAGAATTTTCTGATGTTTTTGCATGGAGTTACGAAGATCTTAAATCCTATGACACTGAAATAATACAGCACAAAATCCCTCTTAAAGAAAACCAAAAACCATTCAAACAGAAACTGCGCAAAATAAACCCTGTCCAATTGCCGTTGGTTCAGAAGGAGATCATAAAAATGTATGATGCTGGTATTATTGTCCCTGTTAGATATTCTGAATGGGTATCTAATCTGGTGTCTGTTAGGAATAAAACTAGAGAAATTAGGCTTTGTATAGACTTTAGAGACTTAAACAAATCTTCATTAAAAGACAACTACCCTTTACCAAAGATGGATCATATTTTACAAAGGGTGGTAGGGTCTAGAAGAATTTCTTTGTTGGATGGCTATTCGGGGTACAATAAGATCTTGGTTTACCCTGCTGATCAATTAAAGACAACCTTTACTACAACCTGGGGCACCTTCATGTATGTGAAAATGCCTTTTGGTCTAATGAATGCTGGAGCAACCTTTCAAAGAGCCATGGACATAGCATTCTCGGAGGAATTGGGCTTCTTCATCATTATCTATCTTGATGATGTTACTGTGTTTTCAAAAACAGATGAAGAACACTTAGAACATTTGAGGAAATTTTTCGAGAAGTGCAGAAAGTTTGGGATATCTTTAAACCCTAAGAAAACTTTATTTGGTCTCCAAGAAGGTAAACTTGGGCACATTATTTCTGAGGAGGGTATTAAGATTGATCCCAAGAGGATTGAGGCCATATTGCAAATCTCTCATCCTCGAAACATCAAAGAGTTGCAATCTTTCATTGGGAAGATTAACTTTTTGAGAAGGTTCATCCCCAACTTGGCTGAGCTCCTTAGGAATATCACAAATATGTTGAAGAAGGAGCAAGGGATAAAATGGACCTTGGAAGCAAAGACATCCTTTGAGCTGGTGAAACAAGCATTAACCAAAACACCGGTTCTCATAAATCCTGATTTTTCAAAAGATTTTTATATCTTCTCGTTTGCATCAAAACATACCATAGCCGTTGTCCTTTTACAGAAAAATCCACAAGGACAAGAGCAGCCCATTGCATTCTTTAGTAAGGCATTGAGGGATGCCCCTTTGAAGTATAACATTATGGAAAAGCAAGCTTTTGCCTTGGTAAAAGCTTTGAAGGACTTCAGGGTATACATCCTTCACTCACACATTATTTCCTTTGTCCCAAATTCAGTTGTTAAAGACATTCTAACCCAGGATCCAGATGGTAAGAGAGGTAAGTGGATTGTTGTTATTCTTGAATATGATTTAGAGATAAAACCCACTAAGCTCATCAAAGGCCAAGGTCTAGCTAGATTAATGGCTGAATCAAATTGTGAAGTTCTTTATATTAACATGATTAATGCTTTGAATAACCAAGAAGAATTCTCAACTCCCATCGTTGAAGACCATTTTATGAATTCTCCTTGGTATGCTGATATTATTTATGTTTTGCTTAATCTGAATACACCTCCTGGTTTATCAAAAACAAAGGCAAGGTTCCTAAAATTGAAAGCTGTAAATTATTGCATTATTGATAAATGTCTGTATTGGAAAAATGCAAGTGGTCTATTGCTTAAATGTTTTCCTGAGTTTGATGCAGAGAAGGTTAAACAAGAGTTCCATGAAGGAGAGTGTGGAGGTCATTTGTACTGGAAATCGACAGCCAACAAAATTTTGAGGGCTGGTTTTTACTGGCCTACTCTCTTTCATGATGTACACAAGATGACCACTACTTGCCATAAATGCCAATTGTTCGAAGGCAAGAGAAAAGTATTAACCCTTCCTCTACATCCAATCACTGTTGAAGCTCCTTTTCAACAGTGGGGACTTGACTTCATAGGAGAAATCCATCCACCATCTTCTACCCAGCATAGGTGGATTCTCACAGCCACAGACTATTTCACTAAGTGGATAGAAGCCATCCCTTGTAGGCAGGCCAATGATTCAGTTATCATAAAATTCATGGAGACTAACATTCTCTCCAGATTTGGTTGTCCTACCAAGATCATCACTGATAATGCAGCAGCATTTGGATCTAAGAGAATGGTTGAATTCTGTCACAAATATCAGATAGCATTGGGGCATTCCACAGCCTATTACCCCCAAGGTAATGGACTTGCAGAATCTTCCAACAAAATATTAGTGAACATAATCAAGAAACTGTTGGAGGATAACAAAAAGTCTTGGCACACAAAGCTGATTCATGCACTTTGGGCTGACATATTAACTTTGAAGAAATCAATTGTTATGTCACCCTTTCAGCTTGTGTATGGTACAGATGAAATTTTTCCAAACAGCCTTGGTGTACCAGTGATGAAGTTGATTCAAGAGTTGCAGACTGAAGATAATGACATGACCAGAAGAATAAATCAGACCACCATTCATCTTTAGCAAATCAGGGAAGGGGTGTATCACAAAGCATTGCAGAAACAAGACAGTATCAAGAAGATATTTGATAAAAGAACAAAGGCTAGCAATTTCAAGATTGGGGAAAAAGTTTTGAAGTGGGACTCAAGAAGGGAAGAAAGGGGAAAGCATGGAAAAATTGACAACCTATGGCTTGGCTCTTACTCTATTCATTCAATTGCTGGTAATAACACATTTTTCTTACAACAGTTGGATGGATCAGAATTGTTTGGGGGTCCCGTCAATGGCAGGATACTCAAGCATTACTTCTCTTGATTCATGATATGTTTTAAAGCCTTCCTTTTTCTTTTTCCATTGTAAATATTTCATCCACCATTGCATTCAAGTTGTAAAAAATAAAAAATACAAAAACAAAAGAAAATGAAAAGAGGGCAAAAATCAAAACAAGAAAGGCAAAGCCCCATGCCAAAAAGAGAAATAAATCTGAAAGTGTGCAAGCTCAAATGCCACTCCTCGAAACACACTTCTAGTTAGTCAAACTGCCTAATCTTGACTAATTAGCTTTAAATTTTCTGCTGATAGGATAGTGAATTCGATTTTCCAAACTTTTCAATCTTGGCTTATCAGTAGATAGATTAGGATAGAAATGAAGGTTCAAACAAACTCAAAATCTGAACCAAAGTTTCCAAAGAGAGATGACTCAAAACTGTTTTATTTTCTGAGTCATAAAAGAGAAAAATTGGTTCTAATTTGCCCAAAATCTGAATCAGATATCAAGGAAGAGACAGCTCAAACAAAAGCAAAAACAGAGTTGTGAACAAAAGAGAAGGCCATGATGAGAAACTTTCAGATCTTAAGCCTTCCATTTTGATTTTTAATTTTCTGCAAATAATTATCTATTTGCAGCTTGTTTTTATGCCATAGATCACAGCAAGTTAAACAGCTTAATCTTAACTTGACTGTTTTTAAATTTCTGTCTTAGAATTTAGAGAATGAAATTTTGTTGGACAGTTTAATCCCAACAGACAATAGATTAGGTAGAGAAGGATCTGAGCTCAACTGATTAATCTGAGTTCAGGGAGAAATAAGGAGTAGAATTAGATTAGTTTTTATGCTTTCAAAAGAATAAAATGTTGTAAAAAGAGTTTGCCAATCCAAGTGCACTCTGATGAAGAAAAAATGTTAGATCAGTAGGATTGGGTAAGTAGAAAGTTGTATTGATGAAGTCCATTTATCTTTCATGACTGATGTTATTTTTCAGAAGCAGAGCAAGAGAAATCTAATGGATGAGGCACCTGGTCAGCATCCCAGAGAGAAAAATGGATGAGGCAACTGATCAGCCTCCCAGAAATCAAGTCTGAATTCTTGATGCCTTCAAGAAGGCACCATCCCCAAGTGGAGCCACTGTTAGCCACCTATAATATTTTGTTATACCAAAAGGTGGCTAAATCTTTTTGGAGCCTCCAAGGAACAATTTTATCACTAAAAATTGTTGGCTCTTGAAGTCTCTCTAAGGCCTCATACCTCTGTCCAGATCCCTTATTGCTGTTTACATCCTAAAAGCCTCTGAAATCCTTCAAAAATCCCAAGTTAAATACTGTTGCAAAACCCCTCGGTCCCCTTCCTTTTCTTCCTCACTAACCTCATTTTCTATTCTCCATTTCCAATGAAAAACCCATAATTTCATGTTTCTCCCTTTCCATTTCATTAAAATCCCTTTTATAAGGTTAAAAACCCACTTTTTAACCTTGCTGAAACCTTCATTTCCTTCAAGAAACCCTTCAAAAACCATGAAAATACATGTTTTTATGTATAGAACTTAAGCCCCTCGAGCTTAAGCCCTTAGCCCCTTTTCCTCCATACGCCCACACCCTGGAACCAATTTTTAACCCTTTGGCGCTTATCGCAAAGCGCAGATCGCAGAATTTCCCAATTGTTATTTTTTAAACTGATGCATCGCAAATATTTGCGCTGCGATCCATCGCAGATCGCAGATCGCAATTTTCAGTTTTCCTCCAAAGAGCTGTCGCAAATATTTGCGATGCGATCCATCGCATTTTCCGCCCATCGCATAATCGCAATATCGCATTTTCTCTCCGTCGCATAATCCGCCATCGCATTTTCCACTTTTGTGATTTGTGATCAATCCCGCCGGGCCCACAATACGATACCCCCGCCATTCATATAAATAAATCCTTTTTCCTTTGTAAAGTGGAGAAATGTCAATTTTTGTTGTTTACAAAGGTTTTTTCATTTATATCCCGACGCCGCATCTCCACCGTTGATCTGCATCCCTGCTCCACGATCTAACGGTCCTCCGCGCATTCTCCCGCCTGACCCCTCTTTACGTCATTTCATTGCTTTTTCCGATGTTTTCACATAACCACGCCGGTTTCTTCCGCACCGCCTTTGGGCGGGTGGTGGTTTTTCCCCGTTGCCCAGCGAATCCATACATCCAGCGACGCGTGTCCCTTGTACTATTTCAAAACCATCGTATAACCGTAGTCCCCCACGCATTAACGTTCAGACCATGGATACCTAGCGAAATTTACCGCAGCCGTCCGATCTGTGGCACCTCATCCAACGGTTGTTGATCTCCGAAGTTGTCTGCTGGTTAACCAAAGTGCCTGCGCGATAACCAAGCTATTGTACAGTGGCAATCGCATTCCCACCATCGATCTTGCGCGATCGACGGCTCTGATTTAATCACCTTTCCGCCCCCCCTTTGACTCCATTCGATTAATCTCGACCGTTGGATGATACCATCCAACGGCCCTGCTTCCTCCTCACACCCTCCAATGCAGTTTGACCTATAAACGCAGGATTTCGTAACATTTGTTTGTTTTTTGCAGGGTTTAATGTTTTTTCACTTAAATGAAGAAATTTCGTATGCCGAGGATGACGATCCTCTGGCCTTCAAATACATCAAAGGAAATCGTTCGCAGGTGTTAAATTCATGCTGTCATCAGTGTTTCATGAGGCATTGATGCCATATAACCCTGCGCGGCCCTATGTAACAGCGAAGCACCAAGAATCCGACACAGTCAAAGAGTATCAGCTGTAGAAGACCAGAAATGTGCCAGCACAGAGAATTGAAGACAATTTTATGGGGATTACGGCTAAGATTGTTATCAAAAGCCTAATCCCCCCAATCTAAAACACAGTCTGCAGAATACCTAAAGTGTTTTAGTGACAGAAAACCCTCCACCACCACAAAAAGGAGGCGAATTGATTCCTCCCAGCAACTAAACGCCACCTGTTGCCTCAAACCTTTCAAACCAGGGCTGAAGTTATTGCAAAGGAATATGTTTTGCCTCAACACAGCCGAGAAGTTACTTCTGCAAGGAACTTAATGCGAGAAATATATGCAGAGTTATTTCAACCTCACGCCAAACCTCAAAGGTCAAAAAATTCTTTCCGGCAGACCTGATAGTTAATGTAAAAAAGTTAATACAGAGAACCACCTGTAAACTTCTTCATCGAGCCCCTCAAAGGGCCAAGAAGTCTTGAATCTGTATTAATTACTTTAGCAGATCTTTTATCAGATCTCACCTCCTCATTCTTCTATAAATACTTCTGTAGAAGATGAGAAATTGTTGGTTGCAGAAATTTGAAATAAACTTGAGCTGGAGACTTCTATTTGTACATAGTGTTCGCTGGCCCTTGAAGCTCTGTTTGTGCTAGAGTAGTTAGGTTGAATAGTGAAGATGATTGCTGAACTGAAACATTGGATCTAAAGATTGTAACTGGTTTGACATCAATATAAAAGTTGTTTCTTGGGATCCTAGTCTATATCACCGGTGAAGTGCTTCTTTCTTTGTTAAATCGTTTTCCTTCTATGTATGCCATATTGCTCATATTCTACTGTAAAGAACAGTTTAAACAGGGTTAGGATCTACTGTATATCAGTAACCTTCTCTGGCTGAGAAATCTTTATCTTGATGTTTTCCTCAAACTTGTTTATTTAAGAATGATTCAATACTGTTTAAACAGTTAGGAATGTTGGCGTTCCCTCGTCCTTCTGTTTGCTTAA
The DNA here is from genome assembly GCA_034641835.2 of Pinus albicaulis. Taxonomy (NCBI): domain Eukaryota; kingdom Viridiplantae; phylum Streptophyta; class Pinopsida; order Pinales; family Pinaceae; genus Pinus; species Pinus albicaulis. The sequence continues at coordinate 532,826,462 of CM076573.1, read as the reverse complement.
ACATTGTTCTTGAATGTGATTTCCACTATTTGCTATTAAAGTTAGACTAGAGAAGATATGGTTTGCCCTGATTCCTAGTTTCTATTCTCCAAAGGCAGATTCTGAAAGTTTCCCTTAGTGTTGACTGAAAGCAGACTAGGTTTAAAAGTACTTTATCTGATCTTAAGTTACACTTTGTTTCTCTTATGTGTTTTCATACTTTCTGAAGGTAATTATGTGGATTACTGGATTGTTTTTCAATTAAGCTGCTTGAGTACAGACTTGCCCAAGGAGTCAATGGTTAGCCCTGCACTTGGTTGGTTTTAAACAGTTACTTAAGAGGCTTTTCTTGTTTGGACTGACTATAAATCCTCTGAGAAATTATTATCAGTTTCCACCCCTCCAACACTTTAATGTTTCCATTCCATCATTTTAATATAAATAATCTTGTGATATAGATGACTTGCCCCTTGGATCACTCTTGATGTTGTTGCTCAATTAAAGCCTAGATATGACTCCATAGCCCAATGGACTAAAAACCAGCGTTATATCTATCTTTTTAGCTTAGCTGTTCTATCCACTTGCAACTTCTCACTTTTGAAACTTTTTCACTTAGAACTTTCCCCTCAAGTAACATTTCATGCTCAACCATCCAAAACAAAACAAAACCCTTGGCCTTCATAACTAGCCTAATATCATTACCTTAAGCTTTCAAAGACAATATCCATCTTTGTACATATTGGAGAGATCCCTCTTCGGATTCAGGAGGGCTAGATCCTAGAATCCCAAAGTTGGTTGAAACGATGTTGTTTTTGTAATTGGACTCTGCCAATCTTGCTAATAAATTACAGATCCCTAACATTGCCTTCCAAGGAATATAATATATTCCAACACTCCCCCTTAATAATGGTTGGGAGAAGGGCCCATCCTAACACTAAGGAAGGAAGGAGTCATTACTACTCCCCCTTGATGACAACTTCCCTCATCCCAAGCAAAGAAGGAAGATACACATGCTTCGCTCTTGTCAAGGATTTGGTGAAGATATCGGCTACCTGCTGCTCGGTGGGACAATACTCCAAAGAAATAATACCATCAGCGACAAGACCTCGAATATAATGAGCATCAAGGTCGAGATGCTTCATTTTGGAGTGATATACCGGATTGTAAGCAAGATGAATTTCACCCTGATTTTCACATTTCAACATGGTGGATGATTTTGGAACTAGACCAAGCCCGGTAAGAACATTTCGTAACCAAATGGATTCTTTAGCTACTTCTTTGGCTGCTATATACTCTGCTTCACATGAAGATAAATAAATAGTCTTCAACGTCTTGTTGAACCAAGAGATCGGACCTGAAACAAGTTGAAATATGTAACCAGTAGATGACCGTCGATCAGAACTTTCACCTACCCAATCAAAATCTGTATAACTAGAGAATAAAATTGTAGCACTTCTCGAATAAAATACACCATAATGCAATGTCCCCTGTAAATATCGTAGAATTCTCTTGCTTGCCTACCAATGAATTTTGTGAGGTTGCTGCATGAACCAAGAAATCATACTGATAGCAAAAGAGAGATCTGATCTAATGTAATTAAATATATTAAACTTTCAACAAGCTGACGATAAAATGTAGCATCATCCAGTGGAGTGGTACACTCAATAGTTAACTTTACACCAGATTTGAAATAGTGTAGGAGCAGGTTTACAATTACTCATATGGAAACAAGCCAATAGATATGTCATATACTTAGGCTTAGAGAGAAAAATACCATCGGACATATGCCAGATATGAAGACCCAAGAAATAGTGCAATGTACAGAGATTTGTCATCTCAAACTGCTTCTGAAGAGAAATTTTCATATCTTGAATTAATACAAGTTGGCTACCTATGACAATTAGATCATCCACATATAAACACTAATGAGGAAATTATCACCAAATTTCTTAATATACATATTTGGATCAGATATATAATGTTTAAAACCATTATTCAAGAAATATGCATCAATTTTATCATACCAATCCCTGGAGGCTTGTTTGAGACCATATAATTATTTGTGTAATTTTCATACTAAACTTGAGGATTCAACAGAAATAAAAACATGAGGTTGTTTCATATAAATTTCTTCAGCAAGATCACCATTTAAAAAGGAACTTTTAACATCCATTTGATGAATTTCCCACTTAAAAGATACAGCAAATGATAAAATGGTTCTTATTGTGTTCATTTCAGCAATAGTTTCATTATAATCAATACCTTCAAGTTGATTAAAGCCTTTGGAAACTAATCTAGCTTTATACTTTTCGATTTTTCCTTCTGTAGTGAACTTAGTTTTATAATCCCATTTACAACCAACTAAATTATTTCCTAAAGGAAGAGGAAAAAGAGACCAAGTCTTGTTTCTCAAAAGAGATTCATATTCAGCAGACATAGCTTGTTCCCAATGAGGATTACCCTTAGCTTGAGCATAAGTAGTAGGATCGTTTGTGGACAAAACTTTGGTCATAAGAGCAAAGTTAGATCTAGTTCAACGAGTGTTGGAAGGATTTCCAACCTCACTACCTGCATATTCAAGGGTTTTCTGAGCCCAAACAAGAAGAATAAAAGGAACATGAGTCACTTCAGGAGCTTCATGAGTTTCATGTAGAATACTTGATGAAGGGGAAGAATCAATATCAATAAGAGGCACATATTTGGAAGAAGGAGTGACATGAATAGGAGTAATAGGTGGTATTGGTAAATTCAGGGTAACATGAGTTTCTACAGACTCAGGCGGGGAAGAGACTTCATGAAACTGAACATCCCTTCTAATTATGACACTTTGATTAGAAGGATCAAACAACTTGTAAGCCTTGGAATTCTCATCATAACCAATGAAGATACACTTTGGGTTCTAACTTTTTCCATTTTTCATTAGGAATATGAGCCCAACATTCACCACCAAACACCTAAAAATTACTAATATTCGGTCTACATCCATTCCATTTTTCCTTAGGGTTAACATGCTTAATATATTTAGTATGAAATCTATTTAAAATAAAATTAGCACAACATATGGCTTCAGCCCAAAATTTCTTATGCAGTCCTTTAGAATAAAGCATGCATCTATCCATTTCAACTAAAGTTTTGTTTTTCCTTTCAGCAATACCATTTTGTTGAGGTGTGTAAGGAACAATATTTTGATGTTGAATACCATGTTTAGATAAATATGCATCAAATTATTTCTTAACAAACCCCCCCCATTATCATATTGAAAAGTTTTAATACTCTTACTAGATGCATTTTCAACCATGGATTTAAATTCTTGAAATTTTACAAATGTTTCACTTTTATTTTTCAAAAAATAAACCCAATATTTTCTACTAAAGTCATCAATAAAGGTAATAAAATAAGCTGCATGGGATATTGAATGAATTAACTTCAAGAGGACCACAGATATCACTATGAATTAATTGCAAATGTTCTTTAGCACGCCAAGATTTACCTTTGCCAAAAATTTCTTTATGATGTTTACCAAGAACACATCCTTCACAAACACCAGTAGTATAGGCAAACCATGAACCATTTTAGTTAGTATTTGCATTTTACCATAACTCAAGTGACACAATCTTTCATGCCATAATTTACTTAGTTCATCAACATGATCAACATATTAATAAAAGGGTTGTCTCTTAGTTGAATTAAAATATGCAAATTTGTATAAACCAGTTGTATGATCAACAGGGCCAGAATAAACTACTTTGTAATTTTGGTTGATATCTTTAAGAACATATTTATCGAGCCAAGCTTCAAATTTAAAACCTTTCTGACATGGACGATAAATAGAAAGTAACCTGATGGGCATGTTTTGAACATGAAAAACATCTTCCAATTGACCATTAGAAACATTAATATTACCAGAACCAATTACGGAAAGTTGTTTACCATCACCAATAGAAACTTGTTGAGATGAGTTCTTATTAGTGTCATAAGATGTAAATAAATAAGCATTACCAGCCATATGTTTAGAAGCACCAAAATCCATTATCCATTCCACATTAGAAGAAGAATTATTAGATGAAACAATAGATGCACATAAAGCTACTTGAGATTCATTATAATTTTTCTTGTTTAAACGTTTCACTTTAAAGAAATTATTTTCAAGATGGTTAGTTTTACCACAATGCTTATAAGGATCATACACCTTTTTTTTTCTTACTAGTTTCATGATGTGCATGATAAGCATGACCATTATTATTAGTATGATTAGAAGTGTGTGAACAAGAGCCTTTGGCATTCTTAAAAAATTTCTTAGGATTTTATTATGTGCCATAAGAGCTTTATTAGGTGAGACTTGTCCTGAAGCAATCAATATTTCTTGCTCATTTATCAACCCTTTACTGAAAACATCAAAAGTAGGTTTCATGGTACTTTGAGACAATTAAGGAGGCATATTCCTAGTTTGGATGAACATGTCAAAACAAGATGGCAATTTTTGTTCTAGAAGAATGATAAGAGCAGTGTCTTTCTTCTTGTAATATTTACCACAATTATTTAACGTTTCATTTTAGGTTTTCAATTCAACAAGATATAATTCTACTCTATCAAAATTTGTAGGATATAGCTCATGAATTTTATTTTCAAGGTAATAAGCAGAAACATCATCAGATTTATCAAATAAAGAAGCAAGAATTTCTCATACCTCAACCGGGTTGTCTTTTGCCTCAATACTTACCTGAATACTATCTAAAACCATTGGACCAATGAGCACTCTTGCTTGATCAAAATTTTCTTCCCATTTAATAAAGGCTTGAGCATCTGTAGGTTTCTTGTGTTTACCATTAACCAACCTCCATAGATTCTTACTCCTGAGAACATCAATCATTTTCCTTTTCCATGCAAGATAGTTAGAGCCGATAAGTTTAGGAACATAAGCTACTTCTGAAGTAATAATGATAGAAATTTTGACAATAAATATAAACCCAAATGCAATAAATGACAAAAGAAAAAGTGGATAGAAAACTGTAAATTTTTGTAGTTCGTTTGTCGTTACCAAAAAACCTGAAAAAAAACTACCAATCTTAAATCAGTGATAACTTTGCTTCTGGGACTCCGTTTGAGATTTTTTTTTTTTTGAAATTGGGTAGCTCGATGAGAGGAACCCAAATATCTACTCTTTTTAAGGAAATTTTGCACAAAAGGTAACAGATCTGACAAAAACGTCAGGTGGAAAAACAAAAAACACTCAATAATGGCCCAAATGCTTATTATAACCAATTTTTGGAAATGGCGTAGCCACTCTTCATCCACCAATGTAGCCAAATTTCTGATCTGAACCCTCATTCTGCCAATATTCTGCCCTGCAAAAAAAAATTGTCGTAACTGAATATTACAACCGGAAGATAGATCTCCTTGAGGAGGATTTAAAAAACATATATATCTTATAGAAAAACAATCAAGAACCCCTTGAAAATCCAAAAAACATATAGATCTTATAGAAAAACAATCAAGAGCCCCTAGAAAAAAATATGCAAAAAAAGCTACACAACAAGGTTAGGGTTATGAGAAAAAAAATCTCAAATATGTAGAATCATGCCCAGATCTGAAGAGAAGCCTAATGGCTACTAGATATAAAGAAAAACTACAAAAAAATGAGTTCCTAGATAACAGAAGATGAAGATACACATTGATGGTTAAATTCAAAGAAGATGTCATATCATAGTAACCATGGCTTTGATACCATGTGAGAATATTAGATCTACTAAACTAGTTATCTATCTAAGAAACCAACAACATATCAACATATAAATAAGAACAGAAAGAGAACAAGGAAAAATAATACAATAGATATATGTAGTTCACCCAATTGGGCTACGTCCACGGGATGGTTCTCTTCTATTATCTCCAGAAATCTCCTTCAATCTTACAAAGAGAGCAACTACAAATAACCCGATGAAAATAACAGTATGAGCACAAGATGAGATGTGATCCATAAAAGGCTCCCTTGACCCTATTATATACGTAGATATGTGGAGGAATTACTCTCACATATTGAATGTGGGATAATATAATTCTCCAAAATAACACCTCTTTATATAATAAATGGGTACAAGAGTATACTATGCCATAATGAATATGGGATATAATGTGTTACTCTTTTACATAAGATTGTATTCAAATTCTGACATAATACAAAGACATTATTACCTTCCAAGGAATATAATATATTGCAACAAGTGAGCCTTATTGGTGATTCTCTGATGAAATAATAAAAGTAGTGAAGAGATATGCATTCATGATCTACATGTACCATAGTCACAAAGTATTTGTATAACTGAATAATTTGAAACGCCAACTTCCCGGGGTTGTAACTTTGGCATATGATCTATGTTTGACTATCATAATACCTCGTTTCGAAGATCTCCACAAGGAGGCCGAAAAAAAAATAATTGTAGAATAAATTATGGCACTTTCTCAATCTCTTTGTTTTCCCCGAAAATGTCGTTTAGGCTCTCAAAATGATGTCAGAAGTTTAGGACCTGAAAAACTGCTAAACAATAGAAAGTTGTGATTTAAGGAAATGAAAATGAAAGGAAATAGTGTTGGGTCAAGTTTGGTTGATAACAATGTAATCATGTGTCACTAGGTATTTCAATTAGATCTGGGCATGTGGACCCCATTTTCCATAAGTGTATCTTGGAAATCGAGTCATGCATAGTAACTCTCATCTCATGTTTACCCTAGTGAATAGGTTAAAGTGGGTAAATGTGGGGTGGGGTGTTATAAGGTGGTATCAGAGTGAGGTTGCAGCACTGGACCTCAAGGGTAAATGCAGATGAATTCATGTCAGTTGTTTATGTTTTTATTATGCATGCATGTTAGCTGATTATTTTTATGGTTATAATATCCAATTATGAGTTGGTATGCTTGTGATGTTGTACCATGCTAAGCTGGATTAGGTTGTGCAGATGCAATAGCCTCCCATGAGATACATTGAGGTATGATCTAAAAATTCATATTGCAAGAAATAGAAGGCCAATATATGAAGAGCATAATATTTGAGTACATTTCATATGACTCTCCATATAGGCTAGAGGAAACGTTGGCAGGATGGAAGAGATCAGTTCAACAGCATGGAAAAATTGTGAATTACAATATAAACAATGAATGGTTGGCTGAGGCACAGGAAAGGCTTTCTAGAGCTCAAGAAAATCAAGTTTAGGATAATACAATCATCCTCCAGATCCTTTCATATCTGCAAAAACAAGGATAATTGGGGTTCCGTCATGGGAATAGACAAGAAGAAGAGACTAACGGTGCAAATGGAAATAGATCTCGGAAAGGATACCGATGGACATAGATGATACAGTAAAGGGTGGTAGATCCTTGGATACACCTGAAAGGATGGCTAGCACTTATGGATTTCATTCTAGCTTCGATTTCTAGAGACAGCATCACCATCACCGCCATCATCCTTATATGAGGAATGAGAGGGGATACTTGCTAGAGGACTTCAAGAAATCCAAGCCTCTAAATTTTGATGAAAAAATGAAGAAGTCAACTAATACAGAAGCATGGATACTTGGGATGAAGAAATTATTTATATTTCATGATGATTCAAGGATCATGAAAGCGAAGATAGCTACCTTCAGTCTCAAGGGAAAAGTAGATATATGGTGGGAATATTTTAAGCATATCATAGGAATTAGAGAAGGGGAATTGATTTGGCTGATGAGTTTAAAATACTCCTCGGTAAGAATTACATGTTTGAAAGGTATTATGACAGAATTTCTAATGAATTCTATGAGCTCAAGAGGGTTTCGATGACAGATGAAGAGTACACCACCAAATTTCTAGATATGTTGAGATATGTGCCCTATCTCAAGGATGAGAAATTAAAGATTCAAAGATTCATCAGTGGATTTTCAATAGCATTTAAAGGCCAGATTGAGTTTGATGAGCCTTGTTCATCAGAGGAATCATTTAGAAAGATGAAGCATTGTTATGAGAAATCAAAGTGAACAACTAAGTTCAATCATGACTAGAAAGGTAATGTGAAAATTAAATTAAAATGGCCTAACAAGCGAGGATTATCTTAGGATACAGGTGACAAGGAAAATGCGGCACCTGATAAGAAGTTCAATTCATCTGAGAGAGGAAATGAGTCTTAGCCTGAGGAGCAGTAGAATAAAGGAAATGGCAAGAAACCTTTGAGGTGTTGGACTTGTGGTGGAGAGCATCAGAGGATATATTTTCTGTCACACTAGGGTGGCAAGACTTATATTTACAGTGCTTAGGAGGTGCAGATATTTTTGGATGTAGGCAAAATAATTCCTCCAATCTATGGAAGATCATCATGCATCCATTATCAAGACGGAATGTAAGCTTTGTGATCAAGTTGTTTCGATTTTTATTGATCTCAGATCGAATTATAGCTATGTTAGTCCTAACCTGGTGGATCTGTGTCGGTTGAATAAATAGCTGCTTGTATAATCTTGGTTGGTGCAGTTGGCTATAGGGACCATGAAAGGAGTTCATCATTGGGTGAGATATTGTGCATTTGAGCTTAATGACATGCCTACAACAAGACATCTAAATGTGTTTTGGTTGGGTTCATATAGTATCCTTTTGAGCATGGATTGGTGGGTCATTTACATGACTAAGGTGGATTGTTATGGTAATTCCATTTATTGCCTCGATGATGATGGAGAAAGGGGAGTCTTACAGCGAAAGAAGAAACCTACAACATTTTGAATGGTTACAGCGATGCAAGCTAAGTGTAGTCGCGGGAAAGGATTTATACTATTTGCAGTACATGTTTACCGTGACAAATGGAAGGAAGATGAGGATGATGAAGTCTTGAGGTATCCTATCTTGCATCAATTCCATGATGTGTTTCATGCAAATATTCCAAAGATCCTTTCTCATAGGGATATAGATTTCTCTATTGATTTGATGCCAGGAGCAGCACCAGCATCTAAGGAGCCTTACAGGATGAGAACTTTAGAGTCGGTGGAACTCAATTTGCAACAAAAATAAATTCTTGATAAGGGATACATAAGGCCAAGTGCATCTCCTTAGAGTGCACCAGTGTTTTTTTTAAGGAAAAGGATGGTACCCTCATATTTTTCATTCATTACGGGCAGTTGAACAAGGTGACTATCAAGAACAGGTATCTGTTGTCACGGATAGATGATTTTTTTGATCAGCTGAAAGGAGCAATAATATTTTTGAAGATTGATATAATATTAGGATATAATTAGGTGTGAATAAAATAATATGACATATACAATACTGCATTTCATACAAGGTATGGGAATTATGATTTCATGGTGGTTCCTTTTGGTCTTACTAATTCTCCAACCACCTTCATGTGTTTGATGAATAGTGTGTTGCACCCTTACCTGGATAAGTTTGTGATAGTGTTTTTTAATGACATATTGGTATATCCAAAGAATGAAGAGGAGCATGCAGAGCACCTGGAAGTAGTGTTGAGATTGTTGAGATTGTTGAGAGTGCATAATTTATATGCTAAGATCAGCAAGTGTAGTTTCTTTCAGTATCAGATTCATTACTTGGGACATGTTGTCTCCAAGGAAGGGATAGTAGTGGATTTGTAAAGAATAAAGTTATCATGGAGTTTCCAACTCCAAGAAATGTGGATGAGGTCATATCATTCATGGGACTAGCAGGTTATTACAGGAGGTTCATAAGGAAATTTTCTAAGATTAACTATCCTATCACATACCTGTAGAGGAAAGGGAAGAAGTTTGAATGGATTGAGGAGTGTGTATATAGTTTTGATCAGCCGAATAAATTTCTTACAAATGATCCAGTTTTGAAGGTTGTAGATTCTGATAAGGAGTTTTTGGTTTGTACAAATGCTTGCAAGAAGGGACTTGGTGGAGTCTTTATGCCAAAAGGGAAGTGGTATGATATGAATCAAGGAAGATGAATGAGAATGACCATAACTATCTGGATCATGACTTTGAGTTGGAAGTTATGATTCATGCATTGAAGATGTGGAGGCATTATCTCCTTGGTAGAAGGTTCATCTTGATGAGTTATCATAGTGGATTGAGGTACTTGTTTAACTATCCCAAATTGAATGAAAGGAAATAAATATAGTTTTCTACTCTTTGTGAGTTTTATTTTGAGATCAAATACATTAAATGCAAAGAGAATAGGGTTGTGGATGTTATCAGTAGGAGAGTGAAGGTTAATCATATTTCAATTGTAAGCTCTTATGGGACAAACTTGCAGGAGTAGATCTTACATGTAGGGAAACATGATGAGAAAAACCAACACCTGAAGCAAAAATTGCAGTAGCAGAGTGAAGTTGATAGTGATGAGGAGTATCACCTCATAGAAGATGGCTTGGTGAGATTCAAGAACATGATTTATGTACCAGATAGCATTGAGTTAAACAAACTTATCTTGATGGAGTTTCATGTCAAATCGTATTCGGGCCACCTAGGATACCAGAAGAATTTGATAGTTGTTAATAAGTTCTACCATTGGATGAATTTTAAGAAATAGGTAGTTGAGTTTGTTTCCAAGTGCTTGGAATATCAATGGGTGAAAGTTGAATGTAAGCATCAAGCTAGTCTATTGTAGCCTATTTCAATTCTAGAATGGAAATGGGAGGTCATTTCCATGGATTCCATTACAATATTTCCTAGGACATTGAGGTAGCATGACTCCATCATGGTTGTGGTTTATAGGTTGAGAAAGTTAGCTCACTTCATTGCAGTGAAGTCTACTAATTCAGCTAGTGAGGTGGCTCAGATCTTCATCGGGGAGATAGTGAGGTTGCATGGATTTCCCAAGGATATTATATCAGATATAGATGCCAAGTTCACTTCCAATTTTTGGAAGGAGTTATTTGCAGGCTTGGCGGCGGAGCTAGCTTTCAGTACAACTTATCATCCGCAGGAAGACAGGCAGACAAAGAGGGTTAACATGATTCTTAAGGATGTGTTGAGGATGTATATCATGCATCAATAGAGGAAGTGGGAGGAGTATCTTGCACTGGTGGAGTTTTTTATAATAAAAATTATTAGGAATTCTTAAAGATGAGTTCATTTGAGGCTCTCTATGGGCACAGTTATAATACTCCTATTAGCTAGAGTGATCTAGTGAGCAGGGTGTTGATTGGACCAGATATTTTGGTAGAGATGGATTAGGAGATAAAGTTCATTAAAATTAATTTAAAAGCATCATAGGATAGGAAGAATAGTTATGTGAATCATCATAAAGCATTCAAGGAATTTCTGGTGGGAGAGCATGTATGCTTGCGCATCAATCCCAAGAAGATCTCCTTGAGGATTGGATCATGTGCCAAGTTTACACCTAGGTATTGTGGGCCTTTTGAGATCCTTGAGAGGATTGGACCAATGGAATAGAGACTTGCATTGTCTCCATTAGTGAAATTCCATGATGTTTTCCATGTTTCATTTCTTAAAAGATATTTAAAGGATTTTGATCATGTTATTGATTGGCTTTTATTGCAGGTGGAACCAAAGGGAAAGTTCCAGCCATAACCATAGTGCATCCTACAGCAGAAACATCTCATGCTATATAATTGAGAAATAGAGAAAGTTAAAGTGCAGTGGAATCACTTTTGGGCCAACGAAGCTACATGGGAGATGGTTAATCAAATACAAGAATTGTATCCTTCCTTATTTTTTGGTTGAGAAAATGTTTTTGGTATATATTTATATATGCATATGTGTATTATAAATACTACAATAAGTTGTGTTATAAATCTCAAATAAGCAGTATGTTGTAAATACTGCAATGAGTTGTGTTATAAATCTCCAATAAGCAGTATGGTGGTCATGGTCTTCAGCGGGTTGTTATTGTAAATACTAAACGAGTTGTATTATAAAGCTCCATACGAAGTATATTTTTTGGTCATAAGTGTCATAGAACATCGAGGATGGTGTTCCCCTAATGGGGCGGGGTTTGTAATAGCCCTGGGTAGATTTCTATGTAAATAAATTAAACCAAGGTCATGGGACATGTATTCCGAGTTGAATGGAGGGGAAATTATTATAGTGGGAATCACTTATGGTTTATTAATGGATATGGAAATTTGCATTGGCATTGGAAAAGGAAAGAGGAAATAAATGGTAATTGAATAAAATAAATAAAGGAAAATAAGATAAAAGGAAGACGAAGAGACAATAACATGCATGCAAGGGAGAAGAGGAAAATAAAATAAAAGGAGAGAATAACACTCTTAGCCTCTCTTAGTCAGTCTTACACTCAACTCTACTCTTAGCACTCTTACACACTTAGAGCATTCTTGGATAATTGTGGAATTCTCACTTGGACTTGGAGAGAAGAGCACTTGGAAAGAAGCAAGAAATCAAGAAAAGGAATTCATGGGAAATGAAAGAGAACTTTGGAATAGAAACTACAACAGAAGAACATTGTAGGTAACAGGTATCATGTGTTATTTCCTTGCTAATATTTGAATGCATGGTACATTCATTTGGTTATTTGGTTATGTTGTTGTAATTGGCATGGGATTTTACTAGATTGATATCGGTTTCAGCCTTTCCATGCCATTTTCCTAGATAGCCATGATGTAGTGGGTTATCTGTTTTGGTTAAGCCTTGGATAGATGGTAGAACTGGATCCTAGTTGAGTTGTTCTCAGGAAAATTACCAAGGGTATAGGGTGGATATGATGTTTCTCCTGGAACTCTTAACGGATGGGTGGATATAGGAAAATTCATCTAGAGTTGGTGAGGGAATTCGGAGGCATCCAAGCTTATTTTGGTGTTAGTGATTTATGGACGAGTTGAGGTGAAATAATTGTGGTCAGGAATGAGTTGGTTTGGCCTATGGATTCCCTGTTTGATTAATTGTTTTGGTTTATCCCATGTGATCCCGCATTCATGCTTGGAATATGACATGAGGGTGATTGGATGAAAGAAAGATATGGTTCAACCCAATCTATGGTCGGGTCATATGTGGACGTCCCTGACATGGTTGGATTTATGCATATGTTATTATGTGATTTTTTTTTTAGATCAATGAGCACATGTATTATTTATTGTTTTGATTTCATGGCTGGCTATTTTTGGTTAAATTTGGATTATAAGTATGAAATATTTTGGTTGTATAATGTGCTTTTGTTATGGATCTTGCTTATGGCTTGATAATTTATTGAATGGTTATTTGAACGCATGAGATAATATGTGTTTTTTGCAGCTATTAAGAGAGGGAAGTGAGCCTTCTTGGTGATTCTCTAATGAACTAATAAAATAGTGAACAAGTATGCATTCATGACCTACATGCACCATAGTCACAAAGTGTCTGTATAAATGAATAATTTGGACCTCCAACTCCTTGGGTTCGTAGCTTTTGCATACTATCTTTGTTTTACTATCAAAATATCTCATTTTTAATATCTCCACGAAGAGGCCAAAAAGAGAATCTGTGAAATAAATTTTGGCACATCTCAAGTCTCTTTGTTTTCCCTGAAAATTTCGTTTATGCCCTAAAAATGGCATTGGAAGTTTGGGACACAAAATATATATATATATCCAAAAATATAAAGTTGTGTTAAATTTAAGGAAATGAAACTAAAAGGAAATAATGTTGGGTCAAGCAAGGTTGATAATAGTGTGGTCATGTGTCACTGGGTAGTTGAAATTTGATCTAGGCATGTGATCCCCTTCTTCCATAAGTGCATCTTGGAAATCGGTCCATGCATAGTAACTCTCATCTCATGTTTACCCTAGTGAGTAGGTTAAAATGGGTAAATTTTGGGCAGGGTGTTACAAGAGCTTCAACCCTACAACTTTTTTCTACAACTTTATCTTGCAACTTCGGCCCTTGTAGCTACTATAGAAACCCTAATTCAACTTCTTCAAAAGATCCTTATTTGAGCAAGATATATCCTCTCAAGGTCAATGAGTTCAAGATAAAATATTTCCCTTTCTAGCAACTTGATACTACAACTCAAACCTATAATGTCGACCTTCATGGAAGCTATAAAAACCCTAATTCTCCACATGTGTGAGAGAGATAGACCCAAAAACAAGGTTGCTTCCTTTTTCTCTCCTTGTAGACCATCACAATTCTTTTTTTCTTGCTTCCCAACTACAGATCGAACTTCTTCTCTTGAGGTCAAACTTGTGAGTGAGTGAGTTCCAAATGAGGTCGAATATAATTCTTTATATAGCCTTTACAAGGGGTCAAATTCCCTCCTTTAGGCTGACTTGAAGCTGCCAAGGCCTACTTGTAATTTGGAGGTTTCCAGGACCTTCTAGACTCAAATTAAATTATTTTACAAGATATGTTTTTTCCCAAAATGGTCTTATAAACATGATGTTGACTCTCTTGACTAATGAAAATAAAGCATATGACTTAGCAAACCCTATAAGCATGAAGAACATGCTTTCACCTACAATACAATCAATAAACAGTATGAAACCCATGCTTTAAAATCATAATTTTTTCCCATGCTTTAAAATCATAATTTTTTCTTACGTAAGATACATATTGAAATTAGTACAACAAGAATAATGAATACCAAAACTATTTACATTTCTAACACTCCCTCTTAACTAGGGAGGTATTATGTAACACCCTCCTTCCACACTTACCCAAGTTTACTGGTCCACCAAGGTTAATATGTAATGAAGAGTTGTTATGATATGAATCAACCTCCTAGGTATAGTTAATGAAGTGGAATCGACGAACTGAAACCAAATTGATCTTCCTCAGAAGCTATAGGACTCCAAAGAGCTAATTAATCACTCCAAGTGCCCAACCCTTGAGTTAAATTTCTTTTTCACTGACTCGAGCTCTCAGACACTCCCATGATAAGGCAATCCAGTAGCTAAGACCCTTTAGTCATGCCCATAAGCCTACATCCCAGCAACTATATACTTTTTCACTCAGTTCTATGTCATTGACCCTAAGATTCAAGCCATTTTTTCAGGGCTAGGACCCATACCTCTGCCAAAAACTTAATGAAACTCTCAGAAATGATAAATAACATAGAGATAAATTCCTTAACTCAAAACTCCATCATGGAATTAACCTAACCCATCCTATCCATGGCATACATTTTGTCAAAAACATCATGAGCAAGCAATGTACAGGTCATAATTACACATTTGAACATAAGGGTCTCATACTTATCTAAGAATCGTCAAGAAATTTTTATGCTTTCTCATAATATTTGCAAAAACATCTATTAGGTCATGCATTCATTAAGAATTAATTTACTAACCAAAACAAATGAGATCCATAACTCAAGTTTTTCATAAAACCATGCTTAAAACCAACATATAACCAAAATAACAATAATCATAGAATATCCATCAAAGCCACATAATAAAATTTACATTTACTCATGAAATAAAAGGGAAAACAAAATCTTATTGACATATGAAAAATCCAACCAAGTTAGGGACTTCCACATACCACCCGACCATAGATTATATTGAACCAAATATCTATTTCAGCCAATCACCCTTGTGCTATATTCCAAGCATGGATGTGGGATCTCATGGAATAAACCAATCAAAACCAAACCAAGGCTTCCATAGGAAAAACCACCTCAACCCTCAATCAGTGATTCCACCTCATGGTCATACATCACTAACCATCACCAAATTGGTCTCTAACCAAGTTTTACAAGGCTCCAAAGTGCTTGTTCCAACCTAGCTCCAGTAATAATAACTCAACCCATAGTTTTCGCAGGAATCCATAGCGTTTTTCCAACCAAGGCTCCAGGACTAGTAACTCAACCCACCAAGGGCTCAAGAGAGTTTTTCCAACCAAGGCTTCCAGGACTAGTAACTCAACCCAAGTTGTTTCAGGGCTTCCAAAGCGTTTTTCCAACCACTAGTACATTTGGCAGAAATTCCGACACTTTTGACCAAATGTCAGAAATTTCCCCAAAATTTATCAAGTTTTCAAATCTTGCCCACAACTGTCGCTATACCAACGTTTGGAGACAAGTGTCGGTATTGCGACACATAGAAGTTAGTATCTGTCTTGTGACGTTTGTGGCAAAGCGTTGGAATTGCGACAGTTCGGGAAAAATCGTTGGAATTGCGACGGATTAGAGCTATGTGTCGCTATTATGACATTTGGAGGAAAATGTCGCTATTGCGACAGTTTGGGCAAAAGCGTCACTATTGCGACAGTTTGGGAAAAATTGTCGCTATTGCGAAAATTTGGGCTAAGTGTCGCTCTTGCGACAGTTTGGGCTAAGTGTCGCTCCTATGACAGTTTGGGCTAAGTGTCGCTATTGCGACGGTTTGTAAATTAATTTCTTCGGCCTTTCCTTTAATAAATAATAATCTAACTTGGGTCCCCTTTTTGAATGGTTGGAGCAACATAATAAGATATCTTTAGTTGACATATCACATTGTGATGAAGATGGAAGGTGGTTATGATGGGACTTCTAAGGAGTTTCATAAAATATTAAAGACATGATGCGCTCACTCCTTG
Source organism: Pinus albicaulis (assembly GCA_034641835.2). Lineage (NCBI taxonomy): Eukaryota > Viridiplantae > Streptophyta > Pinopsida > Pinales > Pinaceae > Pinus > Pinus albicaulis. Next base: position 532,810,014 of record CM076573.1, on the reverse strand, counting down.
GTTCACTTTTAATGTGTACCCCCACCCACGGTCGGGCGTGTCGTATCGCGTAGTGTGAGGTCGCCCAACTGGGCACGTTCAGGTTGGGCCATTTCGTTCGAGGGCGCCCGTATCAGTTTGCTAAGTTGTGACCGCCCGGGTGCGTTGTGCATGTTCGGGTGGCCCATTTTCCATTTTCTCCCTTGTGGCATCGTTCTTTTAGGCACGTCGTACTATCGCACTGTGTGAGGTAGCCCGACTGGGCGCATTCACGTCGGGCCATTTCGTTTGAGGGTGCCCGTATCAGTTTTGCTAAGTTGTGACCGCCCGAGTCCCTTGTGCACGTTCAGGCGGCCTGTTTTCCATTTTCTCCCTTGTGGCATCATTCGATCGGGCGCGCCATGTCGCGTCGTTTGAGGTCGCTCGACCGGGCGCGTTCGGGTCGGGTCGAGCTGTTTCGCTCGAGGGCGCTCGCATGAGTTTTTCTAAGTTGTGACTACCCGAGTGCCTTGTGCATGTTCGGGTGGCCCATTTTTCATTTTTTCCTTTGTGGCATCGTTCGGTCGGGCGCGTCGTGTCACGCCGTGTGAGGTCGCCTGACCGGGCGCGTTCAGGTCGGGTCGTTTCGTTCGAGGGCGCCCGTATCAGTTTTGCTAAGTTGTGACAGCCCGGGTGCCTTGTGCACGTTTGGGTGGCCCGTTTTCCATTTGCTCTCTTGTGACATCGTTTGGTCGGGTGCGCTGTGTAGCGTCATGTGAGGTCGCCCGACTGGGCGCGTTTGCGTCGGGTCGGGTAATTTCGTTCGAGGGCGCCCGTATCAGTTTTTCTAATTTGTGACCACCCGAGTGCCTTGTGCACGTTCGGGTGGCCCGTTTTCCGTTTGCTCCCTTGTGGCATCGTTCGGTTGGGCGCACCGTGTCACGCCGTGTGAGGTCGCCCGACTGGGCACGTTCAGGTTGGGTCGTTTCGTTCGAGGGCGACCATATCAGTTTTACTAAGTTGTGACCGCCTGGGTGCCTTGTGCATGTTCGAGTGGCCTGTTTGTCATTTTCTCCCTTGTGGCATCGTTCGGTCGGGCGCGCCGTGTCACACCGTACTGTGAGGTCGCCCGACCAAGCGCGTTCGGGTCGGGTCGTTTCGTTCGAGGGCACCCGTATCAGTTTTGCTAAGTTGTGACTGCCCGGGTGCCTTGTGCACATTCGGGTGGCCCATTTTCCGTTTGCTCCCTTGTGGCATCGTTCGGTCGAGCACGCCGTGTCGCGCTATGTGAGGTCGCCCGACCGGGCGCGTTCTGGTCGGGTCGGGCCATTTCGTTCAAGGGCGCCTGAATTAGTTTTGCTAAGTTGTGACTACCCGGGTGCCTTGTGCATGTTCGGGCAGCTCGTTTGCCATTTTCTCCCTTGTGGCATCGACGTTCGTTTGGGCACGTTGTGTCGCGTCGTGTGAAGTTGGCACTTGACCGGGTGCATTTTGGTCGAGTTGTTTCATTCGAGGGCACCCGTATCAGTTTTTCTAAGTTGTGACCACCCAGGTCCCTTGTGCACATTCGGGTGGCCTGTTTTTCATTTTCTCCCTTCTGGCATCGTTCGATCGGGCACACCGTGTCTTGCTGTGTGAGGTCGCCCGACCAGGCGCGTTCGGGTAGGGTCGGGTCATTTCATTCGAGGGCGCCTATATCATTTTTGCTAAGTTGTGACCGCCCGAGTGCCTTGTGCACGTTCAGGTGGCCTGTTTTCCGTTTGCCCCCTTATGGCATCGTTCGGTCGGGTGCACCGTGTCGCGCCGTGCAAGGTCGCCCGACCAGGTGCGTTCGGGTCAGGTCGTTTCGTTCGAGGGCGCCCGTATCAGTTTTTCTAGGTTGTGACCGCCCGAGTGCCTTGTGCATGTTCGGGTGGCCCGTTTTCCATTTTCTCACTTGTGGCATCGTTCGATCAGGAGCGGCGTGTCGCGTCGAGTGAGGTCACCCGACCGGGCGCGTTTGGGTCGAGTCGTTTCGTTCAAGGGCACCTGTATCAGTTTTTCTAAGTTGTGACCGCCTAGGTTCCTTGTGCACGTTCGGGAAGCCCGTTTTCCATTTTCTCCCTTGTGGTATCGTTCGATCGGGTGCGCTGTGTCGCGCCATGTGAGGTCCCCGACCAAGCGCGATCGGGTCGGGTCAATTCGTTCGAGGGTGCTTGTATCAGTTTTGCTAAGTTGTGACCGCCCAGGTGCCTTGTGCACGTTCAGGTGGCCCGTTTTCCATTTGTTCTCTCGTGGCATCATTCGTTCGGGTGCGTCGTGTCGCGCCGTGTGAGGTCGTCGGACCGGGCGTGTTCGGGTCGGGCCGTTTCGTTCGAGGGCGCCTGTATTAGTTTTGCTAAGTTGTGACTACCCAGGTCCCTTGTCCACATTCGTGCAGCCCGTTTACCATTTGTGGCATCTTTCGATCGGGCATGCCATGTCGCGCCGTGTGAGGTTGCCCGACCGGGCGCGTTCGGGTCGTGTCGAGCAGTTTCGTTCGAGGGCGCCCATATCATTTTTGCTAAGTTGTGACTGCTCGGGTGCCTTGTGCATGTTCAGGCGACCCGTTTGTCTTTTTCTCCCTTGTGGCATCATTTGGTCGGGTGTGCCGTGTGAGGTCGCCAGACCGGTCGTGCTCAAGTCGGGTTGTTTTGTTCGAGGGCGCCCGTATCAGTTTTGCTAAGTTATGACCACCCAGGTGCCTTGTACACATTCGGGTGGCCCTTTTTCCATTTTCTCCCTTGTTCCATCGTTTGGTCGAGTGCACCGTGCCGCACTGTACTGTGAGGTTGCCCGACCGGACGCATTCGGGTCAAGTCGAGCCACTTCGTTCGAGGGCGCCCGTATCATTTTTGCTAAGTTGTGACCGCCCGGGTGCCTTGTGCATGTTCGGGAGGCTAGTTTGTCATTTTCTCCCTTGTGGCATCGTTCGGTCGGGCGCGCCATGTCACGTCGTGTAAGGTCGCCCGATCGGGCGCGTTCAGGTCGGGTCATTTCGTTCGAGGGCGCCCGTATCAGTTTTTCTAAGTTGTGACCGCCCAGGTGCCTTGTGCATGTTTGGGTGGCCCGTTTTCCGTTTGCTCCCTTGTGGCATCGTTCGGTCGAGCGTGCCGTGTCGCGCTGTGTGAGGTCGCCCGACCGGGCACGTTCTGGTCAGGTCGGGTCGTTTCGTTCAAGGGCGCCTGAATTAGTTTTTCTAAGTTGTGATTGCCTGGGTGCCTTATGCATGTTCGGGTAGCTCGTTTTTTGTTTTCTCCCTTGTGGCATCGACGTTCGTTTGGGCGCATTGTGTCACGTCGTGTGAGGTTGGCACCTGACCGGGTGCATTCCAGTCGAGCCGTTTCGCTTGAGGGCGCCCGTATCAATTTTGCTAAGTTGTGACCGCCCAGGTCCCTTGTGCACGTTCGGGTGGCTTGTTTGTCATTTTCTCCCTTCTGGCATCGTTCTATCGGGCGCACTGTGTCGCGCTGTGTGAGGTCGCCCGGCTAGGCACGTTCGGGTAGGGTCGGGCCGTTTCATTCGAGGGCGCCTGTATCAGTTTTGCTAAGTTGTGACCGCCCGGGTGCCTTGTGCACGTTCAGGTGGCCCGTTTTCTGTTTGCTCCATTATGGCATCGTTCAGTCGGGCGCGCCGTGTCGCGCCGTGCAAGGTCGCACGATCGGGCGCGTTCAGGTCAGGTTGTTTCGTTCGAGGGTGCCCGTATCAGTTTTGCTAGGTTGTGACTACCCGAGTGCCTTGTGCATGTTCGGTTGGCCCATTTTCCATTTTCTCACTTGTGGCATCGTTCGGTCGGGCGCGGTGTGTCACACCGTGTGAGGTCGCCCGACCAAGCGCGTTTGGGTCGAGTCATTTCGTTCAAGGGAGCCCGTATCAGTTTTGCTAAGTTGTGACCGCCCGGGTGCCTTGTGCACGTTTGGGCAGCCCGTTTTCCATTTTCTCCCTTGTGGCATCGTTCGGTCAGGCGCGTTGTGTCGCGCCATGTGAGGTCACCCAACCAGGCGCGTTCGAGTCGGGTCAATTCGTTCGAGGGTGCCTGTATTAGTTTTGCTAATTTTTGACCGCCCGGGTGCATTGTGCACGTTCAGGTGGCTCGTTTTCCATTTTTTCCCTTGTGTCATCATTCGTTCAGGTGCGTCGTGTCGCGCCGTGTGAGATCGTCGAACCGGGCGTGTTCAGGTCAAGCCGTTTCGTTTGAGGGTGCCCGTATTAGTTTTGCTAAGTTGTGACTGCCTAGGTCCCTTGTCCACGTTCAGGCATCCCGTTTACCGTTTGTGGCATTGTTCGGTCGGGCACGCTGTGTCGCGCCGTGTGAGGTCGCCCGACCGGGCACGTTCGGGTCATGTCGAGCAGTTTCATTCGAGGGCGCCCATATCAGTTTTGCTAAGTTGTGACTACCCGGGTGCCTTGTGCATGTTCAGGCAACCCGTTTGCCATTTTCTCCCTTGTGGCATCATTTGGTCGGGCGTGCCGTGTCGCGCCGTGTGAGGTTTCCAGACCGGGCGTGCTCAAGTTGGGTTGTTTTGTTCGAGGGCGTCCATATCATTTTTGCTAAGTTGTGACCACCCAGGTGCCTTGTGCACATTCGGGTGGCCCTTTTCCCGTTTTCTCCCTTGTGGCATCGTTCGGTCGGGTGCGCCGTGCCGCGCCGTACTGTGAGGTTGCCCGACCGGACACATTCGAGTCAGGTCGGGCCACTTCGTTCGAGGGTGCCCATATCATTTTTGCTAAGTTGTGACCTCCCGGGTGCCTTGTGCATGTTCGGGAGGCTAGTTTTTCATTTTCTCCCTTGTGGCATCATTCGGTCGGGCGCGCCATGTCACGTCATGTGAGGTCGCCCGACCAGGCACGTTCAGGTCGGGTCATTTTGTTCAAGGGCGCCCGTATCAGTTTTGCTAAGTTGTGACCACCTGGGTGCCTTGTGCACGTTTGGGTGGCCCGTTTTCTGTTTGATCCCTTGTGGCATCGTTCTGTCGAGGGTGTCGTGTCACGCTGTGTGAGTTCGCCCGACCGGGCGCGTTCTGGTCGGGTCGGGCTGTTTCGTTTAAGGGCGCCTGAATTAGTTTTGCTAAGTTGTGACTGTCCGGGTGCCTTGTGCACGTTCGGGCAGCTCATTTTATATTTTCTCCCTTGTGACATCGACGTTCGTTTGGGCACATTATGTCACGTCATGTGAGGTTGGCGCCTGAACAGGCGCATTCCGGTCGGGCCGTTTCGTTCGAGGGCGCCCGTATCATTTTTGCTAAGTTGTGACTACCCAGGTTCCTTGTGCATGTTCGAGCGGCCTGATTGTCATTTTTTCCCTTCTGGCATCGTTCGATCAGGCGCACCGTGTCGTGCTGTGTGAGGTTGCCCGACCGAGCGCGTTCGGGTAGGGTCGAGCCGTTTCATTTGAGGGCGCCTGTATCATTTTTGCTAAGTTGTGACCGCCTGGGTGCCTTGTGCACATTTAGGTGGCCCGTTTTCCATTTTCTCCCTTATGGCATCGTTTAGTCGGGCGCATCGTGTTGCGCCATGCGAGGTCACCCGATCGGGCACGTTCGGTTCAGGCCATTTCATTCGAGGGCGCCCGTATCAGTTTTCCTAAGTTGTGACTGCCCAAGTGCCTTGTGCACATTCAGGTAGCCCATTTTCTGTTTTCTCCCTTGTGGCATATTCGTTCGTTCAGGCATGTCATGTCGTGCCATGTGAGGTCGCCAGACTAGGTGCATTCGGGTTGGGCCGTTTCATTCGAGGACGCCTATATCAGTTTTCCTAAGTTGTGACCGCCCGGGTGCCATGTGCATGTTCGAGCGGCCCATTTGGTGTTTTCTCCCTTGTGGCATCATTCGATCGGGTGCGTCGTGCGAGGTTGCCCGACTGGGCACATTCGGTTCGAGTCGTTTCGTTTGAGGGCACCCGTATCAATTTTTCTAAGTTGTGACCACCCGGGTGCCTTGTGCACGTTCAGGCGGCCCATCTGTTGTTTGCTCACAAAGTTGTTACATTGAGATGTAAAGAATAAGCAACTAATTTAACCCCTAACCCATTTAACCCCTAAACCATAAACCTCTAAACCTCTAAAACCTAACCCCATTATCCCCTAAATTCTAACCCCTAAAATCCTTAACTCCTAAATCCCCTAACCCCCTAAACCCCTAACCCATTTAACCCCCTAAACCCTAAACCTATAACCCCTAACCCATTTAATCCCTAATCCCTAAACCCCTAACCCATCTAACCCCCTAAACCATAAACCTTTGAACCTCTAACTGGCCATTTAACCCCTAAACCCTAACCCTATAAACCCTTAACCAGTAACCTTTAAACCCTTAACCCCTAAACCCCTAACCCATTTAACCCCCTAAACCCTAAACCTCTAAACCCTTAACACCTAACCCCTTAAACCCTATTTCCCAACCGGCCTAACCCATTTAACCCCCTAAAACCCTAACCCATTTAACCCCCTACCCTAACCCTTAACCCCAAAAATCCTTAACTACTAAATCCCATAACCCCCTAAACCTCTAAATGTTGGAAATATGATGCAGGGTGTTGTCCTTGATGGCAACCCACTAAATGAAGATAAAGACATGCGACTATTGACATGTGTTGTCCTTGATGGCAAACCACCTGATGAAGTTATTCTTGACTTGATGGACTTGGTAAATAATGTAAATCTGATATGATATGATGTTTGTTGACAACGCTGGGCTAGTGTGTTGTCCTTGAAAACCCTCTTGATGAGATTGTGCTTGAGATATATTGTGATGAAGAAAATACTGATGTATCCACAGGTGTGTACAGAAGGCAGTGAAGAAAAGAAGTCAGCAAGTGCTAAATCTATGTTGAAAAAGAGTATGTCTCTTGGTATACGCGGATTGGCCTAGGGGAAGTCGCGTATACACGCGGAAAATAACGTTTCAAGTCGCGTATGGGCAAAAGTGCTCAAAAGTGCAAACCCAAGGGTAACCACCATGGTATTAATCCATTGTATTGGGTAATGATCCGCCTAATTGACCCCGTCCAAGTAGTTTTGGGCTTATGGTATTGTTTTGGTCCATGGTATTGAAAAAGGGGCTCATGGTATTGACAAAGGGTAATCATATAAAAGGAGAAGAAATTCATTGTGCAAAAAAATTGAGCGTGGGTGCAAGATGTCTGAGCTTGAATGAATACTGCTCTCTAAAGTATATCTTAATGGAAAGGGTTATAGTTGAATGATAGATTTGAATGTGTGATGCACCAATGAAGAAGGGGATCTAGATCTGAAATATACTTGTATTTGCTAGATCTGTTTATGGAATGACTAGATCTGTGATGAGGCGAACATCTAGGCGAACATATGTCTGAAGTAAAAAGGTAAATCTGAACTGAATATCTGATCTGTAGAAGTATGCTACTCTATAATGATTGAAGATCTATACGCTACTTCGCCACGGAGGAAGCACGTATATACGCGGCTTCGCTGAAGAGAAAGCGCATATGCGCAATGAAACATACACAGAGGTATACGCTGGTTTGTGTGAACATAAGCACGTATATACGCGATGTCAGAGAAAGGAAGCGTGTATGCAAACTAGGGTTTACGAAGCAAGGGGTATGTGAAATATCGATACATTGTTGTGTTTACGCTGTCGATGCGTGTTGATAAGTGTCTGTTGGTGATGTATGTTTGTGCTTAAAAGTATGGAAAGGGTCTAATCTGAAAATATGATGAAATGCTTTGCCAAGTGTTGTTCTATTGAAGTTGTTGGATCCGGTGTGAAAATTGATGAAACATGGTCAGGTGGTCTTTGAGGTTGTAGCCTTCGGTCGGAGGAGTTCCGCTCCCTTCCGGGTGAGGTGGCAGTAACGAAGATCGGGGGGTGTTGGCTCCCTTCCGGGGACCGTCGACGAGTCGAGGGGGTTGGAGCTCCCTTCCGGGGAGAGGGTTTGGTAAACGAGCGCAGGTGGGTGCCTGCATGCCGGTAGAAGTCTGCACCAGCACATATGTTGTAAGATTTTTTCTCTATAATAAAATATTGAAGGCTGAGCAACTGCAGCGGTGGTTTTCTCCCGACTTGGGTTTCCACCTAAAAAAAATCCTGGTGTTCATGTGTGATGCTTTGTGTGATGGTTATTCTGTTCCTACTGCATATGTTTACTGTTTATTAAACATCTGATGAATGACTGATGGAATGATTTAAGTGAAGAACTAATGACATAATTAGATATCTGTGTATACGCTAGTTTCATAAAGGGTATCCGCGTATATTACGCGAGTCTGTTTCAGAAAAGTAGCGTATGGGTTTTAAGGAATGAAAAAGTGAAAAGTTTTGAATATGCAGTAAATACTGATTCACCCCCCCCTCTCAGTATTTTTCCCAACAATTGGTATCAGAGAAGCGGTCCTCCTGAGAAACGATCGCTTAAAGGAGGAGATGCAGTGAAAGCTGGAGGAAGTCGAAGAGGTAATGTCCACACAAGCCACCTCTATTCAATGGAAGCAATATGATATTCTGGAAGGTACGAACAAAAGCATATCTGCAAAGTCTTGGAGCAGAAGTATGGGAAATCATGGAAGAAGGCTATCAATATCCGGCAAGTATTCCTAATGATGCGGTTGAAAGAAAGAAGTATGAAATCAATGCCAAAGCAGTGAATGTCTTATTAGGAAGCATGTCTGAACCAGAATTTGCTAAAGTGATGCAGCTAAATTCAGCAAAAGAAATATGGGACAAAATCATTCTGAGCTATGAAGGAGATACAAAGGTAAAAAATGAAAAACTTCAAACTCTTAGAATTGAATATGAAAATTTAAGGATGCATAGTGATGAGAGTGTTGCCAGTTTCTTCTTACGTCTAGATGATATTGTAAATCGAATGAGAAATTTGGGTGAAACCATAACCGATGCTACTCTGGTGGAAAAGGTCTTAAGATCTTTGACTTCAAAATTTGAATCTAAAGTATCAGCTATTGAAGAAAGGCAAGATCTGCAAACTCTTACTATTGTTCAATTGCATGGTATTCGAGGCACTTTTGAAATGAAGACGAGGAGGGTCCTTCTCAAATAAGAGAAGGTTTGCTTTTAAGGCATATACAAAAGAAGGAAGAGTTGTTCTAAATAATCATTCCATATCCATTGACGAATTTGGTAGAGAAAGCTTCAACTGGATTTTGTGGAGAGAAGATTCAAGGTTGAAGATTCAAGGTAAGCTTCCCTTCAAATGTTTTGAGTGTGGAAAATTTGGTCACTATCTTTGCTAAATGTCTATTACTAAAGAAAACCATGGTAAGAAACAATTGAAAAAGAAAGATTTATTGTAAAGAAGATGATGATGAAGTATCAGGTGAAGATGGTTGAAGATTCGACCATGATGCGAAAGTGCTCATGGCAAAGAAGCAAAAGAAGAAGCCTGGAAAGCAAAGAAATCTCTCTCGAAGAAACATGGTTAGCGAGAAATTGAAAGATGATTGAGATGAGTGTTGACTTTGGGTCATCCTTTGCATGATCTTGGTGGTTCAAACAATGATGAAATTTGTGAAAGTAGTATTTTGGAATTACAAAAATATTTCAAGATCAAAGATGAAGAACAACAAAGAGAAATTGATAAGAAAGATTCTATCAACAAAGAGATGATCTCTCAAATGAAAGAACAAATAGAAATGCTGAATGGACAGGTGGACAAGTATCAAAGGTCTCATATGTATGCATCCAATCGTATTAAAGAACTAGAAGCAGAAATCAACGATCTAAATGCAGATCTCGGAAAATCAAGCAAGAAGAATGAAGGACTTGAAGCTGCAATCATCTCTCTGCAAGCAGATCTTCAGGCATCAAGTAAGAAAAATGAGGAACCTTTACAATCATTTGAAAAGGAAGGACTTGAAGCAGAAATCATTTCCCTCAAAGAAGACCTGGATAAATCAAATAAGAAGAATGAAGAGCTAGAACAAACATGTGAAGAAAACGAAAATTGGTTGAAAGAAGAGATTCTAAATATGAAGGATCAAGTTGAAGATGGAAGAAGAAAAGAAGAAAGCATGACAAAGCAATGTCAAGCCTTGGAGGTTGAGGTAAATATTCTCAAAGGTAAATTAGAAGAAAAGGTTAAACTTTTGAGGTTTCATGATAGTACTAATATTTTGGACAATATTCTGAGTAATCAAGGTCTCCTATTGTCAAACTTGGTCTTGGTTTCCATGAGCGGCCAAAGAATCTGGCTCACAAGGAAGTGCCAAAAATTCGAGAGAATGTCTTATCAATGCAAAACCTGAAGTGTTGAAAGAAACAAAAGATCAGCCAACAATCATGAATTCTCAAAGGAATTCATTCAAGAACATTGAATGTTTTAAATGTCATAATTATGGGCATGTTGCAGCAAATTGCAGGAGCAGATCATTTCAGCCTCAAACAAACAAATCCTACACAGAAAGGTACTCTGGTTTCTTCAGGGGATATTGTTTCTCATGTAACAAGTATGGACATAAAGCAGCTGATTGTAATAAAAGGAAGAATAGAAAAGCTCATTATGATTCTTATGTTTATATGAGATGTTATGCTTGTAACAAGTATGGACATGTAGAAAAAGAATGCAGGATGAACAGCTCTGGGAAAGTGGACAATTTTCAGTACACAGCTGGAAAGCTCAAGCAAATTTGGAAAAAGATAGAAGACCGATCAGAAACGTAGGGAATTCTGACCCTACTGCAGTCATCCGCTTCTAAAGATGACTTTTCTTATTGACTGCAGGAATGATGTAGGACACATTATGAGATTTAGTAATGTATCGTCACAGGGGGAGCAGTGCATGATGACTCTCATGATTTATTTGACTATTCTGGTTATGTTTACTTCTGACAGCGCATCTGATGTGGAAAGGACAGGTACAGGAGATACAAACTCAGGAGGAAATGAAGGAAGATGAAAATTTTCTATATTTCACTTTCCATACGCGGGTTCTATGAAACAAAGTCGCGTATACACGCGAGTTCCAGCTGACACAGCCGCGTATGCATTGATAATGAGAAAATTTATCTGATAGCTGAAGATCTGGAGCAGAGGTCCAGGGGGAGCATCAGTCTGACTGCTGATGATTGCACTGTTAGCATTATTTTGGTTATACTCATGATAATGAAATGATACATGGGTTCTTGTGTTGAAGATTATGGATGAAGCCTGGTTGCTTTATGATGAAGAGCATTCGTTGTTGAGATGAAAGTCTTATAATTCAGAGATTAGGACAGATCATGCAGAGATTGTTGCTGATGACTTGCTGTTGAAGGTGCTTCAGATTGCACAAGCTAAGGAAGAGCACTGGTTTAGGGGGAGCAGCAGGTTGAATACTAATGATTGCATTGTTGCCAATATGACTGCTTATTCTTTGGTTTTTGTGATACTCATGCTCAAATGATGATGACTTGGTACATTGTTTATTATGATGAGATTTTGAGCCCTGGTTGCTAATAAGTATCTTTTGTACTCACACATGGATGAGTTGGATGTCATTTGATTCAGAAATAAATCATGCAGAGTGTGTTACTATGGTTGAGAGATCTTTTGCCTACATATGTTACTTCATGTTAAATCTTGAAGATCATGGTGATGTTGGACCACATGAATGATTGCTTGACACCTATGTGAAGATGTTGTTCTGATATGAGAATCTCTCTTGGAAAGATTGTATTGATGCTGCAAAGAATCTGAAGGCTTGGTTACTATTGTGCTGATGCTACAACCGTTGGATGACGCTTGAAGACACAACTACACTGTTCTATCTATCTGTAGTCTAGGGAAGCATTCAAATGTCTCAGAAAGAAGCTGAACACTGTCTTTGCCTCACAGAGAATCAGATCTGGTTGAAATTTAGAAGATGTCTTGGGATACGCGGGTTTCCTGAAACACAGTCGCGTATATACGCGAGTTCCTGCACAGAAAACAGCGTATGACTAATTGCTGACAATTTTTGGTTGGTTCAGCTCTCTTCAGCACAGCTGCAGTGCTGTTTGGTATCTCTGATACTGTTTGGTATCTCTGGTGGTGTTCCAGTTCTCATAATTCTATTTCTAATGTTTTGATGAAGATGCCTTGATGATTTTTTGGTGGAAGTTTTCAGGATGCACAAACTAAGGGGGAGCCTTAGTCATTTGGAAAGATTGCTTGGTTGCACAGATTCAGGGGGAGCATTAGTTTTGCTGAGTATAATGCATTGCTGGCATTATGGTGGTTCTGATATATGATCTCTCTTGAGGTATTTTTGGTATTGATTATGAAAATTCATATTTGTATTTTGATGAAAAGGTCTGGTTGAGACCCATGATGTAAAATTGTATTATTCAGTCATGTAAGGACTTGTCAAATTTGTAAACCCACTTGGTTGGGTAGCTGAGTTGAAATGTGTAAACCCACTTGGTTGGGTACTTGAGTCTTATATGTAAATCCACTTGGTTGGATATTTGATGTAAGTATGAGTCTTTTGGTGATAGGAAGTTCATAGAGTCATGTAATTCGTTGAAAAATATTCAGCATGAACTCAGGGGGAGCTTGGTCACTTCAGTATACATCAGATCTGTAGAACGCTTCTTCTACATGAGGAGAAAAGGGGGTGAGTGTGTTTGTTTTGATCCGCCCGTTGCCCTTGATGTCAAAGGGGGAGAGTGTGTTGGTTTTGATCTGCTGGTTTTGCCCTTTGCCCTTGATGTCAAAGGGGGAGAGTGACATGGTGTCATTGTATTCTTAATGTACCTATCTGTTGTGGTAACCAAACACCATCGTGGTTGCCATCAAGTCCAAAGGGGGAGATTGTTGGAAATATGATGCAGGGTGTTGTCCTTGATGGCAACCCACTAAATGAAGATAAAGACATGCGACTATTGACATGTGTTGTCCTTGATGGCAAACCACCTGATGAAGTTATTCTTGACTTGATGGACTTGGTAAATGATGTAAATCTGATGTGATATGATGTTTGTTGACAATATGATGCTAAGTGTTGTCCTTGAAAGGCAACCCTCTTGATGAAGTTGTGCTTGAGAGAATATGTTCTTGATGAAGAAAATATGATGTATCTACAGTGTGTTCAGAAGGCAATGAAGAAAGGAATTCAGAATGTGCTCAAAGTATGAAGAAAAGAGTATGTCTCTATGTATACGCGGATATGTCTAAGGGAAGTCGCGTATGCACGCGGAAAGGAACGTTCCAAGTCGCGTATGGGCAAAAGCGCTCAAAAAGTGAAAAACCAGGGGTAACCACCATGGTATTGACCCATTGTATTGGGTAATGGTCCGCCTAATTGACCCCGTCCAGGTAGTTTTGGGCTTATGGTATTGTTTTGGTCCATGGTATTGAAAAAGGGGCTCATGGTATTGAAAAAGGATAAACCTATATAAGGAGAAGAAATTCATTGTGCAAAATATGGGTGGTGTGCAAGATGTCTGAGCTTGAATGAATACTTCTCTCTGAAGTATATCTGAATGGAAAGGGTTACACTTGAATGATAAATCTGAATGTATGATGCACCAATAATGAAGAAGGGGATCTAGATCTGAATTTCTCTTGTATTTGCTAGATCTGATTATGGAAGGCTTAGATCTGTGATGAGGCGAGCATCTAGGCGAACATTTGTCTGAAGCAAAAGGGTAGATCTGAACTGAATATCTGATCTGATGAAGTATGCTGCTCTGTAATGATTAAAGATCTATACGCTACTTCGCCGCGGAGGAAGCGCGTATATACGCAGCTTCGATGAAGTAAAAGCGCGTATGCGCAATGAAATATACACTGAGGTATACGCTGGTTTGTGTGGACGGAAGCGCGTATATACGCGACATCAGTAAAGGGAAAGCGTGTATGCAAACTAGGGTTTGCTGAAGCAAGGGGTATGAAATATCTGATCTGTTCTGCTGTGTTTCTGCTATCTGATCTGTGTTGATATGTATCTGTTGGTGATGTATGTTTGTGCTTAAAAGTATGGAAAGGGTCCAGTACGGAAATATGATGAAATGTGGCCTGCAAGTGGTGTTCTATTGAAGTTGTTGGATCCAGTGTGAAAATTGATGAAACGTGGTCCAAGGTGGAGCTGAAGGTTGTAGCCTTCAGTCAGGGGGTTGTAGCTCTCTTCCAGGTGAGGCTGGTAAACGAGATCGGGGGTCGTAGCTCCCTTCCAGGAGAGGCTGGTAAACGAGTCAGGGGGTCGTAGCTCCCTTCCAGGAGAGGCTGGTAAACGAGCGCAGGTGGGTGCCTGCGTGCTGGTCAAGTCTGCGCCAGCACATATGTTGTAAGATGATTTCTCTATAATAAAATATTGAAGGCTGAGCAACTGCAGCGGTGGTTTTCTCCCGACTTGGGTTTCCACCTAAAAATCCTGGTGTTCATGTGTGATGCTTTGTGTGATGGTTATTCTGTTTCTACTGCATATGTTTACTGTTTATTAAACATCTGATGAATGGCTGATGAAATGATTTAAGTGAAGAACTAATGACATAATTAGATATCTGTGTATACGCTAGTTTCATAAAGGGTATCCGCGAGTCTGTTTCAGAAAAGTAGCGTATGGGTTTTAAGGAATGAAAAAGTGAAAAGTTTTGAATATGCAGTAAATACTGATTCACCCCCCCCCTCTCAGTATTTTTCCCAACACTAAACCTCTATAACCCATTTAAACCCATAAACCCTAAACCTCTAACCCCTTAACCCCTAACCCCTAGCTAAAATCCTTAACTTCTAAATCCCCTAAGCCCATAAACCTCTAAATGCATGCCTAACCCATTTAACCCCCTAAACCCTAAACCTCTAACCCTTAACCCCTAACCCCTTAAACACTAATTCCCAACCCCTAGCCCATTTAACCCCCTAAACCCCTAAAACCCTAATCCATTTAAGCCCCTAAACCCTAGCCCCATTAACCCGTAATGACCCCTAACCCCTAAAATCCTTAACTGCTAAATCCACTAACCCCCTAAACCTGATCTAAAACGCTAACCAATTTAACCCCCTAAAACCCAAACATCTAACCCCTAAACGCCTTAACCCCTTGATCTGCTAGGGGCTGGTTACCTTGATATTAATGGTGGTGTATTCATACTCCTTCTGAATAACCAATAAGGGTCAAGGAAATTTACCAATATGTTGTCAAGTTTTATCTTATCTATCTCTGGGGTAATCTACTTTTCGGCTAACTCCACTGCTTTTGATCTCAATTTTCCCAATTTCTTCCTTCTCTCATATGATACCTAAGCCTTTTCCTTTCTCTTCCCTTCTAATTCTGTAATAGTGTCATAGTGATGCCAGCCAACTTCTTTGGAAAGCCTTCCTAAGGTCGGGTCGGGCCATTTCGTTCGAGAGTGCTTGTATCAGTTTTTCTAAGTTGTGACCACCCAGGTGCCTTGTACACATTCGGGCGGCCCGTTTGTCGTTTTCCCCCTTGTGGCATCTTTTGGTCGGGCGCGCCATGTCGCGCCGTGTGAGGTTGCCCGACCGGTCGCGTTCAGGTTGGGTCGTTTCGTTCGAGGGCGCCCATATCAGTTTTTCTAAGTTGTGACCGCCCTAGTGACTTGTGCACATTCGAGTGGCCTGTTTGTTGTTTGCTCCCTTGTGGCATCATTCGGTCGGGCGCGCCGTGTCGCGTCGTGTGAGGTCACCCGAACGGTAGCGTTCAGGTCGGGTCGTTTCGTTAGAGGGCGCCCGTATCAGTTTTGCTAAGTTGTGACCACCCGGGTGCCTTGTGCATGTTCAGGTGGCCCGTTTTCCATTTTCTCCCTTGTGGCATCGTTTGGTCGGGAGCTCCGTGTCGTGCCGTGCGAGGTCGCCCGATAGGGCACATTTGATTCGGGTCGTTTCGTTCGAGGGTGCCCGTATCAGTTTCGCTAAGTTGTGACCGCCCAAGTGCCTTGTGCACGTTCGGGTGGCCCGTTTGCCGTTTTCTCCCTTGTGGCATATTCGTTCGGTCAAGCGCGGCATTTCACACAATGAGAGGTCACCCGACCGGGCGTGTTCGGGTCGGATCATTTCGTTCGAGGGCGCTCGTATCAGTTTTGCTAAGTTGTGACCGCCCGGGTGCCTTGTGCACGTTCGGGCGTCCCGTTTTCCATTTTCTCCCTTATGGCATCGTTCGGTCAGACGCACCGTGTCGCACCGTGCGATGTCGCCCGACCAGGAGTGTTCGGTTTGGGCCATTTCATTCGAGGGCGCCTGTATCAGTTTTGCTAAGTTGTGACCGCCCGGGTGCCTTGTGCACGTTTGGGTGGCCAGTTTGTTGTTTTCTCCCTTTTGGCATATTCATTCGGTCGGGTGCGTCGTGTCGCACCGTGTGAGGTCACGCAATCGGGCGCGTTCAGGTCGGGTTGTTTTGTTCAAGGGCGCCCGTATCAGTTTTGCTAAGTTGTAACCACCTCGGTGCCTTGTGCATGTTCGGGCAGCTTGTTTGCCTTTTGCTCCCTTCTAGAATCGTTCGGTCGGTCGTGCCGTGTGAGGTCGCTCGACCGGGCGCGTTCGGTTCGGGTCGTTTCGTTCGAGGGCACCCATATCAGTTTTGATAAGTTGCTAAGTTTGATTGCAATACACATTTTCATCAATAAATGTAAATCAATGGCAAATAAATACTATTAATTAATAAATAAAGAAGACATGGCAACAAGCAACAATACTTACAAAATTGTTACATTGAGATGCAAAGAATAAGCAACTAATTTAACCCCTAAACCATAAACCTCTAAACCTCTAAAACCTAAACCCATTAGCCCCTACCTTCTAACCCCTAAAATCCTTAACTGCTAAATCTTCTAACCCCCTAAACCCCTAACCCATTTAACCCCCTAAACCCTAAACGTATAACCCCTTAACCCCTAACCCATTTAATCCCTAATCCCTAAACCCCTAACCCATTTAACCCCCTAAACATTAAACCTTTGAACCTCTAACCGTCCATTTAACCCCTAAACCCTAAACCTTTGAACCCTTAACCACGAACCCTTAAACCCTTAACCCCTAACCCATTTAACCCCCTGAACCCTAAACCTTTAAACCCTTAACCCCTAACCCCTTAAACCCTATTTCCCAACTGGCCTAACCCATTTAACCCCCTAAAACCCTAACCTATTTAACCCCCTATCCTAACCCTTAACCCCAAAAATCCTTAACTACTAAATCCCCTAACCCCCTAAACCTCTAAACCCCTATAACCCATTTAAACCTCTAACCCTTTAACCCCTTAACCCCTAACCCCTAGCTAAAATCCTTAACTGCTAAATCCCCTAAGCCCCTAAACCTCTAAATGCGCGCCTAACCCATTTAACCCCCTAAACCCTAAACCTCTAACCCTTAACCCCTAACCCCCCCTTAAACACTAATTCCCAACCCCCAACACATTTAACCCCCTAAACCCCTAAAACCCTAACCCTTGAACCCCCTAAACCCTAGCCTCATTAACCCGTAACAACCCCTAACCCATAAAAATCCTTAACTACTAAATCCACTAACCCCTTAAACCTGATCTAAAATGCTAACCCGTTTAACCCCCTAAACCCCAAACATCTAACCCTTAAACCCGTTAACCCCTTGATCTGCTAGGGGTCGGTTACCTTGATATTAACGATGGTGTATTCATACTCATTATGAATAACCAATAAGGGTCAAGGAAATTGACCAATACGTTGTCAAGTTTTATCTTATCCATCTCTGGGGTAAGCTGCTTTTCAGCTAACTCCACTGCTTTTGATCTCAATTTTTCCAATTGCTTCCTTCTCTGATATGATACCTAAGCCTTTTCCTTTCTCTTCCCTTCTAATTTCATAATAGTGTCATAGTGATGCCAGCCAACTTCTTTGAAAAGCCTTCCTAGGGTCGGGTCGAGCCATTTCGTTCGAGGGCGCCCATATTAGTTTTGCTAAGTTGTGACTGCTCGGGTGCCTTATGCACGTTCGGGCGGCTCGTTTTTCATTTTCTCCCTTGTGGCATCATTCGGTCGGGCGCGCCGTGTCACGTCATGTGAGTTCACCCGACTGGGCGCGTTCAGGTCAGGTCGTTTCGTTCAAGGGTGCCTGTATCAGTTTTGTTAAGTTGTGACCGCCCAGGTGCCTTGTGCACGTTCGGGTGGCCCAATTGTCGTTTTCTCCCTTGTGGCATCGTTCGGTCGGGCACGTTGTGTCGCACCATGTGAGGTCGCCCGACCAGGCACGTTCAGGTCGGGCTGTTTCGTTCGAGGGTGCATGTATTATTTTTTCTAAGTTGTGACCGCCCAGGTGCCTTGTCCACATTCAGGTGGCCCGTTTTCCATTTGCTCCCTTGTGGCATCGTTTGGTCGGGCGCGCCGCGCAAGGTCGCCCCACCAAGCGCGTTCAGTTCGGGCCATTTCGTTTGAGGGTGCCCGTATCAGTTTTGCTAAGTTGCAACCGCCAGGGTGCCTTTTGCACGTTCAGGCGGCCCGTTTCCCATTTTCTCCCTTGTGGCATATTCGTTCGGTCGGGCGCGTCGTGTTGCGCCATGTAAGGTCGCCCGACCGGGCGCGTTTGGGTCGGGCCATTTCTTTCCAGCGTGCCCGTATCAGTTTTTCTAAGTTGTGACCACCCGGGTGCCTTGTGCACGTTCGAGTGGCCCGTTTTCTGTTTGCACCCTTATGGCATCATTCGGTCGGGCGTGCTGTGTCGCGTCGTGCAAGGTCGCCCGACCGGGCATGTTCAGTTTGGGTCGTTTCGTTCGAGGGTGCCCATATCAGATTTTCTAAGTTGTGACCGCTCAGATGCTTTGTGCACGTTCGGGCGGCCCATTTGTTGTTTTCTCCCTTGTGGCATATTCGTTCGGTCGGACGCGTCGTGTCATTCCGTGTGAGGTCGCCTGATCGGGTGCGTTCGAGTCGGGAAGTTTCGTTCGAGGGTGCCCGTATTAGTTTTTCTAAGTTGTGACCGCATGGGTGCCTTGTGCATATTTACGCGGCCCGTTTGCCATTTTCTCCCTTGTGGCATCGTTCGGTCGAGCGCGTTGTGTCGCGCCGTGCGAGGTCGCCCGACCGGGCACATTCAGTTTGGGTTGTTTTGTTCGAGGGCGCCCGTATCAGTTTTGCTAAGTTGCTAAGTTTGATTGCAATAGAATTTTTCATCAATAAATGTAAAGAAATGGAAAATAAATACTATTAATAAATAAATAAAGAAGACATGGCAACAAGCAACAATACTTACAAAATTTCTACATTGAGACACAAAGGATAAGAAAATAATTTAACCCCTAACCCATTTAACCCCTAAACCATAAACCTCTAAACCTATAAAACCTAACCCCATTAGCCCTTAGCTTCTAACCCCTAAAATCCTTAACTGCTAAATCCCCTAACCCCCTAAACCCCTAACCCATTTAACCCCCTAAACCCTAAACCTATAACCCCTTAACCCCTAACCCATTTGATCCCTAATCCATAAACCCCTAACCCATTTAACCCCCTAAACCATAAACATCCGAACCTCTAACCGGCCATTTAACCCCTAAACCCTAAACCTCTAAACCCTTAACCACTAACCCTTAAACCCTTAACCCCTAACCCATTAAACCCCTAAACCCCTAACCCATTTAACCCCCTAAACCCTAAACCTCTAAACCCTTAACCCCTAACCCCTTAAACCCTATTTCCCAACCGGCCTAACCCATTTAACCCCCTAAAACCCTAACCCATTTAACCCCCTACCCTAACCCTTAACCCCAAAAATCCTTAACTACTAAATCTCCTAACCCCTTAAACCTCTAAACCCCTATAACCCATTTAAACCCCTAAACCCTAAACCTCTAACCCCTTAACCCCTAACCCCTAGCTAAAATCCTTAACTGCTAAATCCTCTAAGCCCCTAAATCTCTAAATGCGCGCCTAACCCATTTAACCCCCTAAACCCTAAACCTCTAACCCTTAACCCCTAAACCCTTAAACACTAATTCCCAACCCATTTAACCCCCTAAACCCTAGCCCCATTAACCCGTAAAGAACCCTAACCCCTAAAATCCTTAACCGCTAAATCCACTAACCCCCTAAACCTGATCTAAAACGCTAACCCATTTAACCCCCTAAACCCCAAACATCTAACCCCTTAACCCCTTGATCTGCTAGGGGCCGGTTACCTTGATATTAACGGTGGTGTATTCTTACTCCTTCTGAATAACCAATAAGGGTCAAGGAAATTGACCAATATGTTGTCAATTTTTATCTTATCCATCTCTGGGGTAAGCTGCTTTTCGGCTAACTTCACTGCTTTTGATCTCAATTTTTCCAGTTGCTTCCTTCTCTCATATGATACCTAAGCCTTTGCCTTTCTCTTCCCTTCTAATTCCATAATAGTGTCATAGTGATGCCAGCCAACTTCTTTAGAAAGCCTTCCTAGGGTCTAGTCGGGTCATTTTGTTCGAGGGCGCCTGTATCAGTTTTGCTAAGTTGTGACCGCATGGGTGCCTTGTGCACGTTCGGGCGGCCCGTTTGTTGTTTTCTCCCTTGTGGCATTGTCCGTTTGGGCGCGTCGTGTCGCGCCGTGTGAGGTTGCCCGACCGGGTGCGTTCAGGTCGGGCCGTTTCATTCAAGGGTGTTTGTATCAATTTTGCTAAGTTGTGACCGCTCGGGTGCCTTATGCACGTTCGGGTGGCCCATTTGAAGTTTGCTCCCTTGTGGCATCATTCAGTCGGGCGCGCTATGTCGTGTCGTGTGAGGTCGCCTAACCGGGCGCGTTCAGGTCGGGTCATTTCGTTCGAGGGCACCCGTATCAATTTTTCTAAGTTGTGACCGCCCTGGTACCTTGTGCACGTTCGGGTGGCCCATTTGTCGTTTACTCCCTTGTGGCATCGTTCGGTCAGGTGCGATGTGTTGCGCCATGCGAGGTCGCCCGACCGGGCGCATTTGGTTCGGGCCGTTTCATTTTAGCGCACCGTATCATTTTTTCTATGTTGTGACTACCCAGGTGCCTTGTGTACGTTCAGGCGGCTCGTTTGTCGTTTTCTCCCTTGTGGCATATTCATTCGATCGGGCGCACCGTGTCGCGCCATGTGAGGTCGCCCAACCGGGCGCGTTCGGGTCAGGCCATTTCTTTTGAGGGCGTCCGTATCATTTTTGCTAAGTTGTGACCACCTGGGTGCCTTGTGCACATTCGGGCGGCCCGTTTGCCGTTTTCTCCCTTGTGGCATCGTTCAGTAGGGCATGCCATGTCGCGTCGTGCGAGGTCGCCCGACCGGGCATGTTTAGTTAGGGTCGTTTCGTTTGAGGGTGCCCGTATCAGTTTTGCTAAGTTTTGACCGCTCGGGTGCCTTGTGCACATTCGGGCGGCCCGTTTTCTGTTTGCTCCATTGTGGCATATTCATTCAGTTAGGTGCGTCGTGTCGCGCCGTGTGAGGTCGCCCGACCGGGTGCGTTCAGGTCGGGCCGTTTCGTTCGAGGGCGCCCATATCATTTTTTCTAAGTTGTGACCACCCGAGTGCCTTGTGCATGTTCGGGTGGCCCGTTTGTCATTTTCTCCCTTGTGGTACTTCGATCACGGCACACAGTGCCGTGCAAGGTCGCCTTCCGACCGGCGCGTTCGGTTTAAATAAGCTTGCTCAAGGGCGCCCGTATCGCTTGCTGTTGCTAAGTTTGATTGCAGAAATTTCTATCAATAAATGTAAAGCAATGCAAAAATACTATTAATTAATAAATAAAGAAAATATGGCAGCAACAAGCACAACAATAATACTTCACAAAACGATATTGAGATGCAAAGAATAAGCAAGTCCATTTTCCTCCTAAACCATAAACTAAACCTCTAAAACCTAACTCCTCATTAGCCTAACTTCTCTAACCCCTAAAATCCTTAACTGCTAAATCCCCTAACCCCCTAAACCCCTAACCCATTTAACCCCCTAAACCCTAAACCTATAACCCCTTAATCCCTAACCCATTTAATCCCTAATCCCTAAACCCCTAACCCATTTAACCCCCTAAACCATAAAACTATGAACCTCTAACTAGCCATTTAACCCCTAAACCCTAAACCTCTAAATCCTTAACGACTAACCTTTAAACCCTTAACCCCCAACCCATTTAACCCTAAACCCCTAACCCATTTAACCCCCTAAACCATAAACCTTTAAACCCTTAACCCCTAACCCCTTAAACATTTTTTCCCAACTGGCCTAACCCATTTAACCCCCTACCCTAACCCTTAACCCCAAAAATCCTTAACTACTAAATCCCTAACCCCCTAAACCTCTAAACCCCTATAACCCATTTAAACCCCTAAACCCTAAACCTCTAACCCTTTAACCCCTTAACCCCTAATCCCTAGCTAAAATCCTTAACTGCTAAATCCCCTAAGCCCCTAAACCTCTAAATGCGTGCCTAACCCATTTAACCCCCTAAACCCTAAACCTCTAATCCTTAACCCTTAACCCTTTAAACACTAATTCCCAACCACCAACCAATTTAAGCCCCTAAACCCTAGCCCCATTAACTCGTAACGACCCCTAACCCCTAAAATCCTTAACTTCTAAATCCACTAACCCCCTAAACCTGATATAAAATGCTAACCCATTTAACCCCCTAAACCCCAAAAATCTAACCCCTAAACCCCTTAACCCCTTGATCTGCTAGGGGCTGGTTACCTTGATATTAACGGTGGTGTATTCTTACTCCTTCTGAATAACCAATAAGGGTCAAGGAAATTGACCAATATGTTGTCAAGTTTTATCTTATCCATCTTTGGGGTAAGGTGCTTTTCATCTAACTCCACTGCTTTTGATCTCAATTTTTCCAATTGCTTCCTTCTCTCATATGATACCTAAGCCTTTGCCTTTCTCTTCCCTTCTAATTCCATAACAGTGTCATAGTGATGCCAGCCAACTTCTTTGGAAAGTATTCCTAGGGTCGGGTTGGGTCATTTCATTCGAGGGTGCATGTATCAGTTTTGCTAAGTTGTGACCGCCCAAGTGCCTTGTGCACATTCGGGCGACCCGTTTGTCATTTTCTCCCTTGTGGCATCATTCGGTCGGGCGCACCATGTCACGCCGTGTGAGGTCACTCGACCGGGTGCATTCAGGTCAGGTCGTTTCATTCGAGGGCGCCCGTATCAGTTTTGCTAAGTTTTGACTGCCCGGGTGCCTTGTGCACATTCGGGTGGCCCGTTTGCCGTTTTCTCCCTTGTGGCATCATTCGGTCGGGCGTGACGTGTTGCGCCGTGTGAGGTCGCCCAATCGGGCACATTTAGGTCGGGTTGTTTCATTCGAGGGTGCCCATATCAATGTTTCTAAGTTGTGATCGCCCGGGTGCCTTGTGCATGTTCGGGTGGCCAGTTTTCCATTTGCTCCCTTGTGGCATCATTCGGTCAGGTGTGCTGTGTCGCGCCGTGTGAGGTCGCCCGACCGGGCGCGTTCAGTTCAGGTCATTTTGTTCGAGGGCGCCTGTATCAGTTTTGCTAAGTTGTGACCACCCAGGTGCCTTGTTCACGTTTGGGTGGCTCGTTTTCCATTTACTCCCTTGTGGCATATTCGTTCGATCGGGCGCGCCGTGTCGCACCATGTGAGGTTGCCCAACCGGGCGTGTTTAGGTCGGGCAGTTTTGTTCGAGGAAGCACGTATCATTTTTTCTAAGTTGTGACTACTCAGGTGCGTTGTGCATGTTTTGGTGACCAGTTTGCTATTTTCCCCCTTGTGGCATCATTCGGTCGGGCGCGCCATGTCCCGCCGTGCAAGGTCGCCCGACCGCGCACGTTCAGTTCTGGTCGTTTCATTCGAGGGTGCCCATATCAGTTTTTCTAAGTTGTGACCACTTAGGTTCCTTGTGCACATTTGGGCGGCTTGTTTTCTATTTTCTCCCTTGTGTTATATTCGTTTGGTCGGGCACGTCGTGTCGCGCCGTGTGAGCTCGCCCGACCAGGCGCGTTCGGGTCGGGTTGTTTCATTCGAGGGCGCCCGTATCAGTTTTGCTAAGTTGTGACCGCCTGAGTGCCTTGTGCATGTTTAGGCAACCCATTTTCTGTTTGCTCCCTTGTGGCATTGTTCGGTCGGGTGCGTCGTGTCGCGCCATGCAAGGTCACCCGACTGGGCGCGTTCGGTTCGGGTCGTTTTGTTCGAGAGCGCCCGTATCAGTTTTGCTAAGTTGCTAAGTTTGATTGCAATAGACATTTTCATCAATAAATATCAAGCAATAGCAAACAAATACTATTAATTAGTAAATAAATAAGACATGGCAACAAGCAACAATACTTACAAAATTGTTACATTGAGACGCAAAGAATAAGAAACTAATTTAACCCCTAAACCATAAACCTCTAAACCTCTAAAACCTAACCCTATTAGCCCCTAACTTCTAACCCCTAAAATCCTTAACTGTTAAATCCCCTAACCCCCTAAACCCCTAACCCATTTAACCCCCTAAACCTTAAACCTATAACCCCTTAACCCCTAACCCATTTAACCCCCTAAACCATAAACCTCTAAACCTCTAACCGACCATTTAACCCCTAAACCCTAAACCTCTAAACCCTTAACCACTAACCCTTAAACCCTTAAATCCTAACCCATTTAACCCCTAAACCCCTAAACCCCAAACCCATTTAACCCCCTAAACCCTAAACCTCTAAACCCTTAACCCCTAACCTCTTAAACCCTATTTCCCAACCAGCCTAAGCCATTTAACCCCCTAAAACCCTAACCCATTTAACCCCCTACCCTAACCCTTAACCCCAAAAATCCTTAACTACTAAATTCCCTAACCCCCTAAACCTCTAAGCCCCTATAACCCATTTAAACCCCTAAACCCTAAACCTCTAACCCCTTAAACCCTTAACCCCTAACCCCTAGCTAAAATCCTTAACTGCTAAATCCCCTAAGCCCCTAAACCTCTAAATGCACACCTAACCTATTTAACCCCCTAAACCCTAAACCTCTAACCCTTAACCCCTAACCCCTTAAACACTAATTCCCAACCCCTAGCCCATTTAACCCCCTAAACCCCTAAAACCCTAACCCATTTAACCCGTAACGACCCCTAACCCCTAAAATTCTTAACTGCTAAATCCACTAACCCCCTAAACCTGATCTAAAATGCTAACCCATTTAACCCCCTAAACCCCAAACATCTAACCCCTAAACCCCTTAACCCCTTGATCTGCTAGGGGCCGGTTACCTTGATATTAATGGTGGTGTATTCATACTCCTTTTGAATAACCAATAAGTGTCAAGGAAATTGACCAATATGTTTTCAAGTTTTATCTTATCCATCTCTGGGGTAAGCTGCTTTTCGGCTAACTCCACTGCTTTTGATCTCAATTTTTCCAATTTCTTCCTTCTCTCATATGATACCTAAGCCTTTGCCTTTCTCTTCCCTTCTAATTCCGTAATAGTGTCATAGTGATGCCGACCAACTTCTTTGGAAAGCCTTCCTAGCAAACAATACTTGTGACCTGGCTGAAGACAGAGCATCTAGAATGACCATTCTCTTCCCCTAACCCCTAAGCCCCTAATCCCTAATCCCTTAACCACTAAATCATTATTCACCTAACCCCTAATTGTGCCTAAATCCCCTAACCCCTAAGCCCCCAATCCCTAAGCCCTTAACCCATTTAATCCCTAATCCCTAAACCCCTAACCCATTTAACCCCCTAAACCCTAAACCTATAACCCTTAACCCCTAATCCATTAAACCCTAATTCCCAACCCCTAACCCATTTAACCCCCTAAAACATAAACCTATAACCCCTTAACACGTTTGGGTCAGGTCGTTTTGGTTGAGTGCACCCACCCAAACGCGTTCGTGTCGGGCCCCCTAAGCCCCGAATCCCTAATCCCTTAACTACTAACTCATTATTCGACCCCTAACCCCTAAATGCACCTAAATCCCCTAACCCCTAACCCCCAATCCCCTAAGCCCTCCAAATTCGAATTAGCTTTGAAGAAGTAATTTTTTTCTTACTTCTGTCTAATTCACTATATACTTAGATAACTCGTAGCCATATCACATAGGCCCCATTCAATTACAAAGGTTCCCCAAAATTTGCCCCCAATTTAATTGATCTTGCTCAGCTTGAAAACTTTGAATTTTCATTGATGATTAATTTTCCTCTCAGCCCTTGATCTGCTAGGGGCCGGTTACCTTGATATTTGTTGGCGAGAAGTCAGGTCTCGCGGACAAGACCCAGGTTCAAGAGTTGTGGCCAACAAAGGGGTCCGGTGTAGTCTAGGAACACGCCGGCATTTTCACCCTGCTCTGGAGAGCAGTGCGTCTCACTCGAGGCGTGCCGCGACCACATGCAGAAGGGGATGAGATCAATGGCAAGTAACAAACCCGCAACTAAAGAAGGACAGTGCATCCATTACATATACAAAGTTATATACGCAAGATCACTTAATAAGCATTCAGACATTCGCAAATAAAATTTTAAGCCAGCATAAACACATTACAAGCACATGAACATCTTATTGAGACAACAATCTCCCATTGTATTAATCTCTTGGCAGAACACGTGATTACATGGCATTCTCACAGATGGCTACAATTCTGATACAGATGGATTTCGGAACAGAAAGGTAGAATAGAGAAGATAAGAAATCGTATGAGGAACATGCATGGTTCCTCCGCAGCCTCTCTGCACGTCTTTCCCTGTCTCGAGCCTCGTAACCTCTTCAGCATCCTTCTTGTTTCAGCCAGGTGACTGTTATTTATTCACCCGCTCTTGCGACTATCAGTTCCTCTATGGCTTTACTTCGACTTCTTCCGGCTTCTCTCCTGTTATCTTCGTGTTCTACTTCCTGTCTTCTGCTATGTGTTTCTCTCATCTGCACTTGTCCCTGTTCTATCTCCAGCTATCGCATGCTTCTGCGCCACCTTGGTAGCTCCATGACTCCTGGTAGTTGCGGCGCGGTCGCGGTTGCCATGTGTATTCATACCGCAACTCAAAAAGGGTCAAAATTCAAAATGTCTTAGCCAAGATTTCAAAAACTAAACAAAAACAAGGGCCCCAACAGGCCCCGACCACAATTCCTTGACTCGTCCGCGAGTCAATCACAAATAACAGTCTCTACTTCCATTCCCCCGCTGGCTCCCGTGCTCTGTTCTGCTGTGCCTTCACCCTGCGCCCTTTCCTGCTGTGCTCCTCCATGTGGTTGCTCAAACAAGGGCCCCAACTCCGGGACCCTGCGGAGCACTCCATCTCTAAGCCCGGTGAAGTCCGCCACCGCTTGCTGCCATTCCTGCATAAGCAAGTCGGCTTCTTCAGAGATCCGGTTGGCGGCCGCCTCGTCTATCGTCGTCGGGGCAGCCCCGAACAGCGTGGCAAGCTGGGCTTCGGCCTTGGAATCCAGCTGTTGCATGGAGTCAGCATTGGCGCGAATGGGCGGACGAATCTCCCGAATGACCTGTTTGGCCGCTGCCGTGTCGGCCTCAGTCTGTTGCATTTGAATTTCAAGCTCGTCCACCCGGGCGTAGAGCTGATCTAACTGTGTCGGGTCCGCAGTCGCCTGAATGTCACGGGAAATTTGTTGTAGCTGGGCAGCAATAGGCTGCGTCTTGACAGTTAGAGCGAGTGAGCACTCCTGCAGACTTCGCAGGAGGGCGGAAGCCGCGGCCGCAGTGGAATGGAGGGTTGCCTACATACTAACTGCCTGAGTCTGCTTGGCAGTCACCTGTTCTAAATGGACACTCGGTGGATCTGGAAGGGTAGGCCGTGCGGCTAACGCCGCTTGGAGTTCCTGGTTCTCCCTGCAAACAACATTGAAAACAGTCCTGAGGTGGTGAGCCTGGAGTGCGATACTGTCCTCCGCTATAGTGGCAGGAAGTGGGGCATAATGAGCCCTTGCAGCGGGCCATAAGTTGGAGAACGCCTGAGCAGCAATGTTGACCTGCTCCTATAGGTAGGTCTTCTCCCTAGTCAGCTGATTGCGCTGTTCAGTAAGCGCCGTGATCTTATTATGCTGCTCGGTACACCGCTGCTCCAGCTCTGTGTGAATCTGTTCAGCCTTTAGGGTCGCCTGCTGAATGAGTAGGTACAGCTGTGCTGTACTCCATGGTTCTGCATTGGTCGTGCTGGGTGCACCCTGCTCTGGCACCCGCTCCTGTGAAGGTTGGCCACTGGCCACTGATCGGTTTGAGGTCTCAGGAGGATGGACCGGCATCTGCTGTTGCATCGAGGTGGCCATATCGGACTCCGGCCGGTCTTGCTGCGTGGTCTGCTCTGGGGGAGGGGCAGCCGAATCAGCCCCACCATTTGTTAGCCTGGTAGATGTAGTAGAGGGAGGATCCTGGGGCGTGGCCACGGGGTCAACCAGCGGTACCACGGCTGCAGTACTGGAGGTGACTTCCACCCCATGGTCACCTCCGAAAAGTTCCCGGATGAGAGAATCTGAGACAGTGGCTGATGAGTTGGATGGATTGGGGGAGGTGGCAGGTGGTCGGCCGGTGGAGGGAGCGATGGATGGAGTGAAAGAAGTGTGAGGGAGGCGAAGGTTGAGGAAATCTGATGGATCGATCAGAGGTTCCTCCGAAATCAAAGTCGTTGTGGGTGGAGTGGCTGGTGGATCATCATCAGTAAGATCCACCACCGGATCGGTGACAGCAATGTGTGCCCTCTTGGATGGAGGGCGGTCTGATGAATCGGGTTCTGGGCCTGGTTCGCCCATCGGTGTGATGATAGGGGTGGCAGAGGTGAACAGGTTAGTGGGGATGGGAGAAATGAGGGGGGCGGTATTGGAGGGAGCACGAGACCGACCGATATGAAATTCAGCAAAGGAGGGAAATATAGGGGCACCACTTGAAGAAACTTGGGTTGCCACGTTAAGTCGTCGTACCTGGTCATTGAGGTGCTGGACGATGGGGACCAGCGATTCGAGCAGGTCCGGTGCGGTCTCACCTGCATCCTGTGGAGGTTCCGCCGCAACCTGTGAGGACCCCGCTGCGCCAGTCGCGGCAGGCCGCTGCACCGGCAGCATCCGCTCAAAGTTATAGCGGGTGATCCCGTCGCGGATGTGCTTGACGACCCCCGACCACGCAGAGACCTCCCGGTGAAAGGTGTCGTCATTCAACTGGAATCTGAGGGGCGCCATGTGAAAGGTGGTGTCCGACACGCAAGTTGGCCGGAGGAAGGTGTGCTTGTGGCTAACCCCAAACCACACCTGCTCACTGTACTCATCCAACAGGTGCCTGGGCACCCGTTGCTGGTTGGTCACCACATCTGTCATCATCCCATACCACGCCCGAAATTCCTCCGCGTTCACCTTCTTGGTGCTGGGGTCCGGGGACACCTGTCAGGGGGTGTATTTCATCGCGAGAGGCTGGCTCGCGGTCGTCTCTGCCGGCACCCAGACGGGTGGAAGGTGCCATTTCCACATGGCGAAAGCTAAAATCAAGTACCCGTAAATGAAACTGGTGGTACGCTTTTAGTTCTCTTCGCAGGCCGCGAAGAGTTCTTTTAGCACAAACGAGCACCAATTCAACTTGGCGCCCTGGATGCAGTGCTCTGCAATGGAGATTGTGTCCAGAGTGCACTCTCCCTTCGTGTAGTGCTGCATCGTCTTGCTAGCGATAAGGTAGCAAGCAAACCGAATTTCTGGCTTATTGATCAAATCAATTTTGGCACCTTTGCCCCCCTGGCGAGTGCCATACTTGGTGTACAGGTCTGAGTCACCCGACTTTCGGGCGCGCTTGGAGGATGTCTGGCCGGCAGCGGAGACATCCGCGCCATTCTGAGATAGCCCTGTAAGCCGATGAATGTCTTCTGCATGAATTGGAATTTCCTCATTGAGCCACAGGGACCCGTTCTGTATCCGACTGAGGAGGAACCGGGTGCATTGCAGGGCCGGTCCCGTGGTGCCAAAAACTGGAAGAGTCCTTAAATTCATCAAGGACGACTGCTGTAGGCCCCTGAATTCTGGTCGCATCCGGCTGTTGGAGCTGCTGCCTGGCGTGTAATGGTGCTCCATGTAGGTCTGCCAATGGAGGTGGGGGAATTCAGCTGGGTCGAACAGGTTGGCGTCCATACATGCTGCATTGTCATACTTGCCAACTAGCGACTCGACGCGGTGGACTCGGCTGTCCAAGACTGGTTCAGGGACGGATAAGAGAGCCCTCGGCATCTTGGCGCGGCGCCGATAAACTTGGAGGATTCTTCTGGATTTTCCTTCTGAGTGCGGTGCGCTTGAAGGCTGTAATTGCTCTGGAGTCGCTGCAACTTCCAAATTGAACTGGTCCGTCATTCTCGGGCTGGTAGCCTTCATGCAAGTTATGTTATCTACTGGCACGCGCGGAGTTGATGAAACTCCATAACGACAATTAATTCTTGCTATCTTTCTTGCCTGCGATAATCGTGCGATCAATCGCATGCCTGTGTGTAGTCTGACAGTTGCTGACGGCGTCATGGGGAGATGGGCGGGCGCGACGGCTGAGGGAACTACGGGTGATGGAAAATGATTACGGTACGATTACTGTCTACTAATGGTAATTTATGACGCAGATCGGAGCAATCCTATGGACTGAAAAAAGGACTGACGGAAATGACCTGGACTGACACTGGCACGGGGATGGATCCTACACGAACGACACGCTGGACTGGCGCTGCGACACGCTGGACTGGTCCGCCCCGACCACGGTCGGTTGCGGTGAGGTACCCGCAACTAACCAGTTATTTGACTTATTACCTATGAACGGAAACGACTCCCTACGCTCATCCCGGTTGCGGGAGAGTTATTCGACTGAGCTACTCTACGGGTTCTCTCGGTTGCGAGAGTTATTGATGAAAAGTGAAAGGTACCTACTCCTGGTAGGGTTTCAGGCGTGCGCCATTCACCCACCCAGGAAGAACTGTACCGTCCAGCTGTGCCAACCGAACGCCTCCTAAGTCGCGGATCTCAATGACAAAGTAGGGTCCCAACCAGTGCATCTGGAGCTTGCCTGGAAACTTCTGGAACCGACTGTCATATGGGAGAACTTTGCCGCCAACTTGGAAGGCTTTGGTTTTGATGTGGCGGTCGTGCCACGCTTTCTTCCGGGCCTTCTGAACCTTCTGGTGGAATTCCGCGAGGAATCGGGCCTCATCCAGCTCCTGTAGCTCCTGGAGGCGTTCCCGAAGTGACTCCTCTTCTGAGAATTGGAGGGACGTTGCGATCAAAAGACTGGGTACAGTGAATTCGGCGGGAATCACAGCTTCCCGGCCATACACCAACTGGAAGGGTGTCTGGTTGGTCAAACGTTTCACTGTGGTCCGGTAGGCCCACAATGCTGCTGGGAGACGCTTGTCCCAATCGTCGCGCTGGGCATTGCAAATTTTAGTCAAGCCCTTCTCAAGAATCTTGTTGAAAGCTTCCATAGTACCATTGGCCTGTGGGTGGTATGGGCTGCTTTTATGATGCTGAATCATAAATGCGTTCAGTAGTGACTTGACCGTGGCATTAATGAAATGTGTACCCTGATCGTTGGTCAAGCTCCGTGGGTAGCCAAAGCGGCTGATGATGTGTTCAAAAATGAACCGAGCAGCGGTCTCTGCCGAGCAGTCGCGTACCGCTGCTGCCTCAGCCCACCGTGTGAGGTAGTCCGTGGTGGTAATGATGTACCGGGCCTTGGAATGTCGAGCGATTGGTGCGATGGGACCTACGAAATCAACAGCCCACTTTTCAAATGACCGCAACACATGCACTGGGTGTAGCGGGAGCTCGTCCCGATGTGAAGGCCTTCCCGTCCGCTGGCAAACATCGCAACGCTTCACATAGGCCTTACAGTCAGCATGTACCGTCGGCCACCACAGGCCAGCTTGAAGCACCTTCCTGGCGGTGGGTTTCGCACCCACATGCCCTCCCGCAACACCACTGTGACATTCCCACATCATTGCTTCCCGTTCGTGGTCGAGAACACACCTGCGCAACACCTCATCAAGGCCCAGTTTGTATAGCTGCCCCGCGATCAATTGGTAGTCGGCCGCCCGGACAACCAGGTGGCGTTTCTAAAGCGGGGTGTAATCCTGAGGGCACTGTCCCGTGGTCAGATAAGTGGCAATGTCAGCCAGGTAATCTGGTACTGCTTCAACTCGAAAGAGGTCAGCATCCGGTAGCTGATCGTCCAACGAGCCTTCATTCTCTCCCGTCTCCAACCTGGATAAATGATCGGGACCAACATTCAACCTTCCAGGCTTGACAATCACCTCAAACGTGAATTCTTGGAAAAGAAGAAGCCAGCGACAGATATGTCCTTCCAACACAGGCTTATTTACCAGGTACTTCAATGCAGAATGGTCCGTGAAGAATGTGAATTTGCCGCCCAGAAGATAGTGGCAGAACTTCTGGAGGGAGTACACCATCGCCAACGCCTCCCGCTCGGTCGTGGTGTAATTCTTCTCCGCATTTGATAACCGACGGCTGGCGAAGTACACCGGGTGGTCAACTGTCGTCTCCCCGGGTTGCGCCAATACAGCTCCAAGTGCAATTCCGGACGCATCAATATGCACATGGAACTGCTTATCCCAGTCGGGATGAACAAGTATGGGTGTCGTCGCCAACTTCTCGTTCAATGTGTCAAGTGCCTTCCTGCACTCCGCCATCCACTCAAACGCTTCTGACTTCCGCAACAGTTTCTCCAGAGGGGTCGTAATCTTTACGTAGTTGCGAATAAACCGCCTGTAATATCCTGTGTGCCCGAGCAGTGCCCGCAACTGCTTCACGGTCTCGGGGGCCTCTATGTGGACAATCACCGCGAACTTGGCAGGATCGACGCAGACCCCTTGCTTGCACACCACGTGGCCCAAGAGTGTGCCGAATGGAACTGCAAAAATACATTTCTTCAAGTTCAAGGAAATCTGCAGCTGGCGACACCGGTCAAACATAACACGCAACAGGGAGGCGTGATTCTTCAACAGGCTATAGACGGTCCAGTCGTCCATGTAGACCTCCAGGAACTTGTGAATGTACTCCCGGAAAGCAACAATGACAATCCGGGAAAACACAGCTGGTGCGTTTTTCAGACCAAACGGCATAATGTGGTATGCGAATGATCCCCACTCAGTGGTGAATGTCGTCTTTGCTTTGTCTTCCTCGGCAATGCGCACCTGATGGTAACCCGAAAACCCATCAGTGAAGGAATAAGCTTCGTTCCCCGCGACATGGTCTAGAACTTCATCGCTGAAAGGAGTCGGAAACGGATCGTGGATACAAGCATTATTCAGGCTCCGGTAGTCTACACAGACACGGATCTCCGCTTTGTCCTTCTTGTTTTGGATGACGATGAGACTTACCCACTCGGCTTCTTCTACTGGAAAGATGAGACCTGCAGCCATCATTTTGTCAATCTCCATCTTGACCTTTTCTTTGATACGTGGATTCAACCGGTAGGGTCGGTGCTTCACCGGTCTAGCCCCCGGCTTCAACGTGATGCGCATTTCGCCCAGATCCCCCTTGATCCCCTTCAGGTCCGCAACTGAGGACGAAAACAAATCTTCGTATTCCCGGAGGAGGCTGAAAATTTCTTTTGTTGTCTCCTCGTCCCAGTAATCTCCCACCGTTGCGAGCTTAGGTTTTTCATCCGTTCCAATGTTCAGTTTTTTTGTCTTTAGCGGCTGTAAATGGACTCCTTCAGTCGTCGGCTCTTCACTGATGCTCCGCTCGCCTTCCTTTTCGCCAAAATAGAGATGCCTGAGGTCCTCCAAACTATCGTCCTTCAGATCGCCATCAATCTGGTGACAAACCAACTCGCGCCTGACCTCAGGTCGTGACACAGCCGGGCCCTCGTCGGGCTCGGGCTGGCGGAAAAACAAGACCTCCTTGATTGCCTGTAGGGCCTGAGACTCCTGCGCCGTCTCCCCTTCGAACGAGAAGCACCAAACGAACTTGTCCGCAACTGCCTGCCAAGAGCGGGATTCCCGTTTCCGCTCTTCCTCCAGGTACCAGGCCTGGGGAATGGTGCCTAAGGAGTGGATAAACCTGTGGACCCACAGCTCCTCAGGGTACCGTGTGCTTCGCCACTGTTCTTCGCAGGCCCGCAAATGGTGTCGCGGGTCTGAAGTTCCATGGTACTTAAGCGTACTGGAGGGTCCTTCATCCTCTTTAAAGCGTGCCCACAGAGCATCCGCCACACACTCCCATCGCAACAGAGTGTTGCGGTGATTTTTCCACCACCGTGCCGACGTTGACTGCAAGGCCACATCCAAAAGTGGCATCCGGCTTTCAACTGGGACCCGATCTTCCACCTTGGCAATAAAAGTATTGACTGCTTGCATGTTCGACAATGTGGGATATCCGCAGATCTCAGTCCCTACCCACCAGACTTGAGCAATGGAGGCACATCTCCGCGTGGTGGTCTCATACCCCCCTTGCTGCCAGTCTTCCCAAGCGAGTTCGGATCCGAGCTCCGAGCTCTGCACACTCCGCCAACTGACGGAGCCAGTCGCGGTCGGGTTAATATAATCGTCCCGCTTTCCTGCAGTCATCTGATAGAGATGGTCCATCATCTAAGCATCCTCCCGATTGTCCACTGTTTCCGTATATCGCGGGCCTTGATACGGGTCGAGAGGCTGGGTGACCCGTACCTCCCCATCCTCAAAGATCATCAGCTCCTTCTTAAGGTCGATGATGGCGTAATTTTCAAAAGCCCAATCAATGCCGAGTAAGGCTGGATAAGGATCCTTGTCGCCCATGATATCAATAACCTCAAAATCGGTGTATGTCTTCACCCCCACAACGTCGACCTCGACTCCCTCGAGCCGGCCGATTGGAAAAATGCAGTACTGGTTCGCCATCCTGAGTTGGATTGGTGAGTAGGCTAGCCGTGGCCTTCCAAGAGCCTCCCATGTCTTTCGTGGCAGTATGTTGACGTCGGACCCCAAGTCTAACATGGTGTCGCCGATTTGGTACCCTGCGACCTGCGTGTTAAGCCGGAATTATTTGCCTGTTCGTTGCTTGTTCCGCTTGACACGTTGCACATATTGAGGGCCAGCATCCGCCGGATCTCTAAGTTCTGTGTGCCCCTGCAGTGCTCCGTTCAAAGCATACTGGAGTTGCTGCCGCAGCGCAGCATTATCAACAATCCTAAGGAATAGCCGGAGCCAATCCTCGACCACAGTACCTGCGACATTCTGCGCACCAGATTCCGGCAGCATGGGCTCCTCCAAACCTCCCTCGTTCCGCAACTGGGCGAATGCCTCAACTGCCTCCTGGAAATACTTCTTCTGGACTTCGGGCCTGATCAACTTCTTCGGGGATGCCGGCCGAACCACTCGAGCTGGCTCCTTCCCGTGGGCATCCTCTCCAGTCTTCTTTCCACCCCTCATTATTATTGAGACGTTCTGCATGTCGGGGGTTGCGGCCTCTCGCGGCTCTGAGTTTATCAGATTTTCTCCCCTCTGCCTCGCCCGTTCTTCCCACTTCTTGATGAGCTCCGGACAGTCTTCTGTAGCATGGGTGTTGACCCGGCACTGGGAACACCAGGGTCGTCGTGGAAGGGGACATTCTCGAGCCACATGACCCTCCTGGTCACAGTTGTAGCATTTTACCGGATCGCGTCCGCATGTGCGGCCTCCCCGCATGTCTCCGCCACCTCTTCCCCTTGGAGCCTCGTTCACCCGGTGCGAGGGACGATCCAGTCGATCCGCAAGTGCGTCAAGTGCCCTGGACTGCTCAGTGTTGTGAGTCGTTGACACACAAAATTTGCAGTATAAATTATTCGGGACCGTGGAGTACTTCTGTAGTATCGAGCACATCCGAGGAGGATGCCCTAGCGTCCGGCAAATCTCGCAGTACTCTGTGGTGGAAGAACCCGGTTGCGGTGGGAAACCCGCATAAGTCTGTTGCGGCTGGTAGACTCCCTGCGGGTTCATCGCCGCGCCACCCCCTGGGGGCGGGCCCCCCTGGATTGCTGCGACCGAGGGTCCTTCTCCTGCGCCGCGTAATCGAGGACACTCGGTTGCGACGTGGCCCTCGACCAGGAAATGAGGTGCACCAAACATTCGGTCGCGCTGGTCTCACTAGCTGAAGTTCCTTGAGCTTTTCGGTCAAGCTGGCGATCTGGTGTTGCAACCCTATCAAAGAGGGGTCTTGCGGGGCCGCCCCCCCCCCCCCGATATTCCTGGGGGTAGCCCGCCATGGCTTCAATCTTCATGGCCTGCTCCAAAGCTTCCTGCAGATTATCAATCTTCTGCTGAGTGAGAGGGGTTCGTGTCAAGGGGAGCAGAGCCTTGATGAACCAGTCCCTCTGGTGGTTTGGATCGATCGGGTAGCTCAGTTTCCCGATCGCATCCTTGAATCGCCGCATCAACTCCCACGCGGTCTCTCCTTCCTTCTGCTTAATTTCCCACAGCTCTGACAGGCCCTGCTGGTCTGTCTGGGGAAGCTTGAATTCGCGGACAAAATCCCGCTTCACGTCCGCAATTACGGGGTTAGGATGAGCCTCAGACCACTTAATAAACCATCGCAGAGCCCTCTCTCTGAGCGTGGTTTGGAATTCTATTAACTTCCCTGCATCTGGCGTCTGGAGAGCCCTCCAGATGGCTTCGCACAGATACCAGTGTTGTTCTACATCATCATTGCCCTAGCCAGAGAACTCTGGATACCGGGTGAAAGATCCAGCCATGTGTACTTGCGGAGAATTTACCAGGATAAACCCTCCAGGTCCTGGTTGCGTAACGGTCCCACAAGGAAAACTACCGCTACTGGTAACGCTGCTACTACCGGGCGTTACTGACGCTGATGAACTATTGTATGTCTGACTCAATGCTTGTAACTGAATAAAAATATTACTTAAAGGTTGATACAGTACCAGGGGAAGGCCGGGATCCTGGCCATGCAGAAGGTGAGAAGTAGGGCTGCCTGGAGGGGTGGGTGTCATCGTATCTTGAAACAGCCGCTGCATCGCGCCGTGCCATTCATCATCGGAACTTTCTTCGGGCTGCATCTTTCCGTTATCTTCGCTAGTCACAGTCTCTCTTCCTCGCGTCGCTGGGCTCTCATGCACCCACTGCACTTCCACTGCTGTCATGTTTTCTTCCCGGGTATCCAAACCCATAACTCCCATCCTCTGAGGTGCCTCCTTTTGATTTTTCCTCTCGATCTCTCTTCTCTTCAAATCTCTCATTACCCTTCTTCACCACCTATCGGCGATCTGTGCTCGCCGATGCGCACGTCTCTCCCGCAACTTGCATGCGGCCTCAACATCCATTCCCCACTCCCCACTCTCACAATCTACACAGCATCGGTCCCCTCAACCCTTCCCCCAGTACGGGTGGTTTACGCTTCCATACCCGTTTTGTGGAATTCAATCAACCCTTCGTCCACCATCAGGGCTTTGATCCACAGCAGAATCTCTTTCAACAGCTTCCCTCTCAGCCCTGAGTGGAAAATAGCCTCGGCCTTCGAGAAGGATTGGTAGCACTCAGAAGCAAACTCCACAGCGTATCCTTCCAACGTGGTCCTTACCCAAAAATCCACTGCGCGGGTTAGTTCAGTGTCTACCCGATGCAGTGCCACCAGGTCTTCGTGCGTCCACCTGCGGTTTATCTTCCGCAAGCCTTCTTGGGGCAACGTCACTCGTAACCTCCGCAACCAATTGTAAAGGTCTGTTGGGAACCTTCCCCAGAAAATTTCGTACGTATCACTGGCTGCGTCAGAGAAAAGAACAAGCTCCTTGATCGTCGCCTCCCTTTTCTTGGTCAGCTCTGCTTGTTGAGCAATGAACTGGTCAAGATGATCATCCCACCATCGCCGTATCGCTCCTTCAAAAATCCTCGATACCATGATCTAGATCCCCTCAGAACATGCAGGTCCCGGCAACGGAACCATTTTTTGGCGAGAAGTCAGGTCTCGCGGACAAGACCCAGGTTCAAGAGTTGTGGCCAACAAAGGGGTCCGGTGTAGTCTAGGAACACGCCAGCATTTTCACCCTGCTCTGGAGAGCAGTGCGTCTCACCCGAGGCGTGCCGCGACCACATGCAGAAGGGAATGAGATCAATGGCAAGTAACAAACCCGCAACTAAAGAAGGACAGTGCATCCATTACATATACAAAGTTATATACGCAAGATCACTTAATAAGAATTCAGACATTCGCAAATAAAATTTTAAGCCAGCATAAACACATTACAAGCACATGAACATCTTATTGAGACAGCAATCTCCCATTGTATTAATCTCTTGGCAGAACACGTGATTACATGGCATTCTCACAGATGGCTACAATTCTGATATAGATGGATTTCGGAACAGAAAGGTAGAATAGAGAAGATAAGAAACCGTATGAGGAACATGCATGGTTCCTCCGCAGCCGCTCTGCACGTCTTTCCCTGTCTCGAGCCTCGCAACCTCTTCAGCATCCTTCTTGTTTCAGCCGGGTGACTGTTATTTATTCACCCGCTCTTGCGACTATCAGTTCCTCTGTGGCTTTACTTCGGCTTCTCCCGGCTTCTCTCCTGTTATCTTCGTGTTCTACTTCATGTCTTCTGCTGTGTGTTTCTCTCATCTGCACTTGTCCCTGTTCTATCTCCAGCTATCGCATGCTTCCGCGCCACCTTGGTAGCTCCGCGACTCCTGGTAGTTGCGGCGCGGTCGCGGTTGCCATGTGTATTCATACCGCAACTCAAAAAGGGTCAAAATTCAAAATGTCTTAGCCAAGATTTCAAAAACTAAACAAAAACAAGGGCCCCAACAATATTAATGGTGGTGTATTCATACTCCTTCTGAATAACCAATAAAGGGTCAAGGAAATTGACCAATATTTTTTCAATTTTTATCTTATTCATCTCTGGGGAAAGTTGCTTTTCGGCTAACTCCACTGCTTTTGATCTCAATTTTTCCAATTTCTTCCTTCTCTCATATGATACCTGAGCCTTTGCCTTTCTCTTCCCTTCTAATTCCCTAATAGTGTCATACTGATGCCAACCAACTTCTTTGGAAAGCCTTCCTAACAAATAATACTTGTGACCTGGCACCTAAACCCCCTAACCCCTAACCCCCAATCCCTAAAACCTTAACCACTAAATCATTATGATCTCCCTAACCCCAATCCCTAATCCCTTAACCACTACTAAATCATTACTCCCCTAACCCCTAAATGTACCTAGATCCCCTAACCCCTAAGCCCCCAATCCCTAACCCCTTAACCTGCACTAACTCATTATTCTAGTCCTAAACCCTAACCGCTAAACCCTAAACCTCTAAACCCTAATCTCCTATTCATCGAACCCCTAAGCCCCTAAAAACTATGCCATGAAAACCCTCCAAAAAATTCTTAAATGATGGAAATTCCTATTCAATGAGTGTGAAGCTAGTCATGGAATGTGACAATTCATCCAAGATACATCCAAATATTTGATTTGTGCCTTGGGGAATGTGAAATAATGGGTAAGATACAATCACTGGTGAGAAAATCATTGGTTCGAAAATATGTGGGAAAAATTCCAGTCAAGCTAAGGGATGGT
This sequence comes from Pinus albicaulis, assembly GCA_034641835.2. Classification (NCBI taxonomy): domain Eukaryota; kingdom Viridiplantae; phylum Streptophyta; class Pinopsida; order Pinales; family Pinaceae; genus Pinus; species Pinus albicaulis. The sequence goes on along the minus strand of CM076573.1, from coordinate 532,770,711 downwards.
GTGGCCTAGGTTGGATGCGATCCCTAGGATATTTTGACAGCTTAAAAGCCCTTGGTTCATGGCTACTCAAATCACATGTTATGCATGCAACTCATCTCAAAATTCACATTACCTAACAAAATAAAAGTAATGGATTAATGCACAACTTATTTATTTCCTGGGCATATGTCTAGGTATGTTGACATAATTTATTTACTTATTCATTAGGAATAACATATAATGGTTTAATATATGGAACATTAGAATTTTAAATATGAATATTTGTATTTTCAAAAGTTTGCATATAAGGATTAGAATATGCACTAAAAAATTTGTGTGACATATCATTATGTATATTATTATTATCATTCATACAATACAACCCTTCCGCTCATTATGTATATTATTATATCATTATGTATATTATTATCATTCATATATTATTATTATTATTATATTTTATATCTATTCAAATATTCTTTCCCGCTCCACTTGTTCCACCTATTCAAATTTTCTTAATCGACCTATTCAATTTTTTTTCCCACTATGCGCTTGTTCGACCTTTATGCCTTCTTTCCCATGATTCCATTCTTCCCTATGATGCTTGCTTTTTTCTAGATTCTTGCAGAAGCATGGATGCTCTGAAACCCTAAAGTGGCCATAGTCCATTAACAACTTGAAAGCCATAGTAGCTAGTGGAGATATTTCGAGTTTGGACGACGTTCAAAAATATGTGGGAGATCTGAAGAGAAATCGATCGTGGAAGAATGCTTTCTTCTTCTGGAAGAATCATATTGGTATTTCCCTTGTTTTACCCCATTCAAATTCATTATTTTCTTCTACGCTATCTTGGTTATGAGATATAGATGGTTGTAGGTCTGAATTTCTGCACTCTATATTTTGTGGGTTTGTTCAAATTATAGGGGTATGGATTCTTCTCCCTTGAACTAACCCAATAAACTCTGAGGCTGTAGGTGAATTGAGTGCGAATTGTAGAATATAGCGAGGAACAGAACACAACAAAAGGGTTTTAAATTATTGTGGCACTTCAATGGCCAGTGCAGTAGCAGGACAATGTGGTTCAACCCTAATAAGCACTAGAGGATCTACTTTAAATCTATTTTTGGTAGCTAGAAACATCGAGATAGCAGATCTTCAAAGAAAAGCCATTTTATTTAAAAACATATTAAAAATCATAACAATAAATGAAAAATGGAAAATTGCAAGGCCCTAAATATCTAACTTTTGCCTATAAAATATCCCTTCCCCCATCCTAAAACATAAGAATTTAACTTTCTCATAGGGGTTTGCATTTCAGAATTTATAAGCACGATTTGGAGAAATATACATTCAGAAATCTGAATTTTCTATGTTTCTGGTTCATGTTTTTTATAGATTATTTCCTTGTATCTAGGTTCTGACATTTTAAAATTCCACAAATATGTAAGCTTTACCATGCATGATGCAACTCAGCATTAAATCTAGAAACTGTTTCAGGTTTCTTCTGTAATCATTTTACAGATCCATGGATTTACATTGGAACAAACTTGGCTTGTGGAAAATCTATATCTCACTGTTTCAGTCATTTTTGAGTTATACTCCATGACAAAATATTGAGAGTTTTGTTTTCCTCCTCTTGTCTTTCACTTTGTCGATGATAGGCAGAGCTATACTGAATTTTGTTTTCTAGTTTGGCATAAAGTTCTCCAAAAATTATTAAGGAAATTAGTATCCCTTTCATTAGTAATAATTTCGTAGACCATGCAACATTTTCTTTGAAAAATAGCACACCTATTTTGTTTTAGCACTAGTCTTTTTACATGAAACGAAATGGCTTGTTGGAGATGGTTTTATTTCTGCTTTGAAGACCTATATGCTATGCACAATTTCAATGCACATATGAGCCTAGTTAGTTCGAAGAATAAGATAAACAACAATGTATTAAATAGGAAAAAATCAGAGTAATAAACAGATGGGTTGTTGGTGAGCATGTGATACACATGCATAAGTGGTGAAAAGGCAGTAAATAGGTCGATGAAACTCCACTTTTTTTTCCAAGTCTTGTCCTTGGTTTCATTTACTACTCCCCTATGGATACTCCTTCATGGCTGCAATGGAGGCACTTGAGCGATTGTAATCATCAAGACTTGGTGGTTGACCTTCGGGGGCCTTGATGAGGTTGGGGCGCTTCTCTGAGCAACACTGCTCCTTATAAAGGAAGGATTGTGAAGAAAATGATCCAAAAAATAGTAATATATACATAAGAAATATGTTAAATTATTTAAATCAATATAGTGGAAGGTGTAGAACAATTTTTTTCTTATGATTTCTGCATTGAAAGGATGCTGAAAAATTGATCAGAAATTTTTTTGATAAGGCCAATCTTCATTTTTATGCTGGCCATCAATTTCCACTCGTAATAATGAGTTTCTATCAGTATAGATTGTGGATCCAGCAACAACTATAATGACTCAAGCATTGGCTTTAAATGGCTTTCAAAAAAAAAAGTCACCAAAATAGGACATTAATAAACCATTGAAAATCTGAGGCTTCTCACTTGGTTAACAACTCTAAGGTACTGAGAGATACGTTAAGAATATTTCTATGTGTTTCTTGTCTTAAAGAGAAGAACATATTCACTACTGGTTCCACCTATTGAAGATCCAGGATCTGTGTTTCTGCAGATCCAGGTTGTTGGCATGGGGATCAGACCCAGGGTTCAAGCTCCCTAGCCAACAAAACCCCCTAAGCATTGACACTTTCAATCTCCAGAGGCTAGAGAAGGTCTTACCCGAGACACTTATAGGAATTGCAGAACCATCTGATGATGATTCTGTGCAAAGGATGAAGCACTCTAGATTCTAGAATGTCAAAAATAAAACCATTATCTTGCTATATCTCGGGAAATCCCAGCACAAGGTCCAATTCCATAGTGATGTCAACCCAAGGTCCATTTGGTACTAGAAAAAACTATATACTCTTATATTCTTCAAACTTCCTTTGGTAAACTGGAAAGTTGGACAAGATGGCACATTCCTATCCACATCCCTATGCATGTGATCTGAGCACCCATATGTAAGCTTATTGGACAACTGAGGATTCAAGATGGTATATATGAATTACTATGAAAGTTTTAGTCAAACTGTCAAATGTAGTTAGCAAACTAGTACATCCCAATGGACAAGAAACTGACAATATTAAATAAAAAATATCGACATATATCTCAAATAGTGCTCAATTGATATTGCAATATCAATTACAAATTTACAATACAATGTAGTTTCAGAGTGTTATACTTAATTTAGAGAATATTGGGCCATAGACTACGATCATAACTCTATGACTTATAAGACTAGAGATACCTTATGCAGAAAGGCATATGAAGGGTGTTCTGGAAAATTTAGTATGAACTTGTGAGGCTGTGAGAGTGGAGATGCTTGACAGTCAATGTCAAGTTGCTGTAAGTTTAGTCTTGATGATGTTCAATGCTTGAGAATGCAAGAGAGAGATCCTGGGCATAAGGGATTCAAATGACGATGCAATCATTCCAATACAATAAACACATACAATATTTATAGGTGAAGAAGTTCTAACCAACAATTGAAGCCATTGGCACTTCAATTGCATAACAGTTGGAAGCTGCAACATTTCATCATCTATGTTGTTTACTTACTGATTACTATGATGGAACCTGTCGTCGGATATGAAGGTTCGGTATTGCAACACTTGTAACATGGAACTTCAGCATCAGAAGAGGGACTTGGCAAGCAAGCTTGCTGTAGCAGAATCGCAAATTAATGCTCTTGGAAAGCTCAATGAGGTATGCTGCTATAGACACACACATACAAGTTCCTTTTGCAACATATATTATTCATTTGAAAGTCGATTCTAGTATGAATACATAGGGTTAACATTACAGTGATCACCATGCTCTCTAAATGGTCTTGGTTAAAATTTACCATCGTTATATCAATATTATTATTAATCGTAGCAATGGAATTAACTGTAATTACACTCAAGTCATCTATGACGACAAAATTTACACTCTTCTTCACTCACATATCCCGTTGTATGTATTGTATCCTTGGTGGCTACAGGGGGCAACTTGTCCACTAACTTTAGTTCACGGTTTAAGGTAAGGGATGCACATCTCTCTGCCTCACCCAGCATGCTAAAAATAATGAAATTTCATAAAAAATCATAAATATCAACAAAATAATATCATTGGAAATTCTTACTTTGGGGTTTTGCTTATATGTTTACTTCAAATCAGTAGATTTAGTTCAGTGTGGGTAGTTCAGGTCACCATAAATTTAGAGACGACTTGAACTCCATTGTGCATATTAAATGCTAACCTTGATTAGGAAAATTTTATTGCTTAATTATTAACAAAGGGATTCACCATGTCAATGGGATTTTCTAGAATTTCAGCACAAATTTTAAAATTCTAGATACATAATTCTATATTTAATGCAGTTAGTAATATTCATTAGGCTTTCTAGATGGGTATTTAAATTTTCTTATAAATAACTACTTGACCACTTTGTGCAGAGTGATATGGTGGCAAATGTTGAAGCTGAGGCATATGTACTAAGGCACACAAATGAAAATCTCTACCATCAAGTTGAGGGCTTGCAAATGAACCGATTCAGTGAGGTTGAGGAACTCGTTTATTTGCGTTGGGTCAACTCATGTTTCTGTTATGAACTTCAAAATTCAGATACAACCCCTGGAAAGATGTCGACAGTGGACCTTAAGGATAGTTTGAGTCCAAAATCACAGGATATTGCTAAACATCTTATGCTGGAATATGCAGTGTTTGAACATTCAGGACCTCAACGAAAACGCCAGTCAGATAATGATTCAGAGAGCTTGTCCTCTTATTCATCAAACACATCTGAAGCTGTAGAGTACGATAACTTGTCAATGGAAATCTTTCCAGCATGGATTAGTACAACAAAGAAGTCTAATCTGTTTCAAAAACTAAAATAGTGAGCTAAAAGTAGTGATGATTGGCAAATATTACATGGTGACTATCTTTCTGAGAAGAACTCTGAGAAGGGAAAATATTACATGGTTGCTTTTTGTTGATGAGGTACATATGGAAATACTGGAAAAATGATCATTGTTGATTGAGGATTCCAAATTGTTAGACCATGCATCTTATTCTATTTTATTTTCCTTAAGGAAAAGGATATAAATTTCATTGTGTATGCCCTTCCATTTTCATTTTTCTTTTTGCTGGTGAATAAATAATTATGTATATATAAGAAATATTTTTGCAAAAGTAGGGATCCATATAGAAATTTCCACTCCAAGGACAATTCTTTGGGCATACTCAATGTCTTGATTTTTATTTTTATATTTTCTGTCAAAGGCTAGTTGCTCCAATATGACAGTAATTTGAAGTCTTTTCATAATACTTTGTTACACATGAATTTCATTTTCTTCTTGCAAAATTTCTAGAAATGAATGGATATCTTGTGGACTGTTGTAAACAAATTTAGTTCTATTACCATGCTCAAGAGAATTTAATGTTTGTCATTATTGGAGGACAAAGATATACCATAAGAGCTCGGTTCTGTGTTGTAGCCTTTTATTAAGACTTGCATCAGTTAAACCCTCAGACCTATTGCAACCCTATATTGAGGCTTGGTTCTATTGAAGCCGCCATACTTTGGACCTCTTCATTGTAGTATCAGGCCAGGGATATAGCTACAATATTTTGTCATATTTTATGCGGTGAACATCTATTAAAATATTAGATTATCTCATATTTACAGATGCTTGGACAAAACTTTCGAATTAGCTAAGTCACCTATTTTTATTTATGAGCTCAGTGTTAATTTACAAGACTGTGATAAGACTCAGTGACTTATGTTTCGTATACCAATCTAGCTTGTAAATCTCGGTCCTGTGGAATTGAGCCCAAGAACACCTCAGACTTACCTTTGTGGAAGTAGAGTGGTGATAACACATATGTGGAGTATATTTGAATGGTAAATTAGTGCTTCCTTGGAGTTCAGATAGAACACATCTGTAGAAGTATATACCAGTGTTTATTTGAAGCTTAGGTAAGAAAGATTTGTGGAGGATTAAAGATTCAACTATGGAGGGCTCGATGATATTGGAGGAATGAAAAATCAACAGTAAAAATTGAAGTGGTGACAACTGGAGGCTTATACAAGTTGAGACGAAGAGCGACGTTAATATTACTTATTTGTATATGGAAAATATTACTTAAAACTAGCACATTTGGTGGAATTTTTTTTTTAAATATTTTTAGCCAAGCGTCGAAAGAGCGACGTTACTTTTTTTAATATTTTGACTTTTTCGTCGAAAGACCGACACCTTGCATGTCGGAAGAGCGACATTAATTTTTTTAATATTTTTACTTTTTCGTCGGAATACTGATGCCTCACTCGTCGGAAGAGAGACGTTTCTTTTTTAAATATTTTTAACTTTTTCGTCAGTAAAGCGACGTTACATAAGCGTCGGACGCACGACATTCTAAACGTTGGATGATATTTCGTCGGAATTGTGACAGTTGTAAAACTTCGGAAGAGCGACGGTTTGGGAGACGTCGGAAGAGTGACGGTTTGTAAAATTTCGGAAGAGCGATATTTTAGAAAACGTCGAAAGAGAAATAGTTGTTTGGAAACGTCACAAAAGTTTCGCTCTTGTGACACTTTGTTGAAGTGTCGGAATTGTGACGTAATGGCTAACCACGTTTTTCCCGACCTCAATCTGTCGCTCTTGCAACGCCTATGTGTCGGAATAGCGACGAATTAGCCATCGGAAATTAGGCCAAATTTTCTAGTGAACCAACACTCCGGGAACTAATAACTCAACCAACAGCCATAAGAAACATGAGCACCAATCAAGAAAAAAAAGAAAAAAAAGGGAAAACCCCCAACACCATGGTTATCTAGGAAATGGAAAGGATAGGAAAAACCACTGTCAATCCAGTAAATCTTCCATGTCAATGACAGATCGTAACCAAATAACCACATACATACACCATGCATGCCAAAACTAGAAATGAAATCATACATGCAACTCGGTACTTGAAAATCAAACCCATTATATTTGTTGATCCCGCGATCCTCTTTCGCTTTCCTACTCCTCATTTTCCTTCTTGCTCCAAATCCAAGGTATGCCACAATTATCCAAGAGTGATATAAGAAAACTCTAAGTGTGAAAGATTATGAGAGAGAGGGAATAGAATGAGAGTGCCAAATACTGAACTGAAAAAAGTTTGTGAACTAATCCTCATAATAATTTTTATCATTAAGGCCGATATTTCTTCAGTTTTCTCTATTCTCCTTCAATTTCCTCCTCACATGTAATTTTGTGACCTTTCACCTTCATTTTCTCCTAATTTCATTTATTTTCATAAATAAAATTCCAATTAATGCCACTTTTCATTTGGCGATTTCCATGGCCATTTATTAACCACAAGTGATCCCCATCACTATGTTTTTTCCAAACATTCATCTTGGAATAAATGTCCCATGAGCTTGGTCTTATTTTTGCCTTTATTAACTTTATTACATGGATTTTTAATGAGGGTTGTTACGTATTCATAACTGTGCAACATCATTCTCAAACTAGAGATTATTCATAATAATATTTGGATTTATAAGCCAATTGTAAGCATCAACATTATGACCAACACTGTATTTGAATCATAACTAGACAAGGTTATCTTAATTCAAGGGCATTATGCTGGAAGGCTTTACATGTGATACAACACTACCTCTATAAGGCACATACCCCATCCAAATGTTCGCAAGGTATGTCCTTTTAGGACTATTCTTATCTTGGATTTCAAAACCTGAATCCTCAAAGAATATTGGTCCTCTTCGACCACTCTTATCTTGGACACTTGTCCTATCCTCAAAGAGTATCAGTACCTTTCCTTTCTTATATTCTTTATCCTTAAGGAAACCACATATTCTAATCCAATCCTTTACCATTCTCTCTCAAAGACCTTCACTTATACTTACAGTTTTTAGTCCTGGTCAAGTGCATGACACATGAAGAAGAGAATGCACACGTGATGTCCATCATCACTCTCTATCAACCAAAGAAGATATACATAATTCCCTTTTGATTGGATAATAGACTCTTGGTCCTATTTAAGGAGACCCTTTTAATCAATCTCAAATCCAAAGGAGATTCTAGACTTCCTTTCACTTTTGGAATTCAACGCTATAATCCTTATAGCTTGTTTATGCAAGAGTATAAACTATTTTTCCTTTATAGTTGCATGGATTCCTCTTTCCTCCGTATTGATCATGCTTCCCTCCTTGGTATCATGGAGCCATATTATTCCTTTGTAACAGGATTCAGGATATCAATCTTACACATAAATTTTTTCTTTCCATCATCAATGAAGGCATTACATTGAGCCTTTCCAAGCTTAAAGTTGATCATAGCTTCCTAATGAAAGTGATCTCCTTGTTATTGCACAAACTTGGCCTTTAGGTTAAATTTTCGCACTTGTTACCTCTGAATCCCAAGATGAAATACATATTGACTTCATAATTTCCAAATATCATATGTTGATCTTGTCTCAACATCCTTCATATATTCCTGCAATATCCTTCCAGGTAACAAAACAATATGTTAACCATATAACCAAAAAAAATTAAAAATTAGACTTACCTCACCATGATGACCTTCTCATCCAACCATCAACATCCTCATGGTTCTTCTCCACTCAAATCTTCCTTCGTGCATAAGAGTTACAAAGGATCGAACTTGATTACCAAGTTAGAACTTTATTCTGAAGATTATACTGGATGTTAGTCATTATTCTACATAATCTAGAGAAAGTCTTAATTCTTTCTCCATCATCACATAATCTTACTAAGCATATTCCAGGATTTTGTACATATGAATCTTATCCAAAAGTAACTTTCAATATGCATTCCTATGTTCCTATTCCATCATCTAGTTATATGTCCTACACTAAGCTTGCAACTTGACCAATTGCATTCCTTCATACCTTATGAGTATTGTTTCCATCCTATATGTAATGTATACTAGCCTTTTCATAATTCTTCTTCAAAGAACCTTCCAAGATTATGGTCCTAATAGGATCATCGTGATCCACTTTTAGCAAAATGACTACTTCTAACAGAATGTTAGATAATACTTGGATGAATATTATGCAAAAATGGTCCCAATATTCTCAATTTTTCGAAATACTAGATGAATTATACAAAGAAACTCAAAACTAATATCACATGCTTCTATATATGATGCCATATAAAAGAAATTTTATTCTAGAGTAATCAAAAATGCATGTTATCCTAAAAGGAAAGACTTAATTCACAAAGAACCTATCATAGAGGATGCCTTCCTTAATAGTAAATATCTTTGACATCTTCATTCTTCAGCGTATTCTGAGGTTCTCCCATTTCTTCAGCTATGTGAGCTTTTCTTCTTTCCTTTTTTTTGATGTTCTACTTGTTTGGACATACCCTCTAAAGTGTATATATTCATTTCATCCAAAGCATTAAACCTTGGACATATCAGGATTCTTCTTGGAATTTCTGAACTTTCCCTTCTTCAGTTTCTTGATTCTAGCAATGAAGGCTTGAGAATGTGCATATGATTCAATGTTATCATTTTCCCTGACCCTAGTCTCTTACAAAATGCACTGAGCCCACAACTCATCAAAAGGAGTTGAGTATTTCTTATAATATATGCTTGTTGTAAAACTAATCCATTCGGGTGTCAAAGAATTTAGTACACATATGGTCATTTTGGAGTCAGAAATTGTCTCCCTAAGCCCTTGCAATTGATATCTTATTTGAGAAATCTTCATTACAAAGGAGTCTAGTCCTCATCCTTCAACTTCTTCATCTTATATAATTTATTCCTCATAGAAATATTTTTCCTTGATGTACTTATAAGGTACATATTCACTATCTTGTCATACATAGCCTTAGAAGTATTAAAATTAGAAAAAAATGGAAAAATATGATCCTTAATGGACTCAACAATGATCCTTTGTGAGCTTACTTTCCCCTTTTTGCATTTTTATAGTTCTTGATTATTGTCTTTTCTAGGTTTAGTAACTCCACCAAGAACATATTACATTACTTCATGCTCTGTAAGTTCCATATCAATCTTTTTCTTCCATGCCAGGAAATTTGTTGAGCCAATGAGCTTATTTCTTTCCTTGAAGAAAGAACCCATATGATTTGTAGATTCAGACATAGATATACTTACCTTTTGATCAAGAGTTTTCCCTTCTCTGATGATCTCTCTAACTATCTCACGGATTTCAAGATCTTCAAGGAGACTTCAATAAAAGCTTCCAAAAAGTGATAATTCCAAAATCCTTTGATGCTTCCTTCCAATATGTACTCCAATGAGCCTTCAAATAGATCATTTCTCAAGGGAGAACAACAATATTATTGTAGTATTCCTCTTCATACTTTCATTTGATGAGATATCGATGTAGTCTTTTTCAACGAAGGCTTGATATAACAGCCCTTCTTCTAGATCAATAGGTTTTCTTTTTCCTTCCCCTTGAAAACAAAACCCTTCTTTGTGTCCAAAATATGATCCTTCCAGTTGCCTTCACTTTTTCACCTTAGCTCTAATATCACGTTGGAAAATGCAATGTGGCAGCTATTAATTCATGTTTTCCTTAATCTTAATACTTGCTTGTGAACTTTATTATTCTTCTTTTGTTTCTTTATTAGATATTTTTCATCTAACACATATCAAGAGAAAAATAGTAAATACAGTGGACACAAATATTAGGCTCCAAGCCAGGGAAAAACCCCTCCAAAGGTAAAGCCCAAAAAACTATTCTCTTATTATAGAATCTACTTCAAATGAGATAACAAAGATCCAAACCCTAGACCAAGTCCTCCTCCAAGTACCAATTCATCCCTTCCAAGAGGATTAGATCACCACAAATCAATCATGTATCAACTAGCTTCTAGGTGCAACTTCGACTACAACTTCAAACCTGTAATTTTGTTCTACAAATTCGCCATAAAACTTCGGCCCCTATAACTACTACAAAAACCCTAATTCATCTTCTTTGAAAGATCCTTCTTTGAGAGAGACAGATCCTCCCAAGGTCAATGAGGTCAAGACAAAATATTTTCCCTTCCATCAACTTGATACTGCAACTCATCCTTCTGAAACTTAAACCTGCAATTCTGGCCTTCTTGGAAGCTACAGAAACCTTAATTCTTCACATGTGTGAAAGAGATAGACCCAAAAACAATATGTCTTCCTTCTTCTCTTCTTCTATACATTCACTCTTCTTTTCTTCTTACTTCTCAGCTACATATCAAACTTCTTCTCTTGAGATTAAACTTGTGAGACAGTGAGGGCCAAATGAGGTCAAATATACTTCTTTATATAGCCTTTCCAAGGGGTTGAATTCTCTCCTTTAGGCTGACTTAAAGCTACCAAGGCCGACTTGTACTTTGGAGGTTTCCAGGACCTTATAGACTCAAATAAAATCCTTTACAAGATATATTTTTCCCGAAAGGGTCTGATAAACATGATGTTGACTCTCTTGACTCATGAAAATAAATCTTCTGACCTAACAAGCCCTAGAATCATGAAGAGCATGCTTTTACCTAGAAAACCATCGATAAAGAGCATGAAAACCATGCTTTAAAACAAAACAAAACAAATATTTTTATTATTTTGTTTGTTACAAAATATACATATTGAAATGAGTACAACAACAATTATCAAGATTGAAACTAGTTACATTTCCAACACTTAGCTCTAGGATGCACAACGGTTCGACTTATAACTCTCCCTTTGGTTCCACCTGTAAAACAAACCAATCAATTACATGATTAGTATCTCGCACATATATTTTAAGAATGGATACATGGAAAACATCAAGAGTTTTTACAGAAGGTAATAGGGCCAATATGTAAGCCACCGATCCAATTATTTCCAATATTTCTGAACGTCCACAAAATTATGGTGCCAGCCATGGCACGTGACCTGATCCCCAGGGAGCTTTTATTGGGTTTAATGCATAAAAATACATGCTCCCCAACTTGTAACTCTTTGAAAAATCTATGTTGTTTCGCATAAGTATTTTTTTGGCCTTGCACTACATTTAAATTTCATTTGATGTTCTACACTCTCTGGTCCATTTCAGGCCCAATTAGGACCTTGCTCACTGGATCGCTCCAACTAATAGGAGTGTTACAACTTATCCCATATAGTTCCTCAAATGGCCGGCTCATCCTCAAATATTCTTGATACACATTATTATATATGAACTCTACAAGGAGGATATACTCTTCCCATTAGGCTTTGGTTTGTGCATCACATACATCCTCAACATATCTTCAAGGATCTTATTGTTTCTCTCCATTTGTCTATCCGTTTGTAGATGATAGGTTGTACTGAAAGCCATTTTTTTCCCTAATATTGACAATAGTTATTTCAAAAATATTGAAGTGAAATTAGCATTCATGTCTGATATAATATTCTTAGGAACCCCATGCATTCTCACAATCTCTCAAATGAAGGTTTGGGCTAGTTCGTTCATTGAATTAGTGGACTTGGCTGCTACAAAATGAACCACATTTCTCAATTTGTAAATTACCACCATAATTGAATTGTGTTGCTTGGATTTCCATGGTAACCCAGTAATAAAATCCATGTATATCACTTCCCATTTCCATTTCAAAATGGGAAAAGGTTGTAACAATCCTGCATGGTATTTTCAGTATGCCTTCACCTGCTAGCATTCCATACACATAGCAACAAAGTCTGCTATTTATTTTTACAAACTAGGCCAGAAGTAGAACTTCTTGATGGTTGTGAGGGTCTTTTGATATCCTATATGGCAAGAATATGGCTTAGCATGGAATTCCTTAAGTGTGATATTTTTCAATTCATTGTTATTTGGTACATAGATTCTCTTTTTGAATTTGATCAAGCCATCTTTTGGGAGGTGATATCTCTCTCTCTACTCTCCCTTGTCGACTTGTTGTAAATATTTCTTTATCTATTGATATTGTTCGTCATACTACCGTGCATGTTTAATTTGTTCCACAATATTAGTTCCATAAGAGCTTAAGGTCGTTAGGTGGTTTAATTTCACTTTTCTACTAAGTGCATCAACAACCCTATTTTCCAAATTTCCCTTTATATATTTGATATCAAAGTCAAACTAACTAATTTTTCTATCCACCTAGCATGTCTTGCATTTAATTTGGGTTGATCAAACAAGTATTTCAACCCTCCATGATCAATCATTAATGTAAATTTTCTACCCATAAGGTAATGCCTCCATTTTTTTTAATGCATGGATAATTGTGGCTAGCTCCAGATCATGGGTCACATTGTTAGTATGAATCTTGATTCGAGGTGTACGAAAAAATACCACTTTAGCTGCGCATAACAAACAACCCTAACAACAGAAATGACTCCTAATATCTTCAGATCTACAGTTAGATGATCAAGAAAAATGTTGCAAAAATCTAGATCTATGCATTAGAAGACATTAAACAGTGGAAAAATAAGATTTACTCCATAGATCCAATAAACAAGACAAGAATATATCCAATGAAATTTTTATTAATGGCACCTGGGAGGAAAACACAAGAGGGTGTTCCCTGTTCTCCTCAATGGGATGGGTTCTTGTAAGTCCTCATCACTTCAGATTTAGAATTCCTCTCTCTTGATGGTGTAGAAAACCCAGAAAAAAATGGAAAAAATATGGCTATGATAATGGATCAATAGCCAGACCAAGAGTTGAGATCTAGAGTGATCTTTAGGCAACAAAAGGTGACAAATGAATGGGAAAACCCTTCTATTTATAACAAAATATTGAGCTAGTCTAAAGATTGGTGCATAATTAAAATATTATTAACCAAATCTAGATCCAAATTTTATGGAATATTTTATTATATTTGTTGGAGGGAAAAGGAATTTGACTTGAGTCAAAACCCCTTATTTGTAAATAATAAATAAATAAATGATTTATTTATCATTTTAAGGATGTGATTAAGTAATAATAAATAAATAACTGATTATTTATTATTTTAAGGATATGGTTGAGTAATAATCAAATAAATAATGATTTATTTAATTATTTAAGGGTGAATTAGTCATATTTAACAAAGAATATATTTAAATAAGATTTAAACAATTATTCTTAGAAAATAATCAGATAAATAATGATTTATCTAATTAATTTCCTTGTTTTGGGATAAATATAACCAAAAATATTAATTAAACTATTGTTTAACTAATTATTTCTTGAGGAAAATCAAATAGATGTATATTTATTTAATATTTCCTTATGGGGTTTCCTGCTTAGACCATAAACAACTTAATAAAGGTTGTTTACTAAGTTATTTTTCATAGTGAATGCGATTTTACTTGGGGTAAAATTGGTCTTACTTGGTGTACTTGGGTCCATCTAATAACAATGGATTAGATGACCAAAAAATGGTGCAACAGATTTCCCCCCAGCATGCGAGCGTTAGGAGCTAATCGTATGACCGAAGTACATTGTAAGAGCTCAATCACTAGAAAACAAAGGAGAATTCAAAGAGAGAGGATTGTAAGGTAGACCAAAGTGCTGAAAGAAATAGACCCTGAGGAGGTGACTTGCAGGTGCGACAAGTCTTTTTGATGAGTGAGTACCTGCTATAGGCTGCAGGGGAGGCATACCTATGCCCACTGAGGCAATAGTACAAGCAATAAGGTGCCCAGAAAACCACGAAACGTAATAATAAATCATATTCTGGCATAAATATGAGCCAGATAAATAACATGATAATTAATCCCACATACATATTGTTCCTGGGATAACAGCCAAGGCTTGTACAATAATATATGAGTACATGAGATATAAATACAACCCAGATGCCCCTGAACATAGGAGATGGCTCTGAAAATCTGACTGATACATGCAAACAAAAAGGCGCTGCAAGCGGCTGAAGGTCGACATCATCAAATGTATGGAGTTGCATCGAAGGCTGAAATGAAGAGTTCATCCGAGTGTGTGTGGGGCTACCTGTAGGGCCACCCCCTCATGAGGGCTAAGACATCTCACACACACCTGGGAATCGTCGATGTCAGCTGCTGCATCACTGAACCATCGAGTATACGGATCTCGATCATGCTGAAAAGAGCTGGAGCTGAGAAACAATCAAGTCAAAGGGCAAGAAGGAGTCCCTTTGCCTGATCCTAGGCACCGAACAAGAGTGGAAGTTGGAACCAATGTACACCTCCCTCTAGACCTGTCTTCTGGAATGAATGAGCTGATGTCGACAGAAGGAGATCCGCCATATGTGAGGCAATAAGGGATCCTCAACTAAGGCACGAGAGAAAATAGTAGAGTGACTGACAGACTGACACCAATGATGATGATGAAATGGGGGAGACTGAGTAGCAAACAGACGACTTCCCTTGTTAGAGCATAAATGGCATGGATGACCTGGCAACGACTAACGCAATATTATGAGGGATAGGAGATAGTGGAACTGGGGGTCATAATGTGCGACATGAGAGAGAGACCAAGTAATGAAGGATGAAGGACTATAGTAGGATAGACTCCATGAAACTTATGATGACTCAACTTGGATGCTCTAAACAAGGGTGACTCAATGGTGTTGCCACACAGAAAAGGGGTCCAATGGGGACCCTAAAATCATGAGTACTAGATGGTAGCTCATGACGAAAGTCGACACGAGGATGGACAAGTATGGAGGAAACATGATGCCCCTGGTACGAGTGTTGCAAGTGAAGAAATTTGGTTTTGAGGAAGGGTGAAGTGGCGCTTCTTGGACAAAATGTGTCCTGGTGAAGTATCGAATCACAAAAAGCTAATATATACCCCTTTGAGGGCTTGGTGAGATCGTTCCAATGGTAGAGACGATTTGTCAAACTGAGCTATGGTTTGACCACAGCAAGAAAAAGAAAAATCAGGAGTTTTCTTTTAATAAGCCATTTTCCTTCCAAATTCACTCATGTGTAGGTGGAGTTGTGGTGAATGTATTGAGGAGAGGAGGCCCTAAATCTTGCGGTGATTGTAGCAGACAAACCAACCACTGAAAATTGAGATCCATTAGTTGTAGGTAAGATTCCTAATCCTACTCTTTCATTTCATTCGGTTGAAAGTTCAGTTTAGGTGCCCAGAGCTCATGAACAGGCCAGGTCACACTTTTTGGGTTCTGCTCTGCGACCTGGGTAACAAGTTCTGGGCAGAAAACTGCAACCTATCCCAAGAAATGACCTGAACAGTGTGACCTGTCAGAGAAAGGGGTTTTCAGTGCTATTTTGGGCTGAGAGCTGGTATTTTTATGGTTGGGGGGCATAGGTGCACCCAAGCATGTTGTGGACATGCCAAAATGTATTTAGAAAAAGGGAAATCTAAACAAATTTTAATGATGTGGTGCGCCATTTGTTTTTGGTATGGTTATGCAGTTTGAGAAAGGAAATAGATGATTACCAATCTCTTTTGGTACTGCATATATGAATCAAATGGACTTTAAGTTTCTAGGTTGGCATACATGGTGTTGTTATCCCAAAGGTAGGACTTGGGGATAATGAACTGATGTTCTCCCAGAAAACTCATAGTTTGGTCAACTACAATGTCTATGAGACTGGGTTGCTGATGTAATATTAAGGAATGATGAGGGGTATCATCCCTAGAGTGATTTGAAGTGATATGGGACTCTAGAGATTCTTCTAAATGTGAAATAATAATGGGATTAGAGTTGACACGACTAGATTTACTAGGAGAGTTTTGGAGAATTGCTTCTCCTGGTCTCTCAAATATGGGTGCCCCCTTACCCAAATATTAGGTGTCAATGTAATGGCCACACGGTGCATGTGGTTTGAATGCATGAGTTCGATGTAAGGGGGGATAGATAAAGTCAAGGGTGGTGACTGCTTCCACAATGTCATCATCGTAATAGAGGATGGGGTGACTGGTGAAAGAAATACCATCTAACGTGGCGAAGCTACCTGACTCATCATCTTGAGAAGAGAGGTTCACATGCGCATCGTCACAAGTGGCGACAGACAAATAATCAGATAAAGGATCTACTGATGTTGAGCCCGGGGTGATCGTTGGAGGGATGTCAAGTGAAACATTAGGGGAAGTCTCCAAGGGGACTTCTACCAAGGGTCTCTTGGATGATGATAGGTAGAAAATGGTGGGCGAAGTCTCTGTCATCTCGACATGAGGAGGGGGAATGTCAATGGAAGCATCTGTGTCCTATGGTTTTGCCGAAGAAAAACGCACAAATAAGGGAGCGGTGGATGCGTTGCGCTTGGCCTCGAATTGGCGAACTGCTTCCAAAGAGGAGCGGTACTCTTCAAGGCAGGGACAGAGGTAAGTATAGTGGCCATGGAAATCACACAAAGCACAAGGGTGATTTTTGTGCAAAGACTTGAGTTTTGGGATTGAATCTGGTATAGTGACATATACCTCTGGGATATCAGACTCCGGAAATTTCTCATTGACCATGGACTTAAGGTGAGGAAAATCCGGACAAGTATGGGTGGCGTGGCCAGCGACATCACACAAAGCACACTGGATGGTACGCTTTGGAGGCCGAAAAGAGGCAGGTTTTGTCAGGGCAGCCTTGTCCTTTGATGCCCCCTCGTGAGATTTTCCCTTTTTACGCAAAGCGGTCACAACGGGAGGTGGTTCCTCTTGAGGTGAATGAGGCACTATTGTAGCGGGAGAAGTCATAGGGACCAGTTGGATCGGGGTCAAAGAAAGATAAGTTTTGGGTTGACCAGGTGGGGTAGCAGCTGGAGGATTGAGGTACCAGACGAGAATCCCAAGGGTCGGGTTAGGAAGAGAGAGGGTGGACATAACAGGTACTGTGTACACTCCTAGTGGAGGAGCTAGGAATGGTATCTGACCAAAGGGGTAATGACCAGGTGGAACGGCTCCAAGATGGTTAAGTCTTGGAGGAACCATTCCAGGAGGGTAAGGGGGGTCACGAGTACCAGCTGAAGGTGAAGGGCCAAGAGAAGAAGGTTCAGAAGGTTGATCAGAGGAAATCATGAGAATCTAGTAATCGGGGGAACCAAATGGAAGAGGTTGAGTATCCACCTAACATTCAGGTGGTTGGGTAGCCACAAATCCTTGCTGTGCATCCACCTGTGCCTGAGGGGGTGGTGACTGTTGTTGCGGGGGTTGAGCAGGCGAGGTAGGCAGAGGTGATGATGCTGGAGGAGTTGAAGCACCAAGCTGCAGATACGGATAAGGGGGTTGGGTAACAGTGTTGTAAATAGGAGATTGGGCCAAAAGAGGAGGCATGCCGTATCCTATATACGTGCTACCGGGAGGGGGAAAAGTGCGGGAGGTGTTGCCCCCTTTCCTAGGAAAACCATAACCCATGGGAGGTTGAGCGTATGGATGAGAGAGAGCTCCAACAATACTATCGGCGACATTAGGTGCCCCCGGTGCGTTGGCACCACCGGGTCTGGGGAGATCAGGTAGAACGATATAAATATAATCCGTCTAAGCATAGATCAGGTC
The DNA here is from genome assembly GCA_034641835.2 of Pinus albicaulis. Taxonomy (NCBI): domain Eukaryota; kingdom Viridiplantae; phylum Streptophyta; class Pinopsida; order Pinales; family Pinaceae; genus Pinus; species Pinus albicaulis. The sequence goes on along the minus strand of CM076573.1, from coordinate 532,752,206 downwards.
ATATTTTAATGCCATTTGGAGGGCGGCTTCTTTGATTTTAGGAAAATTTGATGCGACATATTTCCCGATAGGAAGCAAGAGAGATCTAAGGAACTAGTCCATGTAGACACGGTCTTCGAAGGTAGGGAATTGACATAGGCTCTTTCTTCTCTGCCATTCCTGGACATGATCGGATTGGCGGGTTGCAGATGATTGACGGAAAGAAGTCAAAAGTTCAATACCAGTGTCATAACGAAGGGGAAGTTGGAAGTAAGATAAAAAAGCCCCGGCAAGAGTCACAAAGGTGGTATGAGAGGAAGTGGCCTGATCAACATACCACTTAGAAGCTTCACCTGTAAGTGTTCATTGGAACAAACGAAGACGGATAGAGTCATAGGTAATGGAGTTAGATGAACACCACATGTGGAAAGATTGAACATGATTTGAAGGATCTTCTCCAGCAAGTCCTTCAAACTTTGGGATGTCGGAAGGGAGCTTTGTCAAAATAGCAGGCCAACTAGCGTCATGGTGTATAGGGTCGTTTATCAACCAGTCCAAGTTGGGGAGGTTGAGGCCTGCCATGAAGGGGAGCAAGGGCGCAGCCGGGGTAGCAGTCGTAGCGGTCCCACTAGTGGTATTCCCAGCCTGAGGGCCAGGGTTGCCACCAGCATTAGGTCCTGCACCAGACATGGTGAAGGTGACAGGAGGAGAACTGATGGTAGAACCAGAAGGAGATCCCAAGGGACCAGAAGAAGAGTCGGAGTGCAGACTCGGTTGAGGACTAACTCGACTCCTATTCGAAGGAGTAAGTCTCACTACCGGAAACTGAGGATGAAGGCCAAGAAGTCTCCAGGATGAACGCCTTGGTGGCACAATGGTGACGACACAAACATGGCACAAGGGAAAAAGAGACCAACAAGGGCAGGAAGTTGCATGATCAAGTGATTACAATGTCGAAACAAGGGCAAAGAGGTGCGAGATCAAATGATTTCAATGTTTTAGAGTCTTTGCTTGACAATGTTAACCAAGCCCTTTTTCACTTAAGGTGTGTGTGTAAAAGTGTGTAAATTTTAATTTTTAAACCCAAACGTTTGTAGAGAAAAAGAAAAAGTGTGTTGTATAGCTGTAAATAAACCTGCAAATGTCAGTATATAGGCTTACAAAACAGAAAATAAACAACTGATAATGCACTATTCCAAACCCAAGGAGGTGGTTCTCTCAAAAACTATTCTATAGGTGAGTAAAAAAATAATCTAAACACACTAAAAAAGGCTAATAGATATAGGGTCAAGAGGGATAGAGATCTAAAAGACAAAATCTGCTGGAAAGTGGTGCAGAAAATAACAACAAATCAGAGGAAAATTGTTGTAAAAAGAGGTGGCGAAAGGCCATCTCCAGGAGGGAAGCGAAGTGCACCCTAAAGGAAAACCCAAAAAAAGCTAAACGAGGAGATTTGGATGGATAACAAGCCGATATGAAGTGGATCTGAAGATGAGGTATCAAATCTGAAAAAATGGCTGAAGACTCTGAAATTTCAGACACCCTGCAATAGCAAACACTCTTCCATAAAAAGTGGAGGGTTCTGAAGCCCTGAGGAGATAGGTTCCCACTTATTTGAGTGAAAAAGAACAATTACAGGTCCAAAATGGGCGGAGAAAGAGGTCAGACAACCCTGAACAGAGGCTCAGCAAAACCCTGAAAATTTTCAGAAAAATCCCTGCAGAAAGTCCAGGTCGTAGTTTTTGACCTGTTTTCAGCAGAGGTTGCACTTTTTGGGCTGTAAAGTGCGCCCTGGAGGTCCAGGTCGCAGGTTTTGGGCAGAAAAGTGCGACCTGCACTTCCGGCACTCTCGTCGGTAGGTTTCAGAAAAATTTGTTGTCTCAGCTACGGCTGATGTCTGTCACCTGCGCAATGGGTCCGAAAACACGCAGAAGTTAAAAAATTTATCATTTTAGGCTTTTATGGATTAAAAGAAACATCAATAATAAGAAAAACAAGGGGCTGAAGAGAAATCCTAGGGTTTGAAATAGCTGGATATGCAAGGATCAGAAAAACGAAAGTTGTTGTAAAGGTAAACCCATGTGGAGTCGCCAGTTGTTAGTATGAATCTTGATTCGAGGTGTACGAAAAAATACCACTTTAGCTGCACATAAAAAATAGCTCTAACAACATAAATGACTGCTAATATCTTTAGATCTGCAGTTAGATGATCAAGATAAATGCTGCAAAAATCTAGATCTATGCATTAGAAGACATTAAACAGTAGAAAAATAAGATTTACTCCATAGATCCAATAAACAAGACAAGAATATATCCAATGAAATTTTTATTAATGGCACATGGGAGGAAAACACAAGAGGGTGTTCCCTGTTCTCCTCAATGGGATGGGTTCTTGTAAGTCCTCAGCACTTCAGATTTAGAATTCCTCTCTCTTGATGGTGTAGAAAACTCAGACAAAAATGGAAAAATATGGCTATGATAATGGATCAATAGCCAGACCAAGAGTTGAGATCCAAAGTGATCTTTAGGCAACAAAAGGTGACAAATGAATGGGAAAACCCTTCTATTTATAACAAAATATTGAGTTAGTCTAGATATTGGTGCATAGTAACCAAATCAAGATCCAACCTTTTATGGAATATTTTACTATATTTGTTGGAGGGAAAAGGGATTTGACTTGGGTCAAATCCCTTTATTTGTAAATAATAAATAAATAAATGATTTATTTACCATTTTAAGGATGTGATTAAGTAATAATAAATAAATAAATGATTTATTTATTATTTTAAGGATATGGTTGAGTAATAATCAAATAAATAATGATTTATTTAATTATTTAAGGGTGAATTAGTCATATTTAACAAAGAATATTATTTAAATAAGATTTAAACAATTATTCTTAGAAAATAATCAGATAAATAATGATTTGTCTAATTAATTTCCTTGTTTTGGGTTAAATATAACTAGAAATATTAATTAAACTGTTGTTTAACTAATTATTTCTTGAGGAAAATCAAACAAATGTATATTTATTTAATATTTCCTTATTGGGTTTCCTGTTTAGACCATAAACAACTTAATAAAGGTGGTTTACTAAGTTATTTTTCATAGTGAATGCAATTTTACTTGGGGTAAAATTGGTCTTACTTGGTGTACTTGGGTCCATCTAATAACAATGGATTAGATGAACAAAAAATGGTGTAACACACATAATTTAACTCATGTTCATTCATCTTTCATGACTCATAACAAACCACTTGTCCTTCTTGCATTAAGACTCCATCGATCCCCTCTTCGTAGGTGTCAGTACAAACAATGAAATCCTTGTCTAGATCAACAATCCTTAAGATAGGTGCATTGGTAAGAAATGGTTTCAATTGATCAAAACTTGTGGCACATTCAACTCTCCATTCGAACATCTTTCCCTTTTTCTGTAAGGCGATGATTGGATATCATATCTTAAATATTGTTTTTGGATAAACCACCTATGGTAGTTGTTAGTCATCAATATTTTTTCCTGTTGTGATGACTATATGCCTTGCCTAGGTTTTCTAGAAACCAATTTCGAACAGTCAATTTGTCCTCTAGAAAACCCCTCAGAGAAATTTTTTTTTTTTCCCTCTCTTGCAGACCGTGTTAGAAGTGGTCATCAAGTTTTAGTCTTGATAAAACTCCCCTGTCCATAACTTTCATAAGCCTTGTACCTCTAAATATTCAGAATCTCATGTTTTCACACAGCTCACTGTCCAACATAAATCAAGTTGTTTACTCCTCTCTCACCGTTTATTTTGCCATATAATGACCTAACAATATCTCAGAAATCCCTCTGAAATTATGACAAAGTCTCTAGGTCTAGGTGGTGGTGTTTAGGGAAAATACCTTGAGAAAAGCTATCTCTAGTCAAAACCCCTGTCTTCAATATCAGTCAGCCATCATTTATTATTATATGGAAAAACAACCTTTTGTCTATCTGTAGGTCATACACCATCAAAATGGTCGTTGTGTTTTGTTTCAAAGAATATCAGAAATGTTCAATTCAGGAAAAAACAAAGTTTTTAGTTCTTATGTCCAAAGAAAGAAGATCAACTGAAATTTTAGGAATTATCATCATGACACTACAAGAAGGAACTCCAATGATCAAAGCTATTTTAAAAATGCATCTCTGCAGGGGTGCTAGTATGAATGGCTCAAATCAGTGTTGGGCAAGATAAACTTCAGGAAAATACTTCAAACTGTAGCAGTTCACGATTGGGAATCAAAATAGAATGTAGTTTGCAAAGAAAGGTAATCACTGGACTAAATCCCTACAAAGTCAAAGCACCAAAAAGGTCAAAAATTCCCCCATCATGGAAAAAAGATACAAAGATCAGAAAATCACTGCCTCCAGCAACTCAAAATGGAATTTTTGCATTTATTTCCAAACAAGTGGGCCAGCTCTGAAAATCAGTCTTATGCAACCAACACAGTTTTCAAGAAGCTGTCCCTACAAATAAAAATGAAAATCACCTTCTTTAGGTTGCAAAAGGAAAAGTTTGATTTTACACAAAAAAACTGAACATGCTAATGTAGGAGGTGTTCTAGCTTTTCATCAAGAAGTTGATTATGCAACAAGATCCAAAATTTGTTTAAAGGCTGAACTTCAAGGTTAAAACGGAGATAAAAGTAAACAATACAGTTTACAAGGGCCTCTTTCAATTGTAAGCAGAAGGCTTTTCAATAATGAACAGAGAAAGAAAAATACCTAGATTCAAAGGTCTCCTTCAATCATAAACAGAGTACCCACTTAGCTTGAGATGTCTCCTTCAGTAATAAAGAAAGGGGCATGAGCATTTTTGTTTTCAAATGGCCTCCTTCATAACAAGTAGAGGGCCCACAGATAGCCTGTTTAAAGACAAATCTTCAATTGATGAATAGGAAAAAGACACTGTTGTTTGAAAGAATTCCTTCATTAATAAGCTGAGGGCCCAGAATTTGGTGTAAAAATAGCACCTCCTTCATGTACAAGCAGAGGGTGCAGGGAGAAATTTGGAAAATAAGCACATAGGCGAGACAAACCATATGTCACGCCCAGGGCCAGTTTTGCTTCAAATGGTGTTTCTGACCAAATAGAGGTGAAATTAACAAACATGAGAGAGTTTTTTGTCCATCATAGGCTAAAAAATAAAAACCTCCTTCAGTTTTTACATGGGTATCATGGTTTGGGAGAAATTTCAAAACTACAGGTGTCGCGGGAGATTTTCTGCACAGCTGGAGTGACCTTGGGAGATTTTTTGCTCAGAATTTGGATTTTTCAACACAGCAAGGAGTTTTCAAAGGTATTTTTCATTCCCTTGCATCTCAGTTTTAGTCTTGAAGGTAATTTGAAATCCAAACTTAAAAAGAAGAAAAAAAGTATTTTAAAAGGAAAGGGGCCTAGTTCAGTTTGGAAAACTTGTGTGTTGAGTGGATAAAGAAAGCAGATAGCCTTTCTCAAATGATAACATTTTCAGATCAAAGACCTTATTCCAGAGAAGAAAGGGCACCCCTCACAGTCCTAAAGAAGTATCCCTTGAATGAGAAGCACAGGACCTCTTTTGAATGATAAGCATAGATTGTCTAAAGAGCCACAAACAGTTTGTTCATGGACATTTTTCAGTTGGTTAAACAGAGGTCAAAAAGCACCCATGCAGTTGTCAAACATTGCCTCCTTCATGATAAGCAGAGTGCCCACAGAAAACTGGTTCAATATAAAAATCTTCAAATGATGTAGCAGTGTTGAGATGGATGAAGTTTCTAGGTTTAAGAGGACCTCCGTCAAATAAGCAGAGGGTCAAAATTCATCAAATATTGATAGTATTTGGAAACATTTGTCAGTAATGGGCAGTTTGAGAGATAGTGTTTGAAAGAGTGCATTCACTGACAAACCAAGGCTAGAATTTGATTAAATCAACCTCATCTAAATGGTAAAAAGGTACACCAAGCTCTGTTCAAAGGTGACTTCTGCAACTGATAGAAAGAGAAATTCACACAGGTGATTTATGAAAAAGAGGCATCTTTCATTTAGACAAGCCTATTATAGTTTTGAAATGCCTTCCACCAAATGATGAGAGCAAGTTTTAAATGTTGAAAACAACCTTTTTCAAATAAATAGACATAGCTTTAAAGGGGTTGAAACATGGAGTATAGGACAAGCGCCCATGCAGTTTGTCAAACATAGGCCTCCTTCACAAATAAGCAAAGGGCCCACTTACCACAGTTGCATAAGACCTCCTTCAAAATGAGCAGATGGTTAGGTTTCCCAGTGTTAATTCTGTGGTTGAGAAAAAGTGTCATTAATACACAGTGAGAGCCTTTTTTCATGTCAAATGGAGTTTTCAAAAAGAGTGTTGTTTGAAAAGGGAAAGGTTATTTTGTTTCAATACAAAAGTTAAAAGGTCAAAATCACCACAAGGAGGGAAAAATGTTCAAAAAACGTTTTAAAAAGAGCTATAAAAGCTCTCAAAGAAGAAGTTCACTTTCCATTGTGCAAATAAGCAGAAGAAAATGTTCCTTCCGAACCCTGGGCAAGTATTTGATAACAATTTTAGGACGCGACGCGCCTGTTAGCATCTTTACAAAGGATTTTGCACGCGGCGTGATGTGCATGTAGCATCGTGCGATGTGCCTGTGTGTGTTGACCAACCGGCCCGCCCGGCATTCAGAGGGCGCCCAGTGCCCGACCCGACAGCACCAACATAGCAAGCAGGTGCTACGCGCCTGTGCACAGGAGCGTAGCACCGCTCAACACACCTTCAATTCACCTCAAAGCGTATTTTTTGCACAATAAAATTATCTCCAATGCAGCCCATACATTTTTAAGAGGTATTTTACTATTTTCCTCGCCTAAGTTGTTGATCTTGACAGGGTTAAGAATCAATTTTTTTAAGGAAAAAACATAGTCTTATGAAGGCAAAAAACACAGTTTAATCTAGAAACTACCATGTTTACAAAGAGGAAAAAAAACAGTGATTGAGGAGAAAGGGCTTATTGTTTGATTACCAAAAGCCTGTTGGTTGAGTAAAAGAGAAAAAAACCAGTTTTTTAGAAAGGGATTGATATCAGTTAAAAGGCTTGTTTTGATTGAAAAGCCAAAACTAAGTTTAAAAGAGGAAACAGTGTGTTATAAAGCAACAAGGCTTATTTTCATTTGGAAAAAAAGCCTATTTGCTCAGTGATAAGGTAAAAACACAGTTTTAGGGAAAAATACTCATTTTCATTCAAAAGGACTTGTTTTGATCAGTGATATAAAAGACAGTGAGTTCAAGGATCAAACATAAGTTTGTTTTCAAAATATAACCTTTTACCAAAAGTCAGTGTTTGAAGTAGCAAGGCCTTTTGTCAGTTAAAACTTGCTGGGTTGGAGTGGTTAAAGTGAAACACAGTCCTACAAGGAGGAAAGCAGTGGTTTATGCTAAAGAAGAAAAACTTGTTTTAGTAAGTCAGTGAAAGGAATCAAAAACAAATATTCCTCCAAGGAAAGGGCTAAGGTTTGAACCCACTACTATCAAAGAGATCACTACACCCCTCTCAACCTTGTCCTATTTTCAAGAAGTGAGCTGCCTCTACTTTTGCAACAAAATCCAAGAGGTCACTAACTTCCCTTTCCTAAACTGAGTTATTTTCCCGGAGATTAGATGGAGAGCAGGTCCACATTGCAGATCAAGATTTTGTTCTTGCTCCTAAAGCAGTGAACAAGGCAGCCCAGATGAAAAAATACAAAAAGACAGTGGTTGTTGAGAAAGGAGGCCTATTTACAGTTTAAATACCTATTTTGATTTGAAAGTGGAAAGAAAGAGTCTAATCAAAGTACTGATAAGAAATAAAAAAAGGTGATAGTAAAGCCAACAGCCAAGAAACAAGATGAAAACAATGATAATAAAGATAAGGGAAATCTTCATAAAGGAGCTGAACAAAATGATGATGGTAAAGATGATTCACAAAAGGATGGAAAAAGCACAGATAAAGGAGGAGACAGCCCCCAAGGGAAAAGTGAGGAAAAAAATGAAGATAGAGGCAACATGCCAAAAAGCAGATGAAGGCAGTCACAGTGATGACAAACAAGCACAAAACAGTGAGCCAAACTCAAAACTACCCAAGGAGGCGCCTGGCGGAAAAAAGAGGAAAGGCCAATCTCAGTTTCAAATCCTAGTTCAAGCTTCCATGCATTATTCTAGAAACCCATAAGGGGTCTGCTCACCAAAATTGAGCAAATTTTGACATGATCTTGTTTTTTGTGTTTTTTGGCCCTAATTGCACATTTTTCTAGGCGCTGCCATATTTTCTAGGAGCATCCTTAGATCATGAAAGTTATCTTGTTGGAAGTATTTAATTTTGGGGCATCTACTCACAAATTTTCAGATCAAAATAAGGATTTTTGGTTCCCCAAAGAGGCAAAAAACAGTCAGATTTTACCTTTCTGCCTCAAATATCAGTAGTTGAGACTCTCCTGGGTTTTTTCACTCAGTCCACTCTTTGAAAAAATTATAGGGATCAGTTTGAGAAAAATAAAGTAGTTCCAGAAACTAGACATATAGGGCTTTCCAAAGAGCTATCACGGGCCTCATTTTGACATCGGAAAGTCCCTCAAAATTTATCTACAAAACAGGATTTTTTCTGGCGCTACGCTCCTATAGCATTTTGGCTGGAAAGGCAGTTTTCTGAAGGTGGCCATCCAAATGTGCATTTAGCTCTTTTTAGCTCTTGTCAATAGTATAAAGACTTTTTACTTGTCATTTTTAGCATTTTCAGATATTTGTGTTAGGCCAATGAGCTTCTAGATGCTCTTGTGAGCTTATCTACTCATTTCCTATATAACTTATGAAGACTCATTGTAAATTGTTGGAGTTTTTAGATGTATAACTTGATATTTTGAAGAGAAATACATGGATATGAGCTTTGAAGAAGAAACTTGTTTATGAAGTGGATGATTTGCTTACTTGTCTAGATGATGGAGAGGCTTTGTGTGCAGGATTCCATGGCTTGGTGAATGGTATTGTGTTTCTTATTTGTTATGTTTTCTTATTTTCTCATATATGTTTTCATGCTTCTTGCTTGTTGTAGGTCAGTAAATAATAGATTTGAGATATGCCCATGGAGGCACCTCAAGTTTCCTGATTCATTGTAGCTTCTATGTTTTTCATCCTTCTTGGTTATGTCAGAGAATTCTTAATTGCTCTTTGGACCCTAAGAACTTGTTTTCAGTTTCATCAATGGTTATTATGTATGTTGTGTAGTATGATTCACGGTATGCCCTGCTTACTCACAGCTAATCAAAACTCCATTTCTGAAATCTCTCTCTGAATTATTGGTTGTTTAGTTAAGTCAAAGAGGGCTTGTTTCTATCTTGCACTTTTTCCATGCTTTGCAGTCTTATTTCAAAGTTCCCGATAGCTCAATAGATGATGTTTATGAGTTCCCTCTTCATAGTTTGAGTTGTTAGTTTATCTTATATGTTTTTCTCAACCACTGAAGGTGATTTTCCCAAAGTTAGAGGGTTTTATACTTCTATGCATCACCTGATTGTTTATTTTCTGCATGTATTAGTTTGAGTTTCATTCATAGTGATTAATGGTTAGCCCTACCACATGAATGCTTTTCCTTTAAACTATTTATGCCTAAAATCTCTTTGTCTTGCACAACTCGATGTTCATTTCACTTTGCAAACCACCCAAAAGATCCATTGACTATACTAAATCGGCCCTGCCACACACCTTGTCTGTCGTCTAGGCATCCTTGGCTTTCATTTGACCCCATAGCCCTATTGATTTGATAACTTATCTTTCATTGATGCCTACTTAAGAGGTTCTCACCTCCAAACACAAAAACAAACAAACGTACTTAACAACTAGCCTAAAATCAAATATACTAAGCGAACAAGCTCACATCCTTCGCTTCATAGAGAGAGCCCTCTCTGAGTCGAGGAAGGCTAGGTCCTAGGACTACAAAGCTTGGTTTGATGTTACCATGTCATTTGGTTTACCAATCTTCCAAATCACGGGACCCTAACAGTAGCCAGCCAACCCCATGAATGATCTTACCTCTGTTACATCCTTTGCTGTTGGACATTATTTTATGGCTTTAATTTTTTTTGGGTCCATTGTGATTCCTTTCTTGGAGACTATGTGTCCCAAAGGATGAATCTAGGTTGGAAAAAATCACACTCTCAGTTTTGCATAAATATTATGTTCCCTTATAGTTTTGGTACTGCAAATAAATTATATTTGTTTTCTTCCTTGGTTTTGGATTAGACCAATATGTCATCGAAAAGTACAACCACAAATTTATCCAAATAAGGGAACGACACATTGTTAATTAGACACATAAAGGTAGTAGGGGCATTCGTGAGTCCTAAGGCAACACTACAAACTCATATTTCCAATACCTTTTGCGGAAGGTAATTTTATGGATATATTTCTCCTTGATGCGCACTTGATGATACATTGATCTTAGAACAATTTTGGAGAAGATTTTCGTTCCCCTCAACTGATTGAATAAATCATCGATCTACGGAAATAGGTATCTATTTTTTATGGTCACCTTATTTAATTGCCTATGGTGAATGCATAATCTAAGTGTGCCATCCTTTTTCTTTACAAATAATATAGGCTCTCCCCATGGGGATACACTTGGTCTTGTGTAGCCCTTATCAAGAATATCCTTTAATTGTTATTTCAATTCCACCAACTCAGGAGCACTCATCTAATATGGTGCTTTGGATGTCAGTGTTGTTCCTTGAATCCACTCAATAGAAAACTCTACCTCCCTGTGAGGGGGTAAACCCGAAATATATAGAGGAAATACATCCTGGTATTGTTGTAGAGCAAGATATCTATTCAGGATCTCATTATATTATTTCCCTACCCTATCATTAGCTTTCACATCATTATAAATAGATACATCAAATAGGGTACACTTTTTTCTGTGGCTACGCTTAGCTTACATAGTTGTGATTATTCTCACTGACATAGGTTTTCTCCTTCCTTGCAATATTCTTCTTTCCCCAGTCTCATCTAAAAATTAAGTATCCTTCTCATAGCATTCTACTTTTTTCGGATGGGTATACAGCCAATCCATCCCTAAAAACATATTATATGCGCCCAGAGGGATCAATTAATATTTTCTACTATTGGCATGCCATTTATTTCAAAAGTACAAGATTTCACCCGTTCACTTACTCTTCTTTTTGTCTCTATAGCTAATTGGACCATCCATGCCTCTACATGCATTTATTTAGCTAAATTGAAAAGTTCTACAAGTTCAGGATTAATATAGCTATAGTTAGAGCTATGGTCAATCAAAATGGAAACAACTTTATTACAAATATTACCTTCCATGTCAATGATGGAAACCTGATGATTGGCTTGTTTGTTTTCCACAAATACAAATATCCTGGATATACTCTAAGCTACATCCCTTATCATAAAGGCCTATTGTGTACTATATATTTGTGGCATCATTTCCTTTTGATGTGGGAAATATATTTTGCAATGATTTCCTCCACATGTCCAACACTTCAACGAATTATTGTCTTCTAGTCTACTCTGTCCTTCTATGAGTTGATACATATGGCCTTTTTCTATTGGTTTTAATTTTATTTGAGGTTGGCATGTATTACCTGAGGTTGTAGCTCCTTGTTTACCTGTAATTTTTCTTCCTTTCTTATGCCATGCATTTTTTTTTTTCTTGTTACCCTCTGATTTCCAATCACTTTTAAATTTCGGTCTTCGTCTTGGCCTGTTCATAGGAATGCTTAATTTTTCTTATGGTGTCTTCTAGTGTCTGAGGTTCATCAAATTCAATGTGATCCTTGTAAGACAAAGGTATTCTACTGACAAACATATGAAATTTTTATTTTTCATCCTTTAGGTAGGTTACATATTGTAGTAGCTCTAGGAACTTGGTGACATATTCATCATCTGACATCTGCCCCATCCTGAACTCATGAAATTCCTTTTCCTTACCATCAAAGTATATCTCTAATAAGTACTTTTTTTTAAATAGGTCTTCGAATTCACACTATGCCATATTTTCTTCGAGTATATTTTTCACATTTTTCACATCCTCCCACCATATATTAGTTTTTCCGTTTAAGCTAAATGTGGTCACCTTGGCCTTCATATTCTCAAAATAATTGTGAATTCTAAATAACTTCTTCATCCCTAATAACCAAATTTATTCAGCTTCAAAATTCCTCCTTTCACCATTAAAAGTAGGGTGTTTAGCCTTCTTAAATTCTTTTGGCGTGTGATATGTCTCCTTTTTATGTTGATGATGAGGCCTCCTAAGGGAATAATTAGAGTGTTGTTCATGAGTGTTAGTTCCCCTCTCGGCGGTACTCACTAGACTATCCCATATGTGTATCTTCCTATACCACCTTCTGTATACTCTATTTGTTTCTCCCTTTTTTTCCTTATGCGTCTATCTACTTCCATGGTTGGCGTCCAATACTTGTTTCCCTTGCCTTTATAGTTCATAAATAATTTTCAAAATGATCGCATTGACCTTTGCCTGTCTTTCTTATGCCTTGATCAATATTTCATTGTTAGCATTGTAACTTCTTAGTTTGGCCTTCATGCTTCTAAGTGTGTCTACCCAATCAGGAGAGTATCCCTCCCCATGTTGGTCAGCGGACCTTTCCCATTCGACTGATATTTCTTTTCGCTCATGTTGGAATTTTTCAGAGTTGTACTCAACCATATTGTTGCTGATTGTTTCATCCTATAGTTTTTTGTGATATATTAACATCATACGATTCCTTGATACATTGTATAGAGATGCATCTTGCAAGTATCATCTAGACTTGTAGCCACTAGTAGAAATTATTAGGGTTATGAATGAATTTCCTAAGCATGCGTAAGATCAAATATTCATATATTCATTTTTCACCCCAAGGCCTAGTTTTGAAACCTGGGCTCTGATACCACTTGTAACACATCCAACAGTGATTATAATTCATACTTGGTTCCCTAGATGTGGTTTGAGAGTGACACTGCGCTAAGGTTTACAAGTTACATACCCTGGGTTTACAAGTTACATACCTTGAGTTTTTTTCTGAATTATTTTTGGATAGATAAAAATGCAAGGGTGACACTGCCCTAAGGTTTACAAGTTACATACCCTGGGTTTTTTCTGAATTATTTTTGGATAGATAAAATGAAAGGTATCTCATTCAATACAATAGAAGCAATGCATAAGCAAGTGAAGGAATGATGAAGGGGAATTTAACCACCATAACCTTTGACACTGGTCCTACCCAATATGAAATTATTGTTGCAAATATTTTACTGAATTCAATGCCATATCTAACAATTCATATTACAGGGTACATTAGTCTTAGAGGACTTATTGGATTGTTAGGGGTCAAATTATAGCATGTACCTCAAGTCCAAGAATGATATTACAAATTTTGGGACAATGTACCAGTCTCCAAAGCTGATGGTTTTATCTATATTTTGTTGGTCCCTCACACAAGGTATACTAGTGTGCCAACTAAAATTTTAATACGACAGTTCACAACAGTGACCCTTTTTTTAATATATCTCATTTTTAACAGCTATTTGATTTATGCATTTTAAATATGTTTACAAACCAACAACCATAACATTTACTAGATTTGTTAATTGTAGAAATTTTATAAATACTGTGATGTATTTCTGGACTCCCCTGATCTAACAATTAAATCCACTATTAAATATAGAATCCTTCTACTCAATTCTTTGCGAAAATTAAATCGCTAATTGCAAACACATGAAGAAAAATCAATCGCACATAACAAGATGTTTTACTGGGAAAGCTTAAAGCTAAAAACCTCAACTATCATATATTATGTATATCATGGAGTCATTAAACAATCTCATACAAATCTCAGCTCATAGAGCTCTCAATACAATATACAATTGTCTCACACTTTCATACAAAAATCGGTTCACACATGCACCAATTTACTGCCTCCTGACAGCTTGCCTCCACTGCACAATTCCTGCTGAAGAGGATCCCTTAATGAATTCGATCTTGCCTTGCTTTGACTGCGAAATCCTCATTGGCAACTCCAATTTGTGTGTATATGCATGTAATGCATCACTATAATCACAACTGATTGTCTAACACACCCTTTCACCTATCTCTCCACTGGGTCTCCATTGGATCTTACATGTAAGTAGTTAACTGTTGTATTTCTTTAGTTGCAAGTAAGACACTTCTTGTGAATTAATTAAATAATTAATTCACTCATCTTTCACTAGTGTATCCTTAGTTACAACTAGCACAACTAAGTTTAACTCACTTAACTGAGTTAAACTAAATAACAACTCACATAACTACTCTTCCAACCTCGTTACAACTGTGTCACACTCAGTTACAACAAAGTCCACCATGCATGAGTCAGCAACCAACCTTGGAATGCGTAATTCCTTCAACTAACTCGTTTTCCACATCAGTTAACTGAAATCAAGTGCTTCAAGAGAATAAGTTATCATTTATTGTTTGATTATCATTAAGGGCTAATAATAATCGACATGCATTCTATTTTTAGACATGCAATCTATAAAAAGACTACGCCCATGATCTAAAAATAGAAACTCATCTAAAGATAGAATTTTCTCAACCATCTAGAATTAGACTCCTGCTAATTTTAGAATATGCTCGCCATTCTAAAAATATACATACACCTAAAAATAGCCTGCGAGCCCCACCTAGTGAAGGTGCTTAATTTTCACTAGGATCATCATCTTGTTGAATCTCAACACTCCTTCTCAACAAGAAAGGGATTATCCTTCACCCCGGTCCTGTCTCTATGGTATTCGAATTTGCTCCTGGTGAGCGCCTTCATCAGAATATTTACATCCTGATCTTCCGTAGGAATGTACTGAAGTAACATGATCTTCCGCTACACACAATCTTTGATATGATGATACCGGATATCTATATGCTTAGATCTATCATGAAACAAGGGATTAATCAAGAGTTTAATGCAACTTTTAGTATCACAATGAATCACTGTAGGATCTAAATGAGAACCGAACAAACTGACCAGGATCTTCCTCATCCAGATAGCCTCACATGTAGCTTGAATTGCTGCCATGTATTCTACTTCTACTGAACTGAGTGCCATATATCCCTGTTCCTTGCTGTACCAAGAAAAGGTTGTAGATCTGATACTGAAAACCCCTCCTGATGTGCTCTTTCTGTCCGTTGGGCTGCCTACTCAATCTGCATCTATGAAACCATGCAACTTCACCTCATCCGCCTGTTTGTACCATAATCCATACTCAGATGTGCCCCTGAGATATCTCAAGGCATGCTTTCCCTCCTTCCAAAAGAGCTTGGTAGGCTTCACCATTGCTTGACTAAGCTGGTTCACCGCACAGCATATGTCTGATCTTGTATTAACTGAATACATGAGCGAACCCACCAACTATCGATAGACAGTGGCATCCACTACCTCTGCCGATGTAGCATCCTCTTTCCTCCAGTTTCCTAGAAGAGGAGTATCCATGGGTTTGCAGTCCTCCATGTGAAACTTACCGATTATCTCCCGAGCATACTTTCCTTGAGACACAAAAAGTTCAACTTCTTGCTGCGATATTTCCAATCCAATGAAATAATGAAGGAGGCACATATCCTTCATCTCGAACTCCTTTACAAGGTCCTCCTTGCATGAGTGTATCAGCTGCTCATCACCAGTCAGTATTAAATCATCAACATAAATAATAATGATTAAAATCTTACCCTGCACCACAATCTGGTATAGCTTTGCATCCGCCTCACTCTTGGTGAAGCCAAATCCAGTGAAATAGTTTTCGATCCGAGTGTACCAAGCATAGGGTGCTTTCTTCAACCCATACAATGATCTTTTGAGTCTATACACATGCGACTAGCTGCTGAAGATCTCAAATCCTTCAGGCTGCTCAATGTACACTTCTTCCTCAATGATCCCATTAAGGAACGTAGTGTTCACATCCATCAAATGAATGTGCTGACCCATCTGCTCTGAGAGAGCAAGGATGGTTCTTATCGAAGAATACCGTGCGACAGGTGCAAAGGTTTCTTCATAATCAATCCCCTTGATCTTTAAGAAGCCCCGAGCAACAAATATTGCCTTATACTTCTCAAAACTCCCATCAGCAGCTTTCTTTACCTTGTAGATCCATCTTGAACCTACCACTGATTTATCAACCGGCCTTGGAACAATTTCCCAAGCACTGTTTCTGACAATGGAGTCATACTCCTCCACCATTGCATCTACCCATGTGGGCTCCTGCACTGCTTCTTGAAAATAAGATGGCTTTGTTACAATACATTTTCTCATGAGAGCCATGTATCTAGTGAATCGGTCAGGAGACTGTCTCTATCTACGCTATGAAGTAGGGATTCCTACATTCTGTGCCGCATCAAGCTTCAGCCTCTCAGCTTCTATGGTACACCTTCTACCAGTTCTGATGTTTGGCTCTGCGTGAGTGGACTCATCCACTCCATGAGCCTCCTCCTGTGGCTGATCCACATCTAGAGGCTAATCTTTGGGAATAAGCAGTTCCTCCTCTGCATGCAAGTGTAGCTCCCTATCAAGCGACAACTTCATGGCTTTCTCCTCATTTAATTTTATATCCCGTCGCACCAAAGTCATTCGATTGTTTGGAAAATACACAAGATAATTATGGGGTGTTTCTGTGTACCCCACAAATATCCCAACTTCAGCAGTTGGCTCCAGCTTCTTCCTAGCGTTCTTGGTCACATGAACATAAACAGATGAGCCAAAAATATTAAAGTGAGAAACATCTGGTTTCTTACCAGTAAAAGCTTCTTTGGGTGCACTCATGCCAAGTACTCTATGAGGACAACGGTTTTGCACATAAACCACAGTGTTGCATGCTTCCGCCCACAAGTGCATTGGTAGGCCCTAATCATGTGGCATAGCTCGTGCAGCACCCACGATCATTCTGTTCTTCCTCTCCGTGACCCCATTCTACTGTGGGTTATGAGGTGCTATGAGTTCTCTTTGAATTCCTTTGCTACAGAAGTCTTTGAATTCATTTGAGATATATTCACCACCATTATCACTCTGCAGAGCCTTCACTTGCTTCCCCGACTCCATTAGGAGAATTTTGAGGTCTAAAATGGGCCTCCTAGGGAAATTATAGAATAATAGTGGAAATAATAAAATAATATCTGATTACATCATCAAATTTTAGAGGGAAAAAAGAAAAAACTACTTTTACAACTCGTATTTTGAACTTATCTCCCTAAGGGTTTACTCAAATTTCGAGAGGGAATACTTGCTGGATGAAAAATTTAATTCCTCATCCAAGGAGTACCAATGTTGAGTACTTTTGATGAACTTTTCTACACAAAAAATGAGAAATACATAAAAAACGTGATTGCAATCACATTTTTTTAATTTATTTCTCATTTTTCATGTAGCAAGGTCCATCAAAAGTATCCAACATGGGTACTCCTTGGATGAGGAATTTAATTTTTCATCCAACGAGTATTCCTGCTCTAAATTTGAGTAAACCCTTAAGGAGATAAGTTGAAAATACGAGTTGAAAAAGTAGTTTTATTATTTTATTATTTTTTAATATTTTTACTTTTTTACTCCAAAAATGGTGAATGAAACCCAATGGTTGACATCATCATCTTGAATCCTATTGGTTCTTATAAAGTTTATTTTAGTTGTACATTTTTCTTAGGAGGCCCATTTTAGACCTCAAAATTCCCCTAATGCTTCTCCACCAATGCTTTAAACTCACAGAACTTTGAGAATGTTTGATCTTTCTTCTGCATGAAGAAGATCCAGCATCTACGAGAATAGTCATCAACAAAAATAACATAATACCTGTGTTTTGTTGTTGAAGCAACTGAGAATGGCCCACACACGTATGTGTGAACTCTCTCCAGGATCACCGAAGCACGGCTCTCCTTTTCATGAAAGTTGGTCTTCACAAACTTACCCATAGTACATCCCTTGCACTGATCTATCTGCGCAAATATACCCTTGGGAATTCTAGTAGAAATCTACTGCAAAATCTTTAGGGGGCCATGGTGAAGATGGCCCAATATCCTGTGTCATAATTCTCCCTCATCCTGACTCACCACTTCTTCTTCTTTTCCCACCATTGTAGCGCAGCTATCTACCTCCAGCTTGTAGAGATTCTTGACTCGAATCCCTATCCTCTTGGTTTGACCCATTGTTTTATGTCGCAGGAAAGCTTTTCCATCGCTGAAAACAACGTCATAACCTATGTCCTCCAACATTGCGACTGAGACCAAGTTCTTCTTTAGACCTGGAACATGCATAACATATTTCAACAGAAATGGTTTACCTGACTCCCTCTCAAAGGTAATGGTACCAATTATGGTCGCACTGTATCATCCATCGTCGCCCATCTCTATATGAATTTGGAGATCTTTCTCCTCCAAGTAACTAAACAACTCCCTAACTCTCGTCATGTGGAAGGAAGCACCACTATCAAGATACTACACCAATCCCATTGCGCTTGAAACCAAGCATGCAATAAAGGAGAAATTAAGTTCAAATTTCGAGGCAAGGGCCTCACCAGCTGCAGCTCCAGCAGTCTTCTTGTTCTTCTTTTTCTATGGGCAGTTAGTGGCGAGATGCCCATGTTTGTGACAGTGAAAACACTTCACCTTGGAAAAATCTAGATTATTGCCTTTAGCCTTGGATTTTTAATGGTATTTATTCCCCTTCCCTTTCCTTGCTTTGGCAGCCAAAGCACAATCCTCTTCATCATCATGCTTTGATGAAGAGCCATCCCTGGTATTTCGCCTTATCTCCTCCTGCATTAGATCTGACCAAAGTCTCTCCCAATCCGACAGTTTTTCCCGTCCATTGACAGAGTCCTGATTACTATGCCAACTCTTCAGAATTCCAAGGAGAGCCAAGTTCACCAAATCATCATCAACAACTATAATTCCCACACTCCCTAGCTCATCCCTACATTAGACAAACTTCATGAGATACTTTGGAATATTGTCGCCCCTCTCCATTTTGATGTTTCTAAGTTTATCTTTCAGCACCAACTTCCTATGGTCGTTGTTGCCTTGGAAAAGATCTGTCAAAGCCTTCCACATTGCAAATGGAGTGGCTTTCCCGTGAAGGCTGTTAGGGTCCCGTGATTTAGCAGATTGGTAGACCAAATGCACAGGGTAACATCAGACCAGTCTTTGGAGTCCTAAGACCTATCCTTCCTAGATTCAGAGAGGGCTCTCTCTATTGTGTGCGAAGGATATAAACTTGTTCGCTTTAGATGGTTGATTTTAGGCTAGTTGTTAAGTGTAGGGTTTGTTGTTTGTTTGGTTGGGTAAGATGATCAAGTAGGATAGGTGGAGTAAGAGGTCATCAAATCAATTGGGCTATGGAGTCTATGAAATTCATTGATATCTCAATAATTATTCGGGGTACATCACAGGGAAAATCTAGTGTAGTCAATGGATCTTTAAGGTTATGTGTGAAGTAATATGGACATTAAGTTGGGGAAACAAGGTAGGGAAAAAGGGTAGTTAAGAATCCTTTGTCAAATACCTATTAACAAGAAGGTCTTAAATATTTATAAGAAAAAGATACTAATCATGATATAGGGCACACCATTTACTCAATGACAATACTTTAAACAAATAAACATCAAGATGAAGAATTCAGTGGAACAAAGAAAGGAAGAAAACTTATCTAAATTCAATGGTTCTAATTTCAAGATTTGAAAACATATAAGATGAAAAATAGCTTTAATAAATGAATAGGTAACTCCTAAAAATCATCTATCAAACTATAAATAACTTTGAGGAAAACTAATAGGCATGGACAAAGCGCAAGATCGAAACAAGACCTCTTTGGCTTAACCTAACAATCAATACATCAAAGAGAGGTTCCAAGACAGAGTTTAGATAGCATCAAATAATTAGGGCTTACCATAAAACATACTTGTAAACTAGCATATTAATCCATTAATGAAAAAAACAAGCTTAGGTGGGCCTAAGGAGCAATTAAGAATTCCTTAAACTAACCCAGCAGAGGAAAACATAAAGACAATAGCAAACAGGATGACTGAGGTGCCTCAAACAACATTTCTCAACCTATACTTTTATGAGCTATTGCAACATAAAAGGATGGACACAATGATAAACAATAAAACATGAACAAATTAGAGACACATCACCATTAACCAAACTCAAGGATCCTGCAAGCAAGCCTTCATCATCATCAATCAAGGCAAATCACCCACAAACTCCACAACACCAAATTGCTCTTCAACCTCAAAGAACCATGTATTGCTCTCAAAAATCATCAAATTCCAACATTAACAATGATTCCTCAATGTATTTTTAACAAGCAAGGAGGATAAAAACCTAATAGAGTATCTAGAAGCCTATTGGCTAATTAGAAATTCCACTATTGTCCTTGAGACCTTGCAAGGCCCAAGGCACAAAATATCTAAAACAAAATATCTTTTCGGACATTTTTAGCAAAGAAAATGATATTTAAGGTCTAAAAAGCCTCCTAAAACTTTCCAAGCATACATTTTTTACTTTCCCTCTCCTAAGGGCGCAACACTATGTTTTAGGAGGAATTTCCATGCTAATGGCGTAGCACAGGAGCAGGAAAAATAGGTCATCTTGCAGCAGTCTTTTGAAGGCATTCCCGATATCAAAAAAGGCTCTGTGATGGCTCGTTGGAAAGCCCTTAAAGTATAATTTCTAGATATACCCTTGGTTCTCTGATCTGACCTCTGTAACCTATTCAAAAACAAAAAATTCCAAGGCTGGTAAAAGCGCAACACATGTCCTGAAAAGTAGGCAGAATGGTGAAAAATTGTGTGTTTTTGACCCTTTTGGAGGACCAAAACAACTCCAATTGATCTGAAACTTTGTGAGCATGCTATATCTGAGATGAGGATTCCAAAAATGTGAGCCTTTCCTCCTGAATATGCTCTGATAAAAAACGTAGCACCATGTGTGCTACCCCCTTGGCCCTCAAAATTAGCAAAAAACCAAAACTTGTCAAAATTCTCCCAAATTTGGTGGAAGTGTGTCTTATGGGTTTTTAGAGACCTATAGAGAAGATTGTGCTAAGATTCCAAGTCTAGCTTAGCCTTCTTCTTCTTTTAGTGCCTGGAGCTTGGCTTGAGCCTTCTTCAATTTAACCCTTGCAATTTGGTTTCTCTGGGCATAATTTTTAGTCATCCTTCTTTGGAGGTCAAGATCTTGATTTGTTTTCTTCAATTTAGCCTCCAAGTGTATGTTGGCTCTCTCCAACCAAGGCTCCCGATCATGTGCTACCTCCATGGCCAAAATCTCATCCAAAGGAAGTTTTTCTACTAGGGCTGATTCTTGTTCCCTTTGTTGTGCCAATGCTTTCTTCAACCCCATGGTTCTAGGTCTCCTCCTAGATTTTCCTTCCTCATCTTCACTTTCTTTATAAGTGCCCATGAACTCTTCTAGTTTCACCTGTGCCTTTTGGGCTTCTTTCCGGGCCTTGAGGGCTTTAGCTACATAGATTGAAATCTGTTCTCCTAGCTGCCTTCTCTCCAAGTCAAAAGCATCAGTCACCCTCTTGGCCCTATCCAAATGTGCTTAGAGGTCTTTGATTTTTGAATTTCTGTCCTAGAGGAGCAAGTTTGTGATTCTTGCTTCATTCTCCTCATCACTATCCACCTTAATGATCTCAAACTCCCTCTCCACCTCATGGTCTTCTTCTTCTTCCTTTACCCTTTGTTTCCCTTTGTCTAGTGGCTGAGGTGAGGAGGATGGCATGGTCCCTTGCCTCTTGGAGGCAACAAACACTAGCCTTGATCCTTTTTGATGTGTGAGAGGGAGAAACTCAAATTGGTTTATTATAATTCTCTTACCATGACTGATCTCAAGACTGTCTTTCTTCTCATCAATGATCTCTGCATTTATGTCTTCCTCATTTTTTTCTTGACTACCCTCTTGAGAGGTACTTTCATTTTCCTTCATGCTAACATCACTGTCATGACCTTCGCCACTGTCATCAATCTCTTGACTGCTTTTTGGGTTCATAGTGTCACTTTTGTCATTATTTTTAGGGCTATCAGTCATCATGGTGTCTTCATTACCTTCATGACTGTCATTAGCCTCTTCTTGACTTCCTGCGTAATCATTATCCTCATTGTGTTCATCTATGTCACTGTTTTTCCTACTGCCTTTGTTTTCAGAATCTGCCTCATCACTGCTTGGATCTACCACTTCTTCATTGCTTGCATCTGCCTTTTCTTTAATTCTTGCATATGCCTCTTTTTCATATGTTTCTTCCTCACTATTTGGCTCACTGCCTTCTGCCTTTTCACTGTTTTGTGCACTATTTCCCTTATCATCACTGTCATTATGGCTCTTAGCTTCACTGCCATAGTCCTCTTATTTCTGAATTTTGATCATTACTGATTTGAATAAAACCCTAGGACTGCATAATAAAAATGAGATGAAGGGATGGAGGATGGTAGTATTTTCAAATGAATGATATGGATGGGTGAATGGAAATGGATTTGTCAATCCTTTTGTGATGCAGAGGACTGATTTGGTGAATGGGGTGAGTGAAGGCAAAAATTTTAAGTGAATCAATAATTTCCAACAATGTACCCCTATGTTGTCATTGACTCCCTTTGTAGGCAGATAAATGAGGTTTTAAACACTAATTTTTAGGGGTGAAAACTAGGTTATCTCCTTAAGGTACCATTCCTTGAATCAAATCATCAAAGGAGTTTGCAAATGTGTGTATTTAGTGGCACTTACTCTTAACAGGGCTTGAAGGACCTTTGGAGGAAACTTGACTCATTTTTTAGGTGATTTGGGCGTTTGCAGGGCTTAGAAGCCGCCCTGGCCAAACGCGCAGCGCCGAGTCAGTTGGGCGAGGTTGAACGAACCTATCGGGCCGCTGCTGAACGCACAGCGTAGGCGCGTAGCATCGAGCAGAGACTTCATGGGCCTGTCGGGTTGGCCAAACACGTAGCGGTGTGGGCAAGCACTGTTGGGTGAGTTAGGTGAGACACGGGTAGTGTGCAGCCAGGCGCGCAGCGCCCTGTGTAAAAATACATAGGGGGACATGCCAAGTGCGCAGTGCCACATACTTAGTTAATTTTGACCCTGAAAAACTCAAATTTTTCTCTCCTAAATGTTCTGATGACCTTGTAGGTGCAAAAATAATTTGGTGAAGTGTTAGATGTGCTTGATGGGCAGATAGAGGTTTAATTTGGTCTTTGAAACCCATTTCCTACTGTGTTAAATCTTCTTTGATATCATTACTAATATTTTTACTTTTTCCTTGTAGGTAACAGAAAACATTAACTTGGATCTGCTCTTTCTTCCGGAGACATGATGGCTTTGCTTTGACAACCTCAAGGTTGGGTATGTGTTATATTCTTTCCATGACTAAGCACGCGGGGGGTAAGAGGGGGAGATAGTCCCCCCCTTTGCTTCGGGCGCAACCGGGGGTCATAGGGGGGCGGTATCCCCCGTCGGTTCGGGGGCGCCGCCCCGACGAAATTTTGTCCTTAATTTCCTAGCGGTAGTCCGCGTCCATGGTTTTGTGCATGGTTTTGCACATGGTTTTGGGGTTCGATGGTTTTCGGCCCCCGGTATTTTTGTAGATCCGGTCAAGGGAACTACGGTTATGTTCTAATCCAGGGTTAATGGATTGGGGTTTATGTATGCTCCGGCATGTATATATATGTGTTGTAACACTAAAAGGAATATAATGAAAAATCAAGCCGGTCGTCCCGATTTGGGATCCAGGGGAAAATCTCTGTGTTTATCTGTTTTATGTTTTATGCTCTCGCTATTGTTTATTTTGTGTTATAAGATTCGTGTGTGTAGATAATTTCTATTCAGTGGTTAAAATTCACAACCCTTCGGGAGGTCACCAACCACAACCTCTGAAACTCCTTTGCTCACACTATCATGGAGGCTTATTTTCTTCTATTTATGATTTCTCAAAATCTTCTTCCATGCTTGGTTGTATTGATGTGATGGTACTTAACCTTGGCCATTCCTAGAGGACCTTCAACAAGATTCTAGAGTGAATTGAGGTTTTTAGGTTGAGGAGGCCCTTCCGGCCAAGGGCGTAGCTGACACCACTCCTCCTGTGTGCGCAGCGTACCATTTTGCAGAGGGAATTTGGAGGTCTTCCAAGTGTTTGAATTGGGACCGTGATAGCTTGTTGGAAATATTAACCTGTCTACTTTCTAGATATACCAATGTTTCCCTGATTGGAGTTGATTTTCCCTGTCAAAAGTTGAGTTTCCAAATACTGGTCAAAAAATGCTGAGTGATGGTGAAAAAATGCAAAGTGCTGGTGAAGACAACTTCTGGACGCCTTCCTTAACTCCAAATTGAGCTCAGGATAACTCATTGGAAATATATTCAAGTCTAGTTGTCATTTAACTAATCACACAAGTAATTTTGACACTCCAGTTGTGAGAAAACCTGATTTTCCCATGGTCACTCCATCAATGCAAAAATTCTCTTGGGACACCTGTATTTTTGATATTGTTCCAAATCCATGGTACCTGTGTAAAAATTGAAGGAGGTTTTTCTTCTTGGGCCTATGATGGACAAAAAAATCTCTCACTTTTTTCAAATTCATCTATGTTCTGTCAGAAACACAGTTTGAAGCAAAACTGGCCCTAAGTGTGACACATGGCTTGTCTCTTGGAAAGAACTCTTGGAAAATGATGGAGCCATGATGTTTATGAGTTGGTATGGCTTCATGATTGCTGATATGACCTACCATATGGATATTTTTCTCTTATGCCTCTTTTCCACAACAAACCCTAGCTTAGTTGGAAGAGGAAATTAGGGTTTGGTGTAGGGGATTTAGGACTGCCATGTAGAGGGAGGGGAATGAAGGGGTTAAGGGTTGTTTAAATTCTTGGGGAAATTTTGGGGAATAGGGATAGATGTTAGAGAGTATGGGAAAGTGGAATTTAAATAATTGAGTGAGGGGAAGGGGTCAAAAAGGATAAAACACAGGCCTAGTCTCAAAAAGTGTCAAATTGTGGCAATAGACTAGGTTTTGTAGAGAAAATGATGATTTTGAGGGATAGGAGTGATGATAAGTGTTTATGAAGGTATATTAAAGATAGGGGAAGGTGTAAGAGCATCAATATACAATCCTTGTTTATTATTTAACCATGGAAGTCATGAAACCAAGAAAATTTCCCTAAAAAACCCTAGTTTTCTTGTCTCCCTTGCTGCAAGATGTCATCATTGAGTAGCAGACCTCTTACCTTATCAATTTATTCTACTGGTTGGCATCTTATTGCTTCTGCAATAGTGTCAAGATAACCCATTAACTTATGTGCATACTTTGAAGCTGAATGGTAATCATTTTGGAGATGATGACCTTGAAACACATGAAACCCTAATTGACTTAGTGGGGATTCTTTGACCTCTCTTTGACTGAAAATTGGTTTGGAATATTCAAGTGTAAAAACAGAGTATTGAAAAAGTGGTGTTTTGAAGATACAAAATCCAATGTACTTGATTTATCTAAAGAATCTACAGAGATAGTTTAGAGACCATCAATGCTTGATGTATCCGGGAAACACAAGACTGAGTAGGTTTTTTGGTGATCCTAGGTGGCAAGTGGAGGAATCAGGCAAGCCAAAATAGAGTGCTAAGGTTACGGGTGATAGAGTATAGATGAAAATGAGTGGTATGAGCCGATGATGGTTCTTCTGGGATTGGTGAGGTGAGCATGACATGATGGGATAATGAAATAGTGAAAACTTTATCCTAAGGATAATGAAGGTAGTGAGATTTCTAGAACTCACAATAATTCATGAATTTTGTTTCTAGAAATCTAGGATAAGCATTTAGTCATCTACAAGGGAAAAAATTACTAATGACTAACAGTGGCTCAAATGAGAGGGCAAACCTCCTTTAGAGGTATCTTAACTTCAGATTTCTGGTTTTATGAAGACCAAGGCCTCATCTATTGGGCATATTTTTCTTCTTTCATTTGTTGATGTTTCTCTCAAAACTATGATCTAAAAATCAAGGACACTTTAGCTTCCAACTTCATCTCTACCTACCCATCTTATTTTTCCTAGCATTTTTTCTTCCTTGGGTGCACTTGGAATGGCAATCCCTTGACATTTTCTTCTTTTGAATGCAAAACAAACTTCCTTCTTCTAGCCTTATCACTTTCAAGGGTTCAGATTATGCTAGTGAACTCTTTTTATTCTCTACCTAGACTAACTGATTGTCAAGATTAGGCTATATGACAGACTTCATTCTCTAAGCTATTGACATGAAATGGAAAACATGGTTTAAATCTGGATTAGGCAATCTGACTTACCATGGGTTGTGGCATTAGGACAAGCTGCACACAAACATTATTTTTGTACAAACAAAACTAGAAAAATAAGGGTTAAGATCTATCGTTTGCTATGCATCCCCATATTTCTCTTTGGTTCAGTTTTGAGCATGTGGAACCAGTATCTTTCATTCATAATCTATCCCTTTTGACAAGTCAAGTTTGAATGTTTTGACAATCTCTCTTGCACTAACTTACCAACACAAAATTCAAAACATGTTTCAGTCATGATTAGGCTAGATGACTGAAAAAAGATCTTCTTTTTGAGCCAGTCATTAGGGGAATTTTGAGGTCT
Source organism: Pinus albicaulis (assembly GCA_034641835.2). Taxonomy (NCBI): domain Eukaryota; kingdom Viridiplantae; phylum Streptophyta; class Pinopsida; order Pinales; family Pinaceae; genus Pinus; species Pinus albicaulis. The sequence continues at coordinate 532,725,573 of CM076573.1, read as the reverse complement.
AAAATGGGCCTCCTAAGGAAAATGTACAATCCAAATTCACTTTATGAGAACCAATCACATTTTAGGAGATGACATCATCCCTAATGGTTGAGGTGGCATTGCTTGAGTTAAAGGTACTTACTTGTCACATTCTCAATGGTGGATAAAAACTCATGGTTAACCATGGTAGTGTTCTAAGTACTTTTAAAGTCAAAGTAAAGTACTCATAATAAAGGTCATTTCACACTTTTTAAATAAAAATATATTATTGTCATTTCATATTTCTTGAAAGAAACAATGCATATCCCTATACATTTATTATATTATATTATTTTTATATAGTATATTAATTACATGTTATTATACAATTTAAATAATATAAATTTTAATTAATAGCATATAATAATTAAGAATTTATAAATTTATATTTATATTTTATTTTAAGTTATTTAAGTACAAAGGACAAATGCATTAGTTGTTCAATGATAATGATTTTTTCTTGAAAAGTTCATTCTTATTTATAGTCACATCAATACAATTTTTTTATTAATTTTATTTTGGTACAAATTTTGAATTGAATTTAACTATGGTTACATGGATTTTGGTGCAAAAAGTGAATTGCAAATTCATAAATATTATTTTATTGGTTTAGCTATTATTTTATTATTTCCTTAGGAGGCCCATTTTAGACCTCAAAATTCCCCTAATAAGTTTAGGCTTGCACACTTTCAGTAATACTATTCTTTGGGTATGGGGCTATACCTCTTTTTCAAATCTGCCCTCTTTTTCCTTCTTTCTATTTTTTTGAGTTTTTTCTCTCTTTTTGGTCAAAACAATCTAAAACTAAAGGTAGAAATATGCTCATAGAGCTTAGCTTATTTTCTTGCCTATCTATCATAATCTAACCTATACATGATATACATTCAGCTAGTGAAATCTCTTTTCCAATACAACCAATCAAGAAGATGATTTCATGAGGGATCTTGGTTTAGCTCTTTGAGTGTTTTGAAAAAATCAAAAGGCCACTCCCACCTCATTTGTGTTTGAACAGTAGTGCCTAAAATGTTCTTGAAATTCTGCATCAAACTGCTCTTGACATGTTTTTCTCCCTCTTCAAAAGTCTAACAAATCAGCAAAGGGATCTTGAAACAATACCTGAATGTGAGGATTTAGAAAATGAGCTTAATCCAGGACTGCTTCTTCCTCCACTTGGCTGAACTTGGGACTCTTTTGGGAAAGACACTCCACCTCTTCCTCATGATCATTTGCACTATCAGACTCATCATATATTGCAATTTTTTCGTCTAACAAACCTGATGTGCTTTGATAGACTGAGTTGAATTCTGCGTGAAGGCCATCATTTTGATGAGCAAGAGCACTCTTTGGGAATAAATCTTCTTGAGAAGGAAGTGTAACAACTCTCATGTGATTATCAACTTCTATGCCTTCATTTTCAATTTGTAATTCAATGGAACTTGGTGGCTGCAAATCTAGAGTTAAGGAGGATTCCATGTCTCAAATGATTTCCTCAACCATTTCAGGACAAGGCTTCTCATTGACAACTTGCTCAAGAAGTTCATCATCCTCCTCAACCTCAACATCAAAACTGTATTGCTGATTTCCAATTACATGAAAGTTATTTCTGATGGACTGGAGTGAAGTAGAGCAAAGATTTAGAGACTCCTCACTTGCTTCTAAACTTTCAAGGCTTTCCTCATCAATGTCATAGGTGACTTGTATTGGTTGATTACTTAGCTGATGATAGTGACTTCATCCCACAAATCAACTGTTGATGGCTCTGCAAGGTTAGCTTCTGTTTGGACAACATCATCATCATACTGATCAAAATTTGGAAAATCATCAACATAAGTAATGTCACTAATCAAACATATTGGGTTACCAGTTTTTTCTTCTTTGAACTGATCTACAAGTTCACTTTCTGATTTATGGTATATGGCATTAGTAGGAGGAGGAACAGAAATTTTTTGTTCACATGAAGGTTTAGAGGCTGGTTGTGTGTTTATCATCTGATTTATTTCCTCTTTAGTTAAAGGAGGAGGCATTTTTCTCTTCCTTTGGATAATACTACAACATTTCTCTTTCTCTTGTGAAGGCTAGTTTTGAGGCTTAATGTCTTCTTGAGCCTCACCTAGAAGAGATGGTAAATCATCACTTTTGCCTTCAGAGATATCCTGTGGGTTTTCCTCTATTTCTTGATTGGGTTCTTCCTCAACTAGCTCCTCTAGGCTGTCGTGATAGCTACCTTGAGAATAAAAAGCATGGAGTTCTTCTAATAAATCTTCAGGATGCCAATTTCCTAAATCTTCATCAATGTTCACAAGGTATTGTATGAGGTCTTCAGATTGATCACAGCAATTTTTAGCTAATGATCGGTATGGATAATTTTCTTTCTAATGATCACAAAATACCTTGTGGAGATCCTTTAAGGAAAAAAAAACTACCAGGTTTTAGCCATTCATACCATTCTCTTGCCTTACCCTCTAAAGTTGCCATAAACATTTTCATGAGGTAGTCCTCATGTCATTCAACCTTTAACCTCCATACATGTATATGAAATTTGATGAGATGTAACAAGGGGTCATCAATTTTTTCATCTTGAAATATAGGTAGGTTTTTCATCCAATTTATTTGAGGCATTTATGTGGGAATCCAGGGATATGATCTCTACTCATTGGAGCATATATCCTTTGTATCCTTGGATCCATATTTGTTAATCAGAAAGGATCATTGTGTCTTTTCAACCAATCTAGAGTTCTCTACCAGTGGAGTCTTTTGGTCTATTGAGGGTTACAGATTTTCCAGGTGGAAGATTTGAACTTTTTTGTCCACCATCAGCATGATTGGGATTTCTCAATGCATTCCCATGGGATTCTATAGGGACTAGTGTAGTAATAGGCCTACTGGAGGCTACTGGAGTCGCCAGGTAGATATTTTTAGCTGTTTTGAAGATATATGTGTATGGTCCACCACCAATAACTGACAAAAAACCAAACTAGAGATGTTTTTGGGGTTTTCTGAGTTCTTTTATGTAGTCTTAAGGTTTCTATGAGTGTACTACAGCTGGGTCATCATTTTTCTAGGATGGTGAAGCAACCAAATTCTACTCTTTGCTATCAGTTGATTTTCTAAGATTTGATGAGGGTTTCTGAAGTTCTAAGGAGTACTTAGATGGTTATTGACTCAAAAGGTCCCACCGTGATCTCCATTAGGTTAGTGATAGTGACGAGGTGGCTATAAATCATAAGATATTGTTTTAATAAAAGGGAAAGATCGAAACAAGACCTCTTTGGCTTAACCTAACAATCAATACATCAAAGAGAGGTTCCAAGACAGAGTTTAGATAGCATCAAATAAGTAGGGCTTACCATAAAACATATTTGGAAACTAGAATATTAATCCATTAATGAAACAAACAAGCTTAGGTGGGCCTAAGGAGCAATTAAGAATTCCTTAATCTAACCTAGCAGAGGAAAACCTAAAAACAACAGCAAACAGGAGGACTGGGGTACCTCAAATAACATTTCTCAACCTATACTTTTCTAAGCTCTTGCAACATAGAAGGATGGACACAATGATAAAAAAGAAAACATGAACAAATTAGAGACACATCACCATTAACCAAACTCAAGGATCCTGCAAGCAAGCCTTCATCATCATCAATCAAGTCAAATCATCCACAAGCTCCATAACACCAAATTGCTCTTCAACCTCAAAGAACCATGTATTACTCTCAAAACTCATCGAATTCCAACATTAACAATGATTCCTCAATGTATTTTTAACAATCAAGGAGGACAAAAACCTAATAGAGTATCTAAAAGCCTATTTTATAATTAGAAATTTCACTATTGTCCTTGAGACCTTGCAAGGCCCAAGGCACAAAATATCTAAAACAAAATATCTTTTCGGACATTTTTAGCAAAGAAAATGATATTTAAGGTTTTACAAGCCTCCTAAAACTTGCCAAGTGTACATTGTTGACTTTCCCTCTCCTAAGGGTGCAGCACTCTGTTTTAGGAGGAATTTCCATGCCAAGGGCATAGCACAGGAGCATGAAAAATGGGTCATCTTGCAGCAGTGTTTTGAAGGCCTTCCCGATGTCGTAAAAGGCTATGTGATGGCTCGTTGAAAATACCTTGAAGTCTACTTTCCAGCACTACCCTTTTTCTCTCATCTGACCTCTGTAACCTATTCAAAAACCAAAAATTCCAAGGCTGGTAACGGCATAGCACATGTCCTGAAAAGCAGGCAGAATGGTGAAAAATTGGGTGTTTTTTACCCTTTTGGAGGACCAAAAAAAATCCAATTGATATGAAACTTTGTGAGCATGCTATATTTGAGATGAGGATTCCAAAAATGTGAGCCTTTCCTCCTGAAGATGCTCTGATAAAAAGCATAGCACCATGTGTGCTACCCCCTTGGCCCTCAAAATTAGCAAAAAACCAAAACTTGTCAAAATTCTCCCAAATTTGGTGGAAGTGTGCCTCATGGGTTTTTAGAGACCTGTAGAGAAGCTTGTGCTAAGATTCCAAGTCTAGCTTGGCATTTTTATTCTTTTAGTACCTAGAGCTTGGCTTGAGCCTTCTTCAATTTAGCCCTTACAATTTGGTTTCTTCGGGCATAATGTTTAGTCATCTTTCTTTGGAGGTCAAGATCTTGATTTTGTTTCTTCAATTTAGCCTCCAAGTGTATGTTGGCTCTCTCCAACCAAGGCTCCCGATCATGTTCTACCTCCATGGCCACAAGCTCATCCAAAGGAAGTTGTTCTACTAGGGCCGATTCTTGTTCCCTTTGTTGTGCCAATGCTTTCTTCAACCCCATGGTTCTAGGTCTCCTCCTAGATTGTCCTTCCTCATCTTCACTTTCTTCATAAGTGCCCATGAACTCTTCTAGTTTCACCTGTGCCTTTTGGGCTTCTTTTTGGGCCTTGAGGGCTCTAGCTTCATAGATTGAAATATGTGCTCCTAGCTGCCTGTTATCCAAGTCAAAGGCATCATTCACACTCTTGGCCCTATCCAAATGTTCTTGGAGGTCTTTGATTTGTGCATTTATGTCCCGGAGTAGCAAGTTTATGATTCTTGCTTCATTCTCCTCATCACTATCCACCTTAATGATCTCAAACTCCCTCTCCACCTCATGGTCTTCTTCTTCTTCCTTTACCCTTTGTTTCCCTTTGTCTAGAGGCTGAGGTGAGGAGGATGGAATGGTCCCTTGCCTCTTGGAGGCAAGAAACACTAGCCTTGATCCTTTTGAGGCTAGCAGGGGGAGAAAGCTTTCAAATTGGTTTATTAGAATTCTCTTACCATGACTGATCTCAAGACTGTCTTTCTTCTCATCAATGATCTCTGCATTTATGTCTTCCTCGTTTTGTTCTTGACTTCCCTCTCAAGAGGTACTTTCATTTTCCTTCACGCTAACATCACTGTCATGACCTTCGCCACTATCATAAATCTCTTGACTGCTTTTCGGGTTCATAGTGTCACTGTTGTCGTTATTTTTAGGGATATCAGTCATCATGGTGTATTCATTACCTTCATGACTGTCATTAGCCTCTTCTTGACTTCCTACACAATCATTATCTTCATTTTGTTCATCTCTGTCACTGTTTTTCCTACTGAATTTGTTTTCAGAATCTGCCTCATCACTGCTTGCATCTGCCACTTCTTCATTGCTTACATCTGCCTTTTATTTATTGCTTCCATCTGCCTCTTTTTCATATGTTTTCTCCTCACTATTTGGCTCATTGTCTTCTGCCTTTTCACTATTTTGTGCACTATTGCCCTTATCATCACTGTCATTATGGCTCTTAGCTTCACTTCCATAGTCCTCTTATTTCTTACATTTGATCATTGCTGCTTTGAACAAAACCCTAGGACTGCATAATAAAAATGAGATGAAGGGATGGAGGATGGCAGTCATTGCAAATGAATGATATGGATGGGTGAATGGCAATGTATTTTTCAATCCTTTTGTGATGAAGAGGACTGATTTGGTGAATGGGGTGAGTGAAGGCACAGCTTTTAATTGAATCAATAATTTCCAATAGTGTACCTCTATGTTTTCATTGACTCCTTTTGCAGGCAGATAAATGAGGTTTTAAACACTGATTTTTAGGGGTGAAAACTAGGTTATCTACTTAGGGTACCATTCCTTGAATCAAATAATCAAAGGAGTTTTCAAATGTGTGTATTTAGTGGCACTTACTCTTAACAGGGCTTGAAGGACCTTTGGAGGTAGCTTGACTTGTTTTTGAGGTGATTTGGGCATTTGCAAGGCTTAGAAGCCTCCTTGGCCAAACGCGCAGCGCAGGCGCGTAGCACCGGGTCAGTCGGGCGAGGTTGAACGGACTTGTCGGGCCACTGCTAAACGCACAGCGTAGGCGCATAGCACCGGGCAGAGGCTACACGGACCTGTCGGGTTGGCCAAATGCGCAGCACCAAACATGTAGCGGTGTGGGCGAGTGCTATCAGGCGAGTCGGGTGAGGCACAGGCAGCGTGCAGCCAGGCGCGCAGCACCCTGTGTAAAAATACACAAGGGGACATGCCAGGCGTGCAGCGCCACATACTTAGTTAATTTTGACCCTGAAAAAAATCAGAGTTTTTCTCTCCTGAATATTCTGATGACCTTGCAAGTGCAAAAATAACTTGGTGAAGTGCTAGATGTGCTTGATGGGTAGATAGAGGTTTAATATGGTCTTTGAAACCCATTTCCTACTGCGTTAAACCTTCTTTTCTCTCATCACTGATATTTTTACTTTTTCCTTGTAGGTAATAGAAAACATTAACTTGGCTCTGCTCTTGCTTCCTGATGCATGATGGCTTTACTTTGACAACCTTGGAGGTCACCAACCACAACCTCTTGAAACCCTTTGCCTGTTGTCATCATGGAGGCTTATTTTCTTCATTTATGATTTCTGAAAATATTCTTCCATGCTTGGTTGTATTGATGTGATGGTATTTAACCTTCAAATATTCCTGGAGGACCTTCAGCAAGAGTCTAGGAGTGAATTGAGTGTTTTTAGGGTTGAGGAGGCCCTCCTGGCCAAGGGCGCAGCACCACCTCCCAGGCGCGCAACACCATTTTGCAGAGGGTATTTGGAGGTCTTCCCTGTGTCAGAATTGGGCCCGTGATAGCTCGTTGGAAATATTAACCTGTATAATTTCCAATCATACCATTTTTTCCCTAATTTGAGTTGATTTACCCTGTCAAAAGTTGAGTTTCCCAAGACTGATCAAAAAGTGCTGAGTGATGGTGCAGAAATGCAGAGTGCTGGTGCAGAAAAGTTTTAGAGGCCTTCCTTAACTCCAAATTGAGCTCATGATAGCTCATTGGAAATATCTTCAAGTCTAGTTGTCATTTGACTCATCAAGAAAGTCATTTGGACACTCTAGCTGTGAGAAAACGAGATTTTCCCAAGGTCACTCCAGCAGTGCAAAAATTCTCCTGGGACACCTGTATTTTTTACATTTCTCCCAAACCATGATAACTGTGAAAAAACTAAAGGAGTTTTTTCTTCTTGGGCCTATTTTGGACAAAAACCTCTCTCACTTTTGTCAAATTCATCTCTTTTTGTTCAGAAACACAGTTTGAAGCAAAATTGTCCCTAGGTGTGACACATGGCTTATCTTTTGGAAAGAAATCCCGGAAAAAGATGGAGGCATGATGTTTATGAGTTGGTATGGCTTCATGATTGCTGATATGACCTACCATATGAATATTCTGCTCTTATGCCTCTTTTCCATATCAAACCCTAGCTTAGTTGGAAAAGGAAATTAGTGTTTGGTGTAGGGAATTTAGGACTGCCTTGTAGAGGGAGGGGAATGAAGGGGTTAAGGGTTGTCTAAATTCTTGGGGAAATTTTGGGGAATAGGGATAGATGTTAGGGAGTAGGGGAAAGTGTAATTTTAAGGATTGAGTGAGGGGAAGGGGTCCAAAAGGGAAAAACACAGGCCTAGTCTCAAAAAGTGTCAAATTGTGGCAATAGACTAGGTTTTGTAGAAAAATGATGATTTTGAGGGATAGGAGTGATGGGAAGTGTTGATGAAGGTATATTAAGGATAGGGGAAGGTGTAAGAGCACCAGGATATAAGACTTGTTGATGATTTAACCATGGAAGTCATAAAACCAAGAAAATTACCCTCAAAAACCCTAGTTTTCTTGTCTCCCTTGATGCAAGATTGTCATCATTGAGTAGCAGACCTCTTACCTTATCAATTTCTTATGTTGGTTGGCCTCTTATTGCTTCTGCAAAAGTGTAAATATAACCCATTACCTTATGTGCAGACTTTGAAGATGAATGGTAGTATTTTTTGGAGATGATGACCTTGAAACACATGAAACCCTAATTGACTTAGTGGGGATTCTTTGACCTCTCTTTGACTGAAAATTGGTTTGGAATCTTCAAGTTTAAAAATAGAGTATTGAAAAAGTGGTGTATTGAAGATCCAAAATCCAATGTACTTGATTTATCTAAATATTCTACAGAGATATTTTAGAGACCATCAATGCTTGATGTATCCGAGAAACACAAGAGTGAGTAGGTTTGCTGGTGATCCTAGGTGGCAAGTGGAGAAATTAGGCAAGCCAAAACAGATTGTTAAGGTCAGGGGTGATAGAATATAAACATAATGAGTGGTATGAGCCCATGATGGGTCTTCTGTGACTGGTGAGTTGAGCATGACATGATGGGATAATAAAATAGTGAAAATTTTATCCTAAGGATAATGAAGGCAATGATATTTCTAGAACTCACAATATTCATGAATTTTGTTTCTATAAATCTAGGATAAGCACTTAGTCATCTACAAAGGAAAAAATTACTGATGAATAACAAAATCTTGACACAATATGGTCTTTCAAACCTTCCAACAGAATTCTTATCGTCTTCGCTGCTTTCTTTTGCCATGCGTCAAGTAATGCACCATCCGTCGAAGTGGGCTTAGGAACATCGTTATGAATGAACTCCTTCAAGCCATTATCTTCAAGCACCACCTCAATCCTGTCCTTCCGGGATATGTAGTTCGAGCTGCCCTCGAGTGCATACTCCAACCACTACCCATTGAAAGCCATTTCAATGTTTACTCAACTGTCGCACCAAGAAATTCTTATAGCAAATTCGAATTGTTTCACCAACACAAAACTCTGCACTGCTTCAATATTGCAATCTTGAGTGATTAAAACTGCTCCGATACCATGTAGAAATTTTATAAATACTGTGATGTATTTGTGGACTCCCCTAATCTAACAATTAAATCCACTGTTAAATACAGAATCCTTCTACTCAATTCTTTGCGGAAATTAAATCGCCAATTGCAAACATATGAATAAAAATCAATCGCACATAACAAGATGTTTTACCGGGAAAGATTAAAGCTAAAAACCCCAACTATCATATATTATGTATATCATGGAATCATGAAACAATCTCATACAAAGCTCAGCTCATAGAGCTCTCAATACAATATACAATCGTCTCACACTTTCATACAAAAATTGGTTCACACATGCACCAATTCACTGCCTCCTAACAGCCTGCCTCCACTGCATAATCCCTACTGAAGAGGATCCCTGAATGAATTAGATCTTGCCTTTCTTTGACTGCGCAATCCTCATTGGAAACTACAATGTGTGTGTAGATGCATTGAATGCATCACTATAGTCACAACTGATAGTCAAACACGCCCTTTCACCTATCTCTCCACTGGGTCTCCACTGGATCTGACATGCAAGTAGTTAATTGTTGTATTTCTTCAGTTGGAAGTAAGAAACTTCTTGTGAATTAATTAAATAATTAATTCATTTATCTTTCACTAGTGTATCTTTAGTTACAACTAGCACAATTGATTTTAACTCACTTAAATGAGTTAAACTAAATAACAACTCACATAACTACTCTTCCAACTCTGTTACAACTGTGTCACACTCAGTTACAACAAAGTCCACCATGCATGAGTCACCAACCAACCTTGGAATGCGTAATTCCTTCAGCTAACTTGTTTTCCACATCAATTAACTGAAATCAAGTGCTTCAAGAGAATAAGCTATTATTTATTGTTTTATTATCATTAAGGGCTAATAATAATTTACATGCATTCTATTTTTAGATATGTGATCTATAAATAGACTTCGCCCATGATCTAAAATAGAAACTCATCTAAAGATAGAATTTTGTCAACCATATAGAATTAGTCTCCTTCTAATTTTAGAATATGCTCACCATTCTAAAAATAGGCATACACCTAAAAATAACATGCTGGCCCCACCTAGTGAAGGTGCTTAATTTTCACTAGGATCATCATCTTGTTGAATCTCAACATTAAAGACTATAAACATGAAAATGCAGATAGGGTTTTTAGGCTTATTTTTTTTCCTGACAGGGTGTATTTTCAACCTATGAATTCCTTTTTCCCTGTATTGGTTGAGTGTGCTTCATAGATTGTTAGGATATTCTGACACATAGGAAATAGTTAAGAATAACTTAGTCTAGTGTAGAGTTAGGTAAAGTGTGTTTCTTTTCCATGTACATTTGTAACCTATAATCCGACGGTCACGATTTGTAGTGATCTGACGGTTCACTCTCTCCTCGGTATTAACGACACTTGATCAGTGGCTTAACACCTGATTCGTCCATGAACTCTATTTAAAGAGCGTGGAGGATCATTTGTTGGTTAACCGTTTATGAGAGAAACATATGTAACTTTTCCTTTTATATTAATAAATTTCCTGAAGTGGCCACGTTGGTATACTGGTGTCCTGATTTGTGATTTGTTTGTGAGCGGTGACCTTTGGTTCTTGATCTAAGGAACTTACCCTGTAAATTCCTACATAGATGAGGATGTTTGCTCAATGGAAATATATTATATGATTATTCCTCTGCCCAAACCCTAGTATGGACAATACGATACCATTAATGATCATAACTTTATTTGTATCCCATAATAGAGTCAAATAGAAGAATTTCTATGTTTAATTTGATGAACAAGGATGAAGAACTCGTTATGGTGTAGAAATTTCCTCATGTAGACAATGTTGACCTAAAAGGATTAAATAACCTTGGGACAAGTCACAGTTTGATTCATGGAATTTCTCAGTTGGGTTATAAATTTAATTTCAATTACATATTCCATATATTGCTACAATTATATATATATTTATATATATTTATATATATATATATATAATTTTCATTTGTGATCAAATTATGTTTCAAGAAACAAAGTCTATTTACTAAAGTAATTGCAACTATGGTAAGCACCAGTAAAATATCACAAAATTTCCAAAACCAAAATACCAAAGATCGCAATTTCGAGATGAAAACTCCTTTGCGTAACCCAGGTTTAAAAAGAGGTTTCGAGCTTCAGTTAGCATTCAACATATGATCAAATAGAGGTGGGGTTTTCCAGAGTATATCAATCCACGACAGTGATAGAGTCTACCCTGCTTCTTAAGGTTTATATTTACAATATTGTTTTTAAATACATCACATCTCCTATATGTGAGTCTCTACATGGTATCATTGATAAATTAGATCATATCTAACTGCAAAGAACAGGTTAAAGCTAACACAAATAATATGATTCTAGTATTGATACCACAGAATGGTCAGAATTGATAAAATTAGAATCTTAGTTCAGAGTATTACTTCATTATTGCAGAGAATCATAAGCTCGGTGTTTTGTTTAGCAACCATTTTAACTGAGAAATAACAAGTATCAAATTCTAGTGGAAACATGCTCGTACCATGTATGTTTTATCAAATTTGACACCATGGGTACAATTTCAAATAAAATTATTACTGCCCTAATGTCAGAACACGATATATTCATATTTTTTGTACGTAATGGCAGGTGGAAATTTTAGTGTGGTTATTCACAGATAATAACTAAACTTAATACATTATTCCATCAGGAGTAATAACCAAAACATAACTCAATGTTGAGCATACATACTCTTATCACAAAATTTCACTTGATTGGTTGTTGATCAGACAACTCTATGTAACTGTTTGAAACCATCTTTTGACTGAAGCTTAGCCTCTTCAGTTTGAGAGGGCTCTCTCAAAGGGCTTTATGATATTTGATTATGATAGTACTAGATGGATAACTCTATTTGAAAAGTAACTTGTTTTTTATGTATGTAGGTTTAAAAGAAATGCAGGCTTGCTACCATTGGGCTTATGGAGTCAAAAATTAGTATTTTTTGTGGCAATATTTCTTGATATGGAAGCTAAGGTAGATAGGGGTATTTAACAAAGGAAATTCACTCATAAAACATAGGAAAACACAGTCATCTCATTACTAAAGGAAGTCAGAGCATAGAGTTATGAATTCTGAGTAATAGCAATGAAATCTACTGCAAGTAGTACAACATAATATGTAGATCAATAAAACATTAAAAACCCCATGAGAATCTCAGGCCTGTCAAGAAGAAAGTCACTCTGTATTATTGATACGAGTCAAAATGCAGCAGTTTGGTGCAAAAAGTCTCCAACCTTGGACTAATTCAATAATTTGCCTTTAAATAGACATTCTTATAGCAAGGATGATCTGCTTGATGGCTAGATTAATTGAATTCTTCCTTTGACACATCACATAACTGAAAAACATATCTTCTATTTACAATAAAATGACAGCTACACCCTAAAGAAGACATTTCCTAATAGGACTCAAACTCCTATTTATTACATTAGTCTACCTTATCTTTGAAACGGTTACATGTCAGTTAAAAATAAGCATCACATGCTCGAAAAGGCTATGATAATTTCATTACCACTTTTACATATTAAAAACTCTCCTAAACATGTGGAACAAAACCCTATTTTTAGGAATATGACCCTTATCTTCAACGAGAGCTTTTAGCTGATGCCCTGTCTTCACAACACTTTCTTCAAGTCATAAATATTTGATATTAAGGTCCCTTGACATGTTGGAGGAGTCCAGCTATCCAAGACTGCCATTAAGATGCTTCAAAATCTTCAAAAGTAGCTCGCTACGAAAACAAGGCAGTTTCGTAGCGAGCTTTCGTAGCGTTGAAAAATAAGCTTCTAAACCCAAAAACTATGCTCTTTTGTTGTTCCATGGCGTCAACCTAGACATGACACATCACCACCATTAAACTTCCTCCTTAAAAACTGGAAAAAAAAATGATTTTGGAAGAAAATAGGCTGCTACATAAATTTTTGTAGCGTTTTCTTGGCTTTAAGCCTAGGAAATGCTAGAAACTGTGAAAAACTACATAATTTCCAGATTTCAACATTGTCTCAAAAATTTGACCTCCAGCTGCAAAAACTTGGTCTTCATCATGCCATGAACCTTTTGAAACATAGTCAATCTCAACTTAAGACCCCTGTGGTGTTTCCTCTTCATTAATGATCAGTCGAGCTATGGGCTCCTCAACCACAGTCATCTTTAAGCCCTTCTTCTCCAGTTCTTCATGAATCAGTTCCAGTTGTTCTTGAAGGTATTTGACTTGGTACTTTAATGTCCTATTCTTAGATTGCAATTGTAGGTTCATTTTTCTGACTTTCTTCACCTCTCCTCTCAATGGCTGAGTCCATTTGATCAATTGTTGTGTGTTTTCCAAGGTCTTTGACACACTAATGACCTGCTCTTCCCAAATCTCTTTCATTTTCTCAAACTGCACCTTATGAACCTTGTGCTTCCTTGCCTCTTTCTTTAAGACTAATATTTCATCATTTTCCAGCTTTAACTGCTCCTTAAGGACCTCAATCTATGTTTTTTTCAATGATTTTCTCTTTTCCTTTCCTTTGTTTAATGACTAATTCTTATTTTGCAGGTGATGAGAGGTCAATGATGCTTGGTGGTGGCTGGAAAGTTTCAGTGACCTTCTGAGCTTATTTACTAATTTCCAAGACCTTTCTGGCATGTCTTGTCATTGGTTTCCTAGCTTGAAAAATGAATCCATCATCTTCACCTGCAAACCCTAACTTCTAGTTGTTTTGGCTTTCTTGAGCTTATTTCCTTCCTCATCTATATCTTCAGCTTGGACTATGGGAGTTTCTTCAATATCAATAGCATGCAGAATGTCTTCTAAGTTACCCTTAGCCACTATTTGGCTTCTTGTAACCCTCTTACTGCCATGTTTTCTCACTGTTGGCTTTTGTTTCGCAGGTGTAACTTTGGGTGTGTCAACTTTCTGCAATGGCTCTGTCTCCATGATCACTAGTTCAATTTGCTCTGCCACTGAAGGTGATGGTATATCTCTAGGTTTAGGAGTTCTTTTAGGAGTGATGGAATCTATTTCAAAACCACTAATGAACAGAAAAGATGACCAGTCTCTACCTAATATATTTAATTCTTCCAATACCATCAACTTGATTAAACCATGAAGAAAGAGTGAGGTCTCATTTCTTTCAATTTTAGCTTGAGCTTTGTCTGACCTTTTAGTTAAGCTCATGTATAAGTAAAAAGGTAGATCAAGAGACCTCTTACCAACAAAATGTAGCAGAAGCCTAAGATGGTAGGAGTAAACCATATGATACCTCCCTTCACAGGTGAAGTACTTATGAATGATTAGCAGCAACTTTGAGAAGTTGTCTTTCATGTAGATCCTTGGGATGGAATTTGTGAGATCAATCTCACTATGCTATGGCTTGATAAATTCCTTACAATCTTGCATGGTGAACTTGAAGGCTTTGAACCATTGTTCTCCTCCTCTAGGGATTTATGTTGCTGCTGCAATGATCTCTAGCATTACAATGAGGTTCAACATTCCCACCTTTGAATTTGTCCCATTGAAACTGATGGAAAACTCCTTAAAAACCTGCACATGGCACCCTTGCAATCTTTGGCAAAAAATCAAACACCTTGTTCTTCTGAAAACTTCCAAGGTAGTTGGGTCTTCATTAACCAAATTCATGTCTGATGGCTCATATCTGAGGAAGTGGCCACCTTTGTTGGTCTTCCTCTTTGCAGCCATGATGATTTTATACCTTCTCTGCCTCGCTTGATTAGTGACACCTGCAACTTTTGAAAATGCCAGCAACCAACTTGGCTTGGTGAAACAGCTCTCCAAAACTCAATAGCATGCAAAGATGAAGCGAAGAATGACAAAAAGACTCAATTGGGAAAGTTTTTAAAGTTTCGATGACAGCTTAAGGCTTAATCATGACTCATACATGCTAAAAGCAGTAATAATGACCTCAACCATGACCTTTGTACCTTGATTTAACCCTAACTGACTCGAATGACATCCACCCTAACATTTCTACTCATTGACTGACACCTTGCACCGAATTTGAAAAGACAAATAGAAAAACCTCTTTTCGTAGCATAGTTAGTTCATTTCTGGGCAGTTTCGCTACGAAATTATTAGTAGTTTCGTAGTGAAAATTGCCTTTTTACTGTGTAATTTGCTACAAAAACAAGAAAAATTGGCTAAAGTGACCTTTTCGAATTCAAAAGCTTGGGAAATGAAATATGTCAATAAATGATGACTAATGGGACATGATATGACTTGAATGGGGGTGGGTTTCAACATTAGGATAGGCTCACATGAAAAAATTTAAATTTTCCTAATGAACTCTATGACCATACCTTTGACAAATGAACTTCTAAGACTATGTCAAATGATGTTTCACTTTTTCTAAGTGGTAACACATACTATACTACATTATCGTTATACATGTACAATGAAAACAAGATGTATTAATTTTAGCAGACATGGATTTATATAGACTCTAACATGTGAATCTCAAGAGAATGGGTATTGGGACTGGGTTTTTAATTCTCCTCCCAACCACAGACAGGCTGTTAGTAAGATCTTCAAGTCGTTTCCACCCCCTAGCTTGACAACCCCAATGACCACACAGCCATATGTACTAGGTATTCCACAAGTTTGACCTAGCATAAAAGCACGCATTTACGGGCTAGTCCAAGGTTCTCATAGGTAAGTCACCTCCACCCACCAGCCAATGAGGGACTCCATAGGTGAGAGCCTCCACCCTCTCTTAGTCCAGACTAGTCCATGGATTCCAGAGGTAAGTTGCCTCCACCCACCAAATACTGAGGGATTCCAGAGATGAGAGCCTCCACCCTCTCTTAGTTAAGGGGCTTCAAAGATTAAATTTTGTTGAAAATATTGAGAGGGGGTGAATCAATATTTATTTTCAATTTTTATTTTTACCAGTTAGATCACTTATAATTAGAACACAAAATGAAAAATAAGAATAAATACTTTTATTAGTCAAATATAACGATGACTTAAATCCTCCATTTTACAATAAATCCAATACAAGGACTTGGACTTTACAAGGCTCCAGCCTCTAGGGCTCCAACCCTATCTTCCCAAGGCACCAACCTTCTCACTTTGAGGCTCCAACATCTAGGGATCAAACCCCATCTCTAGTACATGCACCAACCTGTTCTTATTAAGTACTCCTATCCTCTAGGGCTCCAACCCTATCTCCCAAAGAACCAACCTTGTCTCTATGAGGCTCCAACCTCTAGGGATCCAACCCTCAGCTTCAATTCTTCAAGATAGAATCAATGGTTCTTCATGGCTCCCAATATCTTCTTCAACGAGCCCTCTCAATCTCTTCACCTCCAATGGCGCCTTCAAAAAATCTCCAAAGCACTTAGCTCATCAATGACAACTTGGTCTTCTCATGAAGGTGTCACCAAAACTCTTCATGCTACCCAAAACAAATCTCCAAGGTTACCTCATGATGACATCAGCAATGCATCATGGTCTCCAATAATGTCTTCAATAGGCTTCTATAAATATTCAAAGTGTCTTTAATATGTTGCCTCAATAAATCTTCAAGAGTTCCAAATACTTCACTACTCCAAGGCTCTTAATACTCCATTGTCCAAAAATCTTCACTTCTCCAAGGCTCAACTATTGATCTTCAAAATGATCTCTGATAAACTGCTAAGTATTTTATCTTAGGTCTTCAAAGGTGTTCAAAAATTGCTACAAATTCCTAATGAAGGTTTGCAACTTATGACTTTGGGAATGTTGCAACAAGACAAACTCCAAAGTCAAATACTTCTTCACAAAGGCTCTATATATCTTCCAGGATGTCTTCAATGCTACTTCTTCAAATGTCTACTAACAAACTTCCCAATAAAGTCTGCAAAATATTCAATAGTGCATAAGGAAGTCTGCTACTACAGAGGTTTGTTTTGTTGCCCTTCAATACAATATTCTTAGTCAAGATCCCAATAGTCCTTGATCAAAATTTGTTGTCAATCGGTAAGGTGTCCTCCAAGTTTAGTAGGTCCGCTACAAGGTTATTTTAGGAAATTTCCAAGATAGTTCCTCAAGTCTGCTCTCGAAAGTGTTACTATGATGCTCCAAAAGATGCCAAGAGTGTCCACAAGGAATAGACATAAATTACATCAAATTGCAAAAGAAGAGTATGAATTACAAATCCAAGAAGAAGAAGAAACACAAACTCCAACTAACACAACATTCCAATTTATATAGAAGCATCATCTGAATAACTAGGTCATTGGAGATATGGATGCACATATACAAACACAATGTATCATGACTATTCCCCCAAAGAAAATAAATATAGCCTTTTTATCCCAAATAGAACCAAATATTTTTACTCAAGAAAGTATGGATTAACACTAGGTAAATGCGAAGGAGGAAGAGTTGAATCAGATTGAGAAAAATGAAACTTGGGATCTTCTGCCTTGTACAAAGGATAAAAATGTAATCAAAACCAAGTGGGTGTTAAAAAAAAATGAATGAAGAAAGAAATATTATCATAAACAAATCAAGATTGGTGTGCAAATGGTATGCTCAAATTGAAGGAATCGATTTCGAAGAAACCTTTGCTCTGGTTTCCAAGATTAAGAGGCTATAATATTGTTTCTAACATTTGCATGTTCGAAAGATTTCAAGTCTACAAAATCTGTTAGGTCCCTATATTACTAGTATAGTCCCTTGTAATGTTAGTGTAGATCCCCTTATTGTTATTATTGTACCCTTGTAAACCCCATATTGTTATTATTGTGCCTTACATTATTATTGTTAGGTCGGCTAGGATTACATTGTGGCCCCATGGGCTCCTATATATAGAAAGGGGGTTTTGTCATTTGTATCATCCAAGAATTGTTCATCTATGTAATGTATTGGAGGTTTCCCCCTCGAAGAGGCTATTTCTAAGGCATTGATCTCTCTTTTCTTCTATTTTTGGAGCTGGTTTCATAACATTTGGTATCGGAGCTTTGGATTCTAGGGTTTCGTTGCTCCAAATAGGTCATCGTGGCATCTTCGCTATAAAAAAATTTCTAAGGAGGTTCAGAAGCTAAAATTTGTAGAGCGCGAAGCTAAAATCCTGAGGAAAATCATCACAAAATTTCAGAGCTTGGTTCGCAATTTTTTCGGAGATATGATCTGTGGAAGTTAGGGAAGTTTGCAGACTCCTGAATTTAACCTAAACAGGGGATTGTGGAATTTTCGCTATAACATTTTTTCTATGAGGGTTCAAAAGCTGAAATTTTCACAGAGTGAAGATGAAATCCCGAGGAACCTCATATAGAAATTTCAGATTTTGGTTCGCAACATCTTGTGAGAAATGATCTGTGGAAGATAGGATTGTTTCAGGCTCCTGAATTTCATCTCAAAGAGGTGACCGTGGGAAAAATGACATAACTCTCTCTTTGAGTGTTGGATTTTGATTCTGTAAAAAGTGGTCGCAAGTACACGGACTGTAGTTTTCGACATATCAATTTTAGAGCCGAAGGAGGAAACAGGGACACGTGGAAAGTCGTACAACTTCGCTCTACTGAACCAGTACATAATTAGGTCATTGTGGGAGATTGGGCATAACTTTGCCTTGAAGAATCCAAATAGGTCAGAACTGTGGCATTTGAAAGAAGATTCGAGGGCTATGTTAGGGCTGAATTTCAGATATTGAAGATCCGAAATCACAGAGATAATTCAGTTTCAATATCGAGCTCCTCAAAAGCAAGAAAAAGGTGTGTATTTTTTTCGAATTACATAATTCTCGTTTGAAAAAAAAAAACTAGTTTGAATTTAATCCAAGGGAATATTGAAGAATAGATATCACTATTGGGTTCTAAATGCCCCCTAAAAATAATTCAACACCCATTAAGCCTTCAGAAGGCCCTACTATGACTCATGAAGACGAAGAAACACAACATGAGATATCAAAATTACAAGAGCAAGTGCACAAAATTTCGCTATCGCAAAGAACAACAAAAAATGAAATTGAAGTTCAGAAGAAAGGCATGGAAACTAAGATGGATGGTTTAAAGAAAGGCGTGGAAGCTAAGATGAATGGTTTGGAAGCTAATATGGATGGCATGGAAGTAGGTATGGAAGCTAAGATGGATGGCATGGAAGCTAAGATGGATGAATGAAAGACAACATGGAAAACATGAAGAATGATTTGCCAAGTTGATACAATAAATGTTTCCTAATGGCGAAAAGATAGTGGAGGAAACTCATGATGAGAACAAAATAAATTTTAATCGTGATTTCATAAACTCTAATGTTGGATGGAAGAACCACCATATTCCAAAGATGGATATGAGGAAGTTTGATGGCAAGGATCTCGTAACATGGGATAGTACGCCACATAAATATTTTGATCTCAATAATGTGAAAAACACACAAAAGGTACGCATTGCAACTTTACATTTAGAAAAAAATACATTTGTATGGTATCGATGGCTTTGCTCTCATAAAAAAATTGTCACTTGGTTAATTTTTACAGAGGAAATGATAGCACATTATGATGATACAAAAATCAATGCCTTCTTTAGCCAACTAATAAATCTCAAACAAAAGGGTTTAGTGGCGGAGCACATTGAGGATTTCCAAAAATTGAATATAAGGGTAACTGATATTCCATAAGAACACAGGATTGATGTCTTCATAGGGACTTTAAAGAATAACATCCAACATGAAGTTCGTGTTTGCAAACCTGATTCATTGGAAAAGGCATTCAAGTTGGCAAGAAAAATTGAATGTAAAATTATGGCAACAAGAAAGCTTCACACCATCTATATAACATAGTGTTAGCACTGACTTCTAACCTACAAGTACGAATACCACAACAATTGGAAATAGTGAAGAGAGTTGGGCAATATAAGCATGTAGCTCATGATAAATACACTAAAGGTCATAAGTGTGACGAGAAGAAATAATTTTACATAGATTGTAAAGAGGAGGAAGAAAATGAACAGGAAACTTCAAAAGAAGAAGATATACACCAGGGACCAACCCTAGAAGAAGAAATGAGTCCGACCATATCATGTAATGAATTTGCAGGAATTACCACTCCTGGAAGTCTCAAGATAGAAGGACATATCAAGAAGAAAAAGGTAATAGTGTTGATTGATTCAGGTAGTACCCATAATTTTATTCATTGTAAGGTAGCCAAGGAATTGAACTATTTCCTATACCCATCACGAGAATGTCAATTGATGGTTGCAAATGGAGGAACTATATATTACTCTGGAAAGTGCCATAATATCAAGCTAACCATGGGGGAATATGTATTGAATAGTCCAATGCTTTCCATTCCTATGGGAGGTGCTGATTTTGTATCAGAGGCTACAATGGTTACTAAATATTTGGGGACAAGTAGGCTTTGTATCTTCAAGAAATTTTTTGAAATTTTTTCAAAAAGAAAGGAAGTCGAATTACTGGTATCGAGGGGAAGCCGGAAAAGATAATAAGCCTTAATGTCATGACAAAGCTTATAAAGAAAGAACAAAAAGGCATAATTGCACAATTATTCTCACTAGAAGTTCCAACGTCAAAATCATCCATTTATGCAGATCTCAAAAAAGTCTTGGACAATCATTCCAAGGTTTTTGAAACTCCAAAAGGACTCCCACCTATTCGTGATCATGATCATGCTATTCATTTGATTCTAGGAAGTGTTCCTCCAAACATCAGGCCTTATAGATATCCTTATGTCCAAAGAGCGAAATTGAACATATGATTGCAGAAATGTTAGAGGCGGGTATAATTCAACCTAGTCAAAGTTCTTTCTCTTCTCCTGTAGTATTGGTACACAAGAAGGATGGATCATGGCGCATGTGTTCGGATTATAGGGAGCTCAATAAGCTCACTATTAAAGATAAATTTCCCATTCCTGTGATTACTGAATTATTGGATGAATTAAATGGAGAAATTTATTTTACCAATTTGGATCTATGTTTATGATATCATCAAATTAGAATGAAGACTAAAGATATTCCGAAAAAAACATTTCGAACTCATGAAGGTCATTATGAGTTTTTGGTCATGCCTTTTGACCTTACCAATGCACCTTTTACATTTCAAGGGTTGATGAATTCAATTTTCAAACCCTTCCTTAGAAAAAAAAAATTTAGTATTTTTTGATGATATACCAATCTACAACAAGTCTTGGAAGGATCATGTTCAACATGCTGACAGGGTGCTCAAACTATTGGAGGAGAAATAATTATATGCAAAAACCAATGTTTCTTTGGAGTACAAGAGGTGGAATATCTCGGTCATATTGTATCTCAAGGGGGTGTTCAAGTAGACCCTAACAAAATTTAAGCCATTAAGGAATGGAAAGTCCCCACAACCATAAAGCAATTGCGAGGATTTCTCGGGTTAACAGGGTAATATCGCAAGTTTGTTAAGAATTATGGGAGAATAGCAGCACCTCTAACAACATTATTGAATAAAGATGCATTTTCATGGACTCCTGAAGCAACTAAGGCCTTTGAACATCTTAAAGAGGCAATGTGCCTAGAACCGGTCTTAGCTACGTCATATTTCACAAAACCTTTATTGTGGAATGTGATGCCTTAGGAAATGGAATTGGTGTTGTTTAATGCAAGAAGGAAGACCCATTTCTTTTGAAAGTCATCCAATCAAAGGAAAGTATTGACAAAGAGCTATTTATGAGAAGGAAATGTTAGCAATACTACATGCACTAAAGAAATGGCGACCTTACCTAATGGGACGACACTTCAAGGTAAAAATTGATCATGATAGTCTAAACACTTTTTTGAACAAAGAATATCTTCAGAAGAGCAGCAAAAATGGGTCATAAAGATGTTGGGTTATGACTTTGAAATAATCTATAAAAAATGGAAGCTTAATGTTGTTGCAGATGCACTCTCAAGAAAGAATGAAGAGGTGGAAGCATTTCTTTGTGCCATTTCTATTATCCAACTAGATTGGATAACCGAATCAAGGGATGAATGGAAGAAGAACGAAGAAGTGTAGACACTCATTCAAACTTTGCAGCAATATCCTAGTACATCTAATATATTTAGTTGATTTCAGACTCTTATGGTACAAATATCGCTTATAATCCCTAAAAAGAATTTAAACTGCAAAAATTTTTGAATTGCAGCATTTAGGAGGATAATTTCAAGATTTTAAAAAATAATCCAATATAGTAAGAAAGAATTTTTTTGGGATGGCCTTAAATCTGATATTCAAAAGTTTGTGGCAAAATGTTTGGTTTGCCAACAAAATAAATTTGAGACAATTAAGACCCCTGGTCTTCTAGAACCTTTATCCATTCCAAGTCAACGTTGGGAGGATATTTCAATGGATTTTATCACAGTTTTACCTAAGTCCGAAGGAAAGAATATCATCATGGTGGTAGTTGATAGACTTACCAAGTATGCACACTTTTGTGCATTATCTCATCCATTTAAAGAAAGTACAGTTGCTACTACATTTATGGACACAATTCAAAAGCTACATGGAAGCCCAAAGGTTATTGTGAGCGATAAAAATCCCATTTTTACTGGAAATTTTTGGACGGAGTTATTTTCTTGTTTGGGTACTCAATTAGCTCATAGCTCATCTTATCATCCTCGATTGTTGGGTAACCAGCTCCAAAGAGAGAAGAAAAGAGATATTAACGCCTTATAAATGAGCCACTTCGAGGGGGCAACCTCCAATACATTACATAAATGAAAAATTCTTGGATGATACAATTTACAAAACCTCCTTTCTATATATAGGAGTCCATGGGGCCATAATGTAATCCTAGTGGGCCACAATGTAATCCTAGCCGACCTAACAATAATAATTTAAGGGCACAATAATAACAATATGGGGTTACAGGGGTACAATAATAACAATAAGGGGGTTACACTAACAACAATAAGGGACTATACTAGTAATATAGGGACCTAACATGCCCCTCTCCTTCAAAAAAAGTGTTGTCCTCAACGCTTGAGTAGCTCTGGGTGCTTTCGTATAAAATTCTCATCCTCCCATGTAGAATCTTCAGTGGGTAAGTTCTTCCACTTGATGAGATACTCTGAAATTGATCGATTCCGTAGTTGTCGAGTTCTTGTTTCCATGACCGCTTCGGGTTCCAATATGATTTTTCCTTCCTCATCAAGTTCTGGCAATATTGTTTGAACTGGAAGATTTTCTCCTATAACCTTCTTTAAGCATGAAACATGGAAATCTGGATGTACTCGCGAAGAAGCAGGAAGCTCCAATTTGTATGCCATAGTACCAATCTTTTGCAACACCTTGTAAGGACCATAGTACTTTGGCGATAATTTATTATCCTTCTTTGCTTGCTTGAGGGACATTTGTTTGTATGGTTGTAGCCGTAAAAATACCCAATCTCCTACATCAAAACTTCTCTCGCCGCGATGTTGATCTGCCTGTTGTTTCATTCGATTTTGTGCCAAATTCAGGTTATCCTTTAAGAGTTGGAGAACTTCTTGCTGATGCTCGATGTGATCTTCCACTGCTTGAACCTTCGAATTTTCCCTTGAAGATGATGTGATCGATGGTGGATGATATCCATAAAGTGCCATAAATGGGGTCATTTTTGCTGCAGTATGGAAGGAAGTGTTATACCACCATTCAGCGAGAGGTAACCACTTGACCCATTGTGTTTGTTTATCGAATACAAAACAACGAAGATATCCTTCCAAACATTTATTTACTATCTCAGTTTGACCATCAGATTGAGGATGATAAGATGAGCTATGAGCTAATTTAGTACCCAAAGAAGAAAATAACTCTGTCCAAAAATTTCCCGTAAAAATGGGATCTCTGTCGCTCACAATAACCCTTGGGCTTCCATGTAGCTTTTGAATTCTGTCCACAAATGTAGTAGCAACTGTAATTGCTTTAAATTGATGAGATAATGCACAAAAGTGTGCATACTTGGTAAGTCTATCAACTACCACCATGATGACATTCTTTCCTTCAGACTTAGGTAAACCTGTGATAAAATCCATTGAAATCTCCTCCCAACGCTGACTTGGAATGGATAAAGGTTGTAGAAGTCCCGGGTCTTAATTGTCTCCACTTTATTCTGCTGGCAAACCAAACATTCCGCCACAAACTTTTGAATATCAGATTTAAGGCCATCCCAAAAAAATTCTTTCTTCACCCTGTGGTAAGTTTTTAAAAATCCTGAGTGTCCTCCTAAAGGAGAAGTGTGCAATTCCAAAGGAATCTTTTGTTTTAGTTGGGAATTCTTACAAAGATATAAGCGATCTTTGTACCATAAGGAATCATTTTTCCAACTAAATGTATCAGATGTACTAGGATCTTGCCGCAACTTTTGAATGAGTGTCCATACATCTTTGTCCTTCTTCCATTCATCTCTTGCTTCAGTTATCCAATCTGGTTGGATAATAGAAATGGCACAAAGCAATGCTTCCACCTCTTCATTCTTTCTTGAGAGTGCATCTGCAACAACATTAACCTTTCCTTTTTTGTAGATTGTTTCAAAGTCATAACCCAACATCTTTGTGACCCATTTTTGCTGCTCTTCTGAAGATAGTCTTTGTTCCAAAAAGTGTTTAAGACTATCATGATCATTTTTTACCTTGAAGTGTCTTCCCATTAGGTAAGTTCTTCATTTCTTTAGTGCATGCAGTATTGCTAACATTTCCTTCTCATAAATAGGTTTCTGTAAATACTTTCCTTTGATTGGACGACTTTCAAAAGCAATGGGTCTTCCTTCCTGCATTAAAATCGCACCAATTCCATTTCCCGAGGCATCACATTCCACAATAAAGGTTTTTGTGAAGTCTGGCGTAGCTAAGACCGGTGCTAGGCACATTGCCTCCTTAAGATGTTCAAAGGCCTTAGTTGCTTCAGGAGTCCATGAAAATGCATCTTTCTTCAATAATGCTGTTAGAGGTGCTGCTATTCTCCCATAATTCTTAACAAACTTGCGATAATACCCTGTTAACCCGAGAAATCCTCGCAACTGCTTTATGGTTGTGGGAACTTTCCATTTCTTAATGGCTTTAATTTTGTTAGGGTCTACTTTAACACCCTCGTGAGATACAATATGACCCAGATATTCCACCTCTTGTACTCCAAAGAAACATTTGGATTTTTTTGCATATAATTGTTTCTCCTGCAATAGTTTGAGCACCCCGTCAACATGTTCAACATGATCCTTCCAAGACCTGTTGTAGATTAGTATATCATCAAAAAATACTAGCACAAATTTTTTAAGGAAGGGTTTGAAAATGGAATTCATCAACCCTTGAAATGTAGAAGGTGCATTGGTAAGGCCAAAAGGCATGACCAAAAATTCATAATGGACCTCATGAGTTCGAAATGCTGCTTTTGGAATATCTTCAGTCTTCATTCTAATTTGATGATATCCCGAACGAAGATCCAACTTGGTAAAATAAATTGCTCCATGTAATTCATCCAATAATTCATCAATCACAGGAATGGGAAATTTATCTTTAATGGTGAGCTTATTGAGCTCCATATAATCCGGACACATTCGCCATGATCCATCCTTCTTGTGTACCAATACTACAGGAGCAGAGAAAGAACTTTGACTAGGTTGAATTATACCCGCCTCTAACATTTCTGCAATCATACGTTCAATTTCGCTCTTTTCGAAGTAAGGATATCTATAAGGCCTGATGTTTGGAGGAACACTTCCTGGAATCAAATGAATAGCATGATCATGATCACGAATAGGTGGGAGTCCTTTGGGAGTTTCAAACACCTTGGAATGATTGTCCAAGACTTGTTGAAGATCTGCAGAAATAGATGATTTTGATGTCGGAACTTCTAGTGAGCATAATTGTGCAATTACGCCTCGTTGTTCTTTCTTTAGAAGCTTTGTCATGACATTAGAGCTTATTATCCTTCCCGGCTTCCCTTCAATACCCCGTAATTCGACTTCCTTTCCTTCTGAAAAAAATTCCAAGAAAAGTTCTTGAAAATTAAAATCTACCGTCCCCAAAGATTGTAACCATTGTACTCCTAATACAACATCAGCACCTCCCATAGGAATGGAAAGCATTGGAATAGTCAACACATATTCCCCCATGGTTAGCTTGATATTATGGCATTTTCCAGAGCAATTTATAGTTCCTCCATTTGCAACCATCACTTGACATTCTGGTGCTGGTATAGGAAACAATTTAATTCCTTGGCTACCTTACAATGAATAAAATTATGGGTGCTACCTGAATCAATCAACACTATTACCTTTCTCTTCTTGATTTGTCCTTTTATCTTGAGAGTTTGAGGAGTGGTAATTCCTGCCAGTGCATTACACGATATGGTTGGATTCATTTCTTCCTCTTCTAGGGCTGGTTCCCGGTGTATATCCTCTTCTTGTTCATTTTCTTCTTCCTCTTCACAATCTATGTAAAATAATTTCTTCTCAGCACACTTATGACCTTTAGTGTATTTTCTATCACAATCGTAGCAAAGCCCTTTTTCTCTTTTTTCTTCCAATTGTTGTGGTGTCAACCTTGTAGGTTGTGGAAATCTAGGCGTAGCAACACTTCCTTCTTTATAGAATTGAGTGGTAGGCTTCCTTGTTGCCATAATTTTACATTCAACTTTTCTTGCCAACCCGAATGCCTTCTCCAATGAATCAGGTTCCAAAACGCGAACTTCATGTTGGATGTTATCCTTTAAAGTGCCTAGGAAGAGATCAATCCTGTGTTCCTCTGTAAGATCAGTTACCCTTATATTCAATTTTTGGAAGTCCTCAATGTGCCGCCCCACTAAACCCTTTTGTTTGAGATTTATCAATTGGGTAAAGAAGGTGTTGCTCTTTGTATCCTCATAATGTGCTATCATTTCCTCCGTAAAAATTGACCAAGTGACAATTTTTTACGGGAACAAAGCCATCGATACCATACAAATGTATTTTGTTCTAAATGTAAAGTTGCAATGCGTACCTTTTGTGTGTTTTGCACGTTATGGAGATCAAAATATTGCTCCATCTGTAGTATCCATGTTACAGGATCCTTTCCATCAAACTTCCTCATATCCATTTTTGGAATATGGTGGTTCTTCCCACAAACATTCGAGTTTATGAAATCACGATTAACATTTATTTTGTTCTCATCATGAGGTTCTTCTCCTATATTTCCGCCATTAGGAATCATTTCTGGTTTTAAGCTTGTCATCAAGCCTTCCATGTATGCTTTAGATCATTCTTCATGTTTTCCATGTTGTCTTTCATGTCATCCATCTTAGCTTCCATGCCCACTTCCATGCCATCCATCTTAGCTTCCATCTTAGCTTGCACACCATCCATCTTAGCTTCCATGCCCTTCTTCAAACCATCCATCTTCACTTCCACACCTTTCTTCAAAACTTCCATTTCATTTTTTGCTGCTCTTTGCGAGAGTGAAATTTGTTGCACTTGTTCTTCTAATTTTGATAGATCATGTTGCAATTCTTCATCTTCATGAGTCATGGTAGAGCCTTCTGAAGGCTTGATGGGTGTTGAATTCTTTTTAGGGGCCATTTTAGAATCCAATATTGATATCTATTCTACAAGATGCCCTTGGAATCAATTCAACTTGATTCTTCAAACAAGACTTATGCAATTTGGAAAAAAAAATACACACCTTTTACTAGCTTTTAGGAGCTCGATATTGAAATTGAATTATCTCTGTATTTGAAAATCTTCGATATCTGAAATTCAGCTCTGTAGTAGATTTCTGAAGCTTCTTTCAAATGCCACAGGTCTGACCTGATTTGGATTCTCCAAGACAAATTTGTGTCCAATCTCCCACAATGACCTAATTCTGGACTGGTTCAGTAGAGCGAACTCGTACGAATTGCCACGTGTCACTGTTTTGTCCTTTGTCTCTGAAATTGATAGCGAAGAAACTTCAGTCTGTGTAATTGCGACCACTTTTTACGGCACTTCAATCCAATGCCCAGAGAGATAGTTATTGAAGTTTTCCCACGATCACCTCTTTGAGATGAAATTCAGGAGCCTGAAAAAGCACTACCTTCCACAGATCATATCTCCAAAAATATTGCGAACCAAGCTCTGAAATTTTTTGACGAATTTCCTCAGGATTTCAGCTTCGCACCATATGAATTTCAGACTCTGAAACTTCGTACAAAAAAATTTATAGCGCAATTGCCACGATGACCGGTTTATGAGCCTGAAAAAATACCTAACTTCCACAGATGATATCTCCTCAAATATTGCGAACCAAGATCTGAAATTTTTAGACAACCTTCCTCAAGATTTCAGTTTCGCACCCTAAAAATTTCAGCTTCTGAAGCTTCGTAGAAAAAAAGTTATAGCGAAAATGCCACGATGACCTGTTTGGAGCAGCGAAACCCTAGAATCCCAAAGCTCTGATACCAAATGTTGTGTAACCAGCTTCAAAAATAGAAGAAAAGAGATATTAACGCCTTAGAAATAAGCCACTTCGAGGGGGAAACCTCCAATACATTACATAAATGAACAATTCTTGGATGATACAAATGAACAAAACCTCCTTCTATATATAGGAGTCCATGGGGCCACAATATAATCCTAGTGGGGCCACGATGTAATCCTAGCCGACCTAACAATAATAATGTAAGGGCACAATAATAACAATATGGGGGTTACAGGGGTACAATAATAACAATAAGGGGGGCTACACTAACATAATAAGGGGCTACACTATTAATATAGGGACTTAACATCGATCCAATGGTCAAACTGAGATAGTGAATAAATGTTTGGAAGGATATCTTCTTTGTTTTGTATCTGATAAACAAACACAATGGGTCAAGTGGTTACCTCTCGCTGAATGGTGATATAACACTTCCTTCCACACTACAACAAAAATGACCCCATTTATAACACTTTATGGATATCATCCACCATCTATCACATCATCCTTAAGAGAAAATTCTAAGGTTCAAGCAGTGGAAGATCACATCGAGCATCAACAAGAAGTTCTCCAACTCTTAAAGGATAATCTAAATTTGGCACAAAATCGAATGAAACAACAGGCAGATCAACATCGCAGCGAGAGAAGTTTTGATGTAGGAGACTGGGTATTTTTACGGCTACAACCATACAAACAAATGTCCCTCAAGCAAGCTAAGAAGGATAATAAATTATCGCCAAAGTACTATGGTCCTTACAAGGTGTTGCAAAAAATTGGTACTATGGCATACAAATTGGAGCTTTCTACTTATTCGCGAGTGCATCCAGTTTTCCATGTTTCATGCTTAAAGAAGGTTATAGGTGAAAATCTTCCAATTCAAACAATATTGCCAGAACTTGATGAGGAAGGAAAAATCATATTGGTACCTGAAGCGGTCATGGAAACAAGAAATCGACAGCTACGAAATTGATCAATTTCAAAGTATCTCATTAAGTGGAAGAACTTACCCACTGAAGATTCTACATGGGAGGATGAGAATTTTTTACAGAAGCACCCAGAGCTACTCAAGCATTGAGGACAACACTTGTTCGAAGGAAAGGGGCATGTTAGGTCCCTATATTACTAGTATAATCCCTTATTATGTTAGTTTATACCCCGTTATTGTTATTGTTGTACCCCTGTAACCCCCATATTGTTATTATTGTGCCCTTACATTATTATTGTTAGGTCGGCTATGATTACATTGTGGCCCCACTAGGATAACATTGTGGCCCCATGGACTCCTATATATAGAAAGGAGGTTTTGTCATTTGTATCATCCAAGAATTGTTCATTTATGTAATGTATTAGAGGTTGCCCCCTCGAAGAGGCTATTTCTAAGGCATTGATCTCTCTTTTCTTCTATTTTGGAGCTGGTTTCATAACAAAATCAATGTAAAATCGGCCATTATAAATGGAAATATAAATTAAAAAGTATACATCAAACAGCGTGAAGGATTTGACTTGTCAGAGAATAAAAATTATGTGTGCAGATTGAAGCAGGCCTGGTATGGGAAAAAACAAGCTCTAAGATCTTGGTATGTCAAACTAGACCACTACCTTCAACAACAAGGGTTCGAGATGGGAGTTGGAGGAAGCAACTTATACGTGAAAATAGAGAAAGAAAACCTATTGACCATGGTTGTGTATATGGATGATCTAATTTTCGATAGTAACAATGATGAAATGAGTCACTAATTTTCCCAAGAAATGTCAAAAGTATTTGAAATGTCAATAATTGGTGAGTTATCCTTCTTCCTTGGACTTCAAATAACTCAAACCAGTGTTGCAATGGAAGAATATGTTGTTGTAAGTACACCTATGACTACAAGTTGTAAGTTAAGTAAGGATGATGAATCTCCCGAGGTAGATGCGACTCTCTATATATCAATGATTGGAAGCCTCTTATACTTGACAGCTTCAAGGCCATACATCATGCAGGCAGTCGAAATGGTGGAAAGAATCCAGTTAGCTCCCAAGGAGTCTCACATGCAAGCTATAAAAAGGATATTCAGTTATCTGAAAGGTACCCTTGATTTTGGACTATGGTATCCTAAGAGCACAAATCTTACTTGGACAACATACATCGAAGTTGATTGGGCAGGAAGCACTGATGACCGAAAGAGCACCAATGGAAATGCATTTTTCTTAGGGGATTATCTCATATCATGGTTGAGCAAGAAACAAATGTCTATATCTCTCTCCACATCCAAGGCCGAATATATAGTTGTAGTAGACTATTGTACACAGATTCTATGCATGAAGGAAACCTTGAAGGATATCAAATGGAAATAGATGAGCCCATAACTATCTTTTGCGACAATAACAGCATAGTCAATCTCTCAAAGAACCCAGTCATGCACTCAAAATGAAAAATATTCAGATAAAGTATCACTTTTTCAAAGAATAGGTTGTTGATCAGAACATCAAAATGGATTATATCAGCACTAAGGAACAGATTGCAGACATCTTCACCAAACTTCTGCCTCAACAAACATTTAAATACCTTTGTCAGAAGTTGGGTTCCATCTCTCTTACATCTCAATAAAGCATCCCTTTGTTATTGATGTCAAAGGGGAAGAGCAAGAAGTCAGGGGGAGTAGCATATAGTTAAGGAAAACAGTCAATGAAATGTTGTGATCAATAACAAAGGGGGAGATTTTTTAGAAAATGGTTGTTATTGATGTCATAGGTTATCTAGCTGAAGAAGATGATATCACATGCTTAAAGATAATCTCGAGACCTTTCCAATGAGGGGTGGATTTCCAATAGAAATTAATTGTAGATTCAAAACTGCTCATGTATTGTATTAAAACATAGGACTCAAATCTACTCTACTCATCTGCGAAAGCAAATTCACGATCGATAACATATATCAAAAATATGCATCATGATTCAACACACATACACAGAGATTTATCTAGGGGAAAGCAATTGCTCAAAACCCATTTCCTATCTCTATTGCATTAATCAAAGAATCTTGATGAATACAATATGCTTGCTCAAGCTTGAGCACAATCTACACAAGTATCTTTTATCCTCTCCCTGCCTCACTGACTTTGATTAACACTTAGCCAATTTTCCTAGCCTCCAAGCTCTTATTTCCTTGTGTTGTTTGATGAAGAATTATCCCCCTATTAATTAGGGAAATTGCGCAATTATATTAGGTCATTCTTTGACTGCATGCACCGCATCTACAATTTGGAAAATTCTACAATTGATAGTACACTGCCCTTGAACTCCAATCTCAACTGGGTAACTTGAATTTCATGCATGCATGAGTTAATTTAGGTTGATTGATGGTTAAAAAATGAAGTTGCACTCCACTGCTAGACCTCCCACTAGTTCCTCAAATAATTAGAACTAGTTTAACTGACCTTAATTCAATTTAACTGAATTAAATTGTTACAACTGAATTAACTCAACTTAAGCTTCTAAAATTTAGGAATCATTGTACACAACTCAAGTTAAGCCCACAACTTGAATTAACTAAGCTAACTGAGTGATAATAACTTTGTTAACTCATTCAAGTTGTCTAGTGACATGGAATTTCAATTTTCTCCTAATTTAATTCAAAAGAAAATTAAATTAGGAATTTCTTTCTGCATTTTCAGCATTTCCCTCTAGCTCCTCTTTCTCAGCAATTTTTGGCCTTGTTACAAGCCTCAGCGTCAGCCCTATAACAACCTCAGGCTTGACCCTATAGCAACCTCAGTCTCGGCCTTGTAACAAAACCCAATTCAGCCCTATGATAGCCCTTTATTCAGCCCTATAACAAGCTTGTATTCAGCCCCGTGGCAGCTTACTATTGGACTTTATTTGCAGCCAGTGCCACCCTGTTTTAGATTCAATTTGAAGTTGTTTGATGCTAACTCGGAGCATGATTTGAAGCTAATCTAACGTCTAATAAAGAGTAG